>MNCI01001988.1:0-60282 GCA_015680685.1 Gnetum montanum | reverse complement strand
ACAAGCGCTTCTATGGCAAAATTTTAATAGAAATTTTCTATCAGGCAATAAGAACAATAAGAGCAACCTAAAAATCCCAAAATTACTTGCCAAGGATGATACTATCTAAACCACTAGCTAAACAATTTAAACAAAATAAAAATAAAACATAACTCACAGGACTATGACAAAGAGGCTGAAATCTTTTCTTTAGCCAGTCATCTTACAAGAAATCTTTCACAATTTCTTCTTTACAATGCTCTTCCCAAGACCCAAAGTGTGTCTCCAAGTGAGAGCTCCAAGTGCTAGCTAGTAGTCTTCCCAAAGTCCCCCTTTTTTTCTTCTTACCCCTGAAGCCTTTTTATAGAGTTCAAAAGGTAGTTACATTCAAAATATCTTAGCTAACTTTTCTCCCAAGTAAGGAAGTTAATTACTTGCCCAACAAGTTAGGAGATTACTTGCCCAACAAGTTAGGAAGTTATAACTTAGGAAGTTAGGAGAAAATCATGCTAATATTGGCATGTGTAAATATTACAAATATTGCTTTTGTAAGCAATAGCCTATAATAATTTATTTATTAATTAATTAATTAATTAAAATAAATCCAAAATCCCCAATTTATTTTAATTAATTATTTTATTTATAATTTTAAATACTAAATGTCATTAAGCCCTAGTAATCCTTGTGAAAGTAATAAAATGGAAATTAACTAAATCCATCCTTTTAGTTACACAAATATCCCAAAAATCCTAAAAATATCTTTTTCCCTTTTCTCAATGTCATATGTATATCTTACATTATGCATACCTAAATTAATTAATTTTAATTTAATTTTTCAGTGTTATAGCTAAGGGGACCTTTCTTAAAATAGTTGAAATTCAGGGTATCATGGATGCAGAGCTTACGACGGTTCTGTCTTATATTTTTCCATCCCTTCTTGATTTTCTCATATTATTTTAAAACAAGTGGTTGCAGCTGCATTTGACATCTAGAATAATGTCATGTCCATTTGTTTCAACAGCACCATCGAAACAGCAGGCATCGGCAGTGGCATTGGGTTTGTTTTAACCGAAGGAGGTAACGTTTTGATGTTATCTTCATCTTGGCAGACGAACATTCAGCGTAATTCCAGCATCCACCAGAAAGGTAACTATTAATGGTGTAGGTCTGCCTAGTTAATTGTATAACCAGAAATGGTACCATTGGATGTAGATGCATTTCTTTCATGATCCCATTGAGTACAATCCACTGAATCAAGTTCTACTTGGCTTGTTCCACTGACGTGGGATTTTAGAGAGACTCTATGAATCCACATTTCATATGAGTTGTAGAGCTTTCGGTTCTACCGCGTTGTACCTTTCATAACCCCATCTCTGCTTGCTTCGGCTTCCTTTTCTTCTACCCATGAGTTGTGGAGTGAGGCCCTGGCCCTGGCTTGCACGCGTGTGTTTAGCGCCGTAGAAACTCTTGTTCAAAACACAGGCATAACTACCGCTGTTGTGGGAGATTCCTCTTCTGGCGAGAAGTAACGTCTGCAATGATGGAGGATTTTGTTGAACTCGCACATCTATCTCTGGTGCCGCTTCAGACTCCTCCTGCTCCGACAACGTTAGTGCAATCCGCTACTAAATGAATCCAAACGCGATTTGATGGGAAGGAGAAAGAACGGTCATTCTTCTAGACTGTATTCCCGTCAGTTGTAGCAGGAGACGCTTGGGTTCTGTTTAAGTGTCTATCTTGGAATTTCTAACCACAGAAAATGAAAGTGAAACAAAAAAAAACGTAGTCTGCAGCTTTATCTAGGGTGCCATTAAGTTAAATACGAGAGAAAAATTAACAGAGAAATGATCATGATTTAATTGATCTATTCTCCATCCTCTATTCTCCATCCTCAAAGCCACTTCATGCAGGGCACAATCTCAGCTGCAGTTATTTCATTCATTTTTTTCTTGAAATACCTTGTCAATGCATACAGTGGCTGTGAACTGCTCTTTGTCGTATAAACATCCGTTGAAATCTTACAATGGTGACTCCAATAAGGTTAATTTTAATTTCTTATTGTTGTATTCATGAATGGGATTGTCAGCTCTTTTTAACCGATAAAGCTTTCCAATCTCTTTTCAATCTTCCCCTCACATAGGAGCATGATAAATTTTCCTTCACCATTGGTTCCTTGGTATCATTTGAAAGTTGAAATACTTCTATAGCCTTTTGTTAGTGTCTTCTTTTACTATAGGTTCACCTAGCAAATTTCCAAATGAAACCTCCGGCATTATGTATATCAATAAGACACAACCATCATATTTTTTATTTGAATATTTTCTTTGTCTCATTCATATTTTATCACCTTTTCTATTCCATGAAATGGCTAAATGTGCCAACAGCTTCCTTAATGAGTGTCCTGGGGAAGAACTTGAGTTTTTGCCAATCATTTTCAATCTTCTACAAGGCATAGACATCATGAAAGTCTTGCAAATGGTTTTGTGGATCTAAGCTATATCCCCCCTCAAATATTGGGATGCCTAGTTGGGATCTTAACTACCTCTACAATGTTAAGCATGCTTCAAGTCACCAACAAAGACTCATCATCATCATTATTTCATTGTCATCAATGATATCCTCTATTACCCCTTTAATTATTGTGGGCATGGTGATTAGTATTATTGCCTCTCTACTCACCTCCATCATGATTATTCCTTCTATGGCATCTTTTAGAATTAGAAGAGGAAGAAGAAGTAGATGCAAATGAAGAGGATGAAGAGGAAGGAGGACTACCTCCACCATAAAATCTACTAATTCCCCCTTAGTTATCATAGCCATGTTCATCAATTTTCCTATCATTTTGATGCTTGTTTGATTCCTTGCCTTGACTGCCATCTTTTCCTGAACCTGAATTGTGGATTGTAGATTGCAAATTTAGGGTCACACCCTCATCACCAATAACAAAGGGTAGATAATCTTTATGTTGAGAGCCCTCAAAGGCAAGGTCCTCATTATTGTCGTAGTTTAGTAGAAATAAGGGATTGTGAACCATTTTTCCTTTGCATCCTCATCATGCCTCTCTTGATGTTAATCTTGCCTACATTGTGTTTCAATGTGATGGTAGTCCTAACTGTCATAACCATTCACAACATATTCTTCTTGAAGATTTGAGATGTTTAACATCTTTAGAGTTTAAAGCAACATCCTAGGCATAGATTGATTAGGGGGTAATACAATGTTACCTTCCATATCATGCCATCATAGTTGCTCATCTTAATGTAGGATGAAGGTGAAATTAGGCACATACTCATCTGGATGATTATATATTACTTTGCACTCTTGTGGGACTGGTGGTTTTGTATCCTTTTTCCTATAAAAAGAAGATATTTTGCAAGAAAATAGTGTATCAGTGTGCTTTTGTAGTTATATTATTTTGGAATGATCTCGAACTTGGAGCTCATCGTACAATATAAATGATATCCACTAAACCTAGATAGTGCACATTTCAACAAACAAAGCCCTTGACAATGGTGCCAATGATGAGTAGTCAAGGTATCTCTATGTACAACCATACAAATCACAAAGTGTTTACATGTGATCTAGTCAAATTCCATGGAATCTATAGTTTCTAGTACACTAGTCTTCTAGGAAGTGAACCTTGCCCTAAGATTGTTTCTTATCTTCCCAATTGTAGTTGTGATGCACATGGTATGATTAAGTGTAATCAAAATATACGATTTTTATTATTTTGTGTTTTATGTTCCTTGGTGCTTAGAGAGATAGATGAAGTAATTTAATAACTAATTTAATTTAACTAACTAATCTTTTACTAGTCTTAACATAAGCATCTAGTCCCACTTTTTTTACATGTCACACCAAGTAATAACATTGCTAGGATTACCAAGCGAATACGTGTTTCTGCTCAAAGCAGTCATACATATGTATTTAAACTATTTAGCTTATCTTACTCAATCACTTAATTAGCGTAATTACTAAAAAAAATTAACAAATAACTAAAAACATTAAATTTGAGAATAAAACATTTAAACTATCCAAAATGCTGCAAGGTTTATCAAGAAGCTCTTCTTTATTGTCATACACACTGGTGTAGTTTAGGTACAACAATGCTCAAATACAAATAAAGATCTGTACACTCAATGACTCTTGCTATAAGCACTTGGGAAACTATTCTACCTTTCAAATGCAAAAACTAAAAGAGTTCAGCTACTACTATGACTTGAATGCCCATAAACATGGCTGGGAGCTCGTATTTATAGTTTTTGCTACAAGACTACGTTGATGGGGCCTCATCAACATAGCAAATGCTACATTGACATGGCCCTATCAACAAGGCAACACCACATAAATAGTGCCTCATCCATGGGTGTCCATCGATGCAACACTTTTATGCTCATCAAATGGGATGCATTGTGGGATGAACTCCCTTTTAACATCGTAAGAAAAGGAGATGGAAAATATAAGCTTGTGTAGAGTAGTCCTTACTCTATCCCTAATCTTTTAAAGATTAGGAAGAATCTACACAAGTGAAGTTTACCTTAACCTTCCCATACCCCTATGACTAGATGCATTAATAGCCATGTAGCCTTAATTTTCTTTTGTATTTTATTATATCTTTTTATGCATTTGTTGTTTTACTCTTTAAGCATGTAGCCTATGCATGTATCCTAAGTTCATTTGCATTTTTTCCTATTTTCTACAACCTTTCTCTATTTTTACTTATGTTATCAACATCCAAAAAAGCCCTATAAATATACATCTCTTTCATACCATGTTGGCTAAGATGTTAATCTGGCATTACTGTCTACTAAAATGTTAAACTGTCATTATAGTCTTCTAATATTTTAAATTGGTATTATAGACCACCATGGCCTTAAACTAACAAAGATAATCACACAACCTAATCTGCAAAGACTTTAAATTGGAAATATGGATCACCATTTCTTTCAATTGGAAATGTAGCCATAATCACATAACATAACTTGTGCCCACGATGGCCTAAAACAGCAAGCATCTTGCTTATTATTATACTTATTTTTGTTGATTAGCCATTTAATTATTATAACCAAAATGTCAACATAGTTATCCTCAATGTTTATAAGATTTACAATGTTTACTACTACTATAGATACATATAAACAAAATTTAAATTTAAAGTTAAAATGTCCCTAACATACATAGCCATGGCCACAATGTGTGGCAAGAATGTCAAAGAATAACAACCATCCATAACATAGTCTTGGCTAATCATAGCCATCAACATAAAAACAAAAACAAATAGCCAACAAGCTAAATTGAAGGAGGTTTCTAAGTGGCATTTGAATGAGGAAGTGGTGAATAATTCCCACCTTCACCACAATTTCTTCTAAGGCCTAAAATGCAACAACATATAGCTAGTTAGTAAGCCATAGTCAAAATCATGACTTAAAACAAAAACTAAAACATAAAATATATCAAACCTATGGAGATTTCAGCTCGATTACTTCTTTAGATAGATGGGGAAGGCCTTTCTCCAAACAATAGAGGATCTAGCCCTCTATCATGTTAACCTAGTCAACATCCCCAAGATCAATGCTAGAGAGAATGTCGATCCTATTTATAGGGGTCTAAGTAGGAGGCTCCTGGTTAACATCAGCTATAGAGGCCTCACCTATAGCAATGGTAACCTGAGGAGGTGGAGATTGATCCATCTTGAGGGTACTTTCAAAACGTTGATAAGACTCTTTGCCTAGATCCCCTAGATGAATAGCTCTCTCTTGCATTGTTCAACCAACTCCTCCCTAAGCCACTTTAGGTAGGCTCTATGATTTTCCTTATACTATATCTTATGGGCCTTTTGTGTCTTGCCCTAATCTAGGATCCAAATGCAGTGATCCTTCCAATCCTCGACCTTCTAGAAGATGAGATACATCTACATATGTTCTTTCACTATCCCTCACAAGATTACTACTTCATCCTAAATGGCATGCCAGTAGTGGGCCCACATGATCTCCTTAGTCTATAATTTCCCTAAGTTAGCCACTTGGGCTTCCACAAAGGCCTTATAGTCTCAGAGATCTCTAATCCTATCCTCCTACCTTTGAGTCTTTTCCCTTAGGGCCACAACTTCCTTTCCTAAGTATTTGTTGGAACCTTCTAGCTCCCATGAATATTTTACATGACATTGCTAAATTAGTAGCAGTCTCATACAACTTCATGGGTACACTAGACACATCAAAGAAAAGCTTAGGCAAGTAATCTATCTCCATGTCTCTATTGGGGTCCCACTTCACAAAAGGTACACACAAGCATAAAATACAACCGTAAACATAATCCACAACCTAAGATAGCCATAATGCAAGTAAAGCCTATGACTAAAGCACATAAAACTTGATGCAACTTGATGCAACTAATCTCATGTGCAACCTATCTCATGTGCAACTTGATGCAACTAATCGATGATGTCCTTAGCCATCCCATGCATGAACTCCACTTTGTCTAGAGCCTCTACCCATGGTTTCACATGAAACTTAGGGATGGGAGCTTACACTGGTGATTCAAGAACTATTGTAAGCATAACAATCATTGAAAGGTTAGGATGAAAACCAACAATAAACAATGAGATATAATGAAAATATTAAGGCATGGGCATACTTGGACCCTCCTCCTCCTCTTCCTCTTCTAGGATGACGGGGGGAGAGGTACCTGGTACCACCTCACCAAATAAGGCATCTAGATCATCTATACCTACATCGACAAATCCTTCAACCATAGGTTGCTTTAAGAGTGCCTCTTCTACATGTCTTTGTTCTACCTCCATAGCATTTTGGGCTGTTACATCCTAATGCTTGTCTACAACCATAGCACATAGCAAACTAGTTAACACATGAAACCTTAAGGTAGCCATAAACTTTAAAGGATGAAATAGCCAAATTTAAACAAATGACACTTGCAACTACCTGCTATGATGGCCTAAGCTTAAGCTTCTTTAGGGTAGGCTGGTCTAATGCTAGTAGTGCCTCCTCCATAGGCCTCTTGAGTTTCTCGCTAGCTACCCCTTTGGCCTCCATACACCATCGTCTAGCATCCTAAACATTAGTAGGAAATGTGAGAGGCTCATCATCATCAATACTATTAGGAGACTCCTACTACCTAACATTGAGATTCTTAGTGGTGATGGATAACATATCATCCAGCCCATCTTATGGATTCTAGGCCTACATTGGTAGATAAATGTGCTTTATCCAACACCTAGAAAGTTGGCTTGGCTCTTGGAAAATCCATCGTCCATTCTTGTACACCACCAAAAACTTTGCAAACCTCTTTAAAAAACCTACAAAAAATGTAAAGTGCATATGGATTTTCATAGAGGTGTCAACATGGAGTCTAAGGAAATCCTCTTGAATCCTAGTAGCCAAAGTAGTCACCCAATTAAATCTGATGTCTTGCATCAAGACCTTCTTAAAGGTCCACCCCTATGCTAGGCTAAATACATCAAAGAAACCTACATCCTAGATGTTTGTTTGAATGTACCTAGGCATCTATCCCTTTAGCCACTCCTATGCTGATGTCACCTTACCAAACTTCAAGATGAAAGTATCCTCATGACATGAACCTAAAAGTGGTATAGTGACATCAGCTGAGGTGGAAGGTCCTACGAAGAAATAACCAAAGTTTAGCATCAACATGAGCAATTTTAACTAGGTGAAGCAATAGAACACTTAGAGCCATAAAACACTAGAAGCTATAGCCTTTAGATTTACCTTTCCTTTTCTTCTTTGGATTGGAGGTCCTAGCTACAAGGGTTTAATCAATGCCATCGACATCTACTCACTAGTTATGCATCATCCCATCATCCTTACACTTCTTGTATACATGGTTAAACTTGGTTGCGTATTCATCAAAGTCCCCTCTTAACTATTGATACACAGTAGTTCTAATTTAAGGACTCTTGGTGAATTCTTCTAAAGAAATTTTGGCCACTACCAAGATTTGATCATTGATAATCAAACCCTAATCATTAACCTTGTACCTACAAGAAGCTGTAAACTCAATGAAGTTAGGGAAGGTAGTCAAGCCAAAAGCATAAAAGAAATACAAAAACCATGTTTACCCCTATAGACGATACACGATGCCAAGTGAATTTTGGAATAATATGTGGACTCTATGTGCCACCATCAAAGTATTATTAGTATTAAACTAACTATACTCTAGCATTGTCCAAATCTCTATTAGGTAACATGGGCTTATGGCATCTGTTGGTCCCCCTACAGTCCTGGGAAGCAGCTTGTCAGTAATGAATCTAACAATCAGGCAAGATGCTTGACGCAATAAGGTCTTCACAACAATCCTAGTTACATCTACAAACAAGTGTGACCACAACATCATACTAAACTTCCTAAGGAAGTAAGCAAGGAAGTCCCTAGCCCCAGGTTAGAACCACAACAAGAGTTTTCCAAAAGGAATGTCATGTGGTGGGGTATTGGTCTTGGGATAACCAATGTAGCACAAGATACCAACCAGCTCTATTATGATGAGGATAAGCCTCAAAAAGACCTTGCATGAAACAAAGAAAAAAACATTGTGACCTATTAGAGTTACTTAGAAAATTTAGACAAAACATCTAGTCAAAGGTGAAATTAGCCTCTATAAACTAAATTACTCTAAGCAATTCCACAAGAAAACATTGTTACAACCTTGTGTAGCCTTACATTATGGAAACACTTAGAAAATTTAGACAAGACATCTAGTCAAAGGTGAAATTAGCCTCTATAAAAATCTCTGAGATGTTTTTCTAAATTAGCATAAGCAATTTCACAAGAGCATTATTGCCATATTTTATAGCCTGTATATCCCAAAATTAAGTCTTAGTCTAAATTATGCATAAATTTAGAAAAAGCATCTAAGGTGTGCATAAATTTGGAAATAACATGCAAGGTATGCATAAATTTAGAAAATAGCATCTAAATTATACATAAATTTAGAAAAAGCAAGCATAAGTTTAGAAAAAACATCTAAATTATGCAAAGCATGCATCAATTTGGAAAAAGCATCTAAGCTATGCACAAATTTAGAAAAAAGCATCATGAACTTAGAAAAAACCATGTAGCCATAGTAAAAGCTAGCTAAAAATAGAAAAAGATTTTACTCTTCTTAAAAAAATTAAGCATTCTTTCTACATGTTGGAAATAAAAAACATAATTTTTACATATCAACCACTTCCATCTCAAAATGGATGAGGTATTACATCCATGATTTCACCTTGTTCACATAGTCATAGCCAAAAAATTCGTTAAAAATTCATTTGAGCTCAAATTTTAGTGATTCTACCATGAAAAGAATCTTGAAACTATGAACTCTATAGCCATGACCATTAAAACCAAAAAATTATAGCCATATATCCATAAAACATGAAAAAATTTAGCCAAAACCATAGTGATCAACATTTACCCCTTTAGAGCAAGCTTGGTAAAAAAACTGCCAAAAATTTGTTTAAGCTTCAAATGGGGTGATTCTATAACCATTTGAAAGCTTAAATCAAGACTTAGGTACCCATGCTTAGAAAAAATTCAAAACATTTACTTTTTATGAAAAAAAATATCTGACAATTTGAACAATAATCCAGAAATGGCACAAACATCCTTATTGCACATTCTTAGTAATAAATTCATAGAAAATTCAATTTAAGTCCAATTGAAGTGATTCTACCTCCAATGAAAAGAAGACGCCAAAGCCTACTCAGGCATAACTAGAAAATAGCCAAAACCATTTTTTTTCCCTTAGAAAAAATTCACAAATTTACATGAAATTACAAAAGCAGCATAAACAACCTAACTGTGCAATGTTAGGAAAATAGCCATAACTTCATCATTATGAATTCAAATTAAACACAAAAATATCTATTATAAATCATAAATGAAGGGCTACAAATCCATAACCTTCAATAGCACAAATGTCTAGTTTTTCTCCCAAGAAAAAACACACAACATTGCTTGCTTTTCATGTCAAAACTTCAAAACCTAGATTTCATATACCCATGGAAATAGTCGAAGTAGTCAAAATAATTGAAACCAATTACAATTTACACCAAAATAATGGGAAAATATTTTTTTGAAATTTAATTTTAACAAATCCTAATGCCTAGATCTGAAAAAATGGCCACACCGGAAAATTTTGGAAAAAAAGCATGAAACAATAAGCCCTATTTTCAAAATCAAATCTACAAAAGCTAAAGCAATGAAATGACCATGGATCCATGTGGAAATAGCCAGAATAGGAGGTGCCATTTCATTAAAATTTCATTTTAATCCCTCCACTAGAGTAGATCTAGAAAAAATGCCTCTAACACATGGAAAATAAAACTAGAAAAACCATAGAAAACAAAGGCAAAAATAGGTAAAACTGCCTAATTTGGAGTAGCAGCAAAAGAAGCCTAGATGGAGATGGGCCTAGGTACTTCTTCTATCATTTTGAGACATTCATCCACCAACTGGATCATAGGGTTCTAGCTCTTTCCCCACACCCCCACACCCCCCACCACCACAGCCCCCCACCCCCGTTGCTTTTGTGCCATGGTAGGCTCAACACTAGAAATGACTAAAAACTAGGAAGAATGGGAGATCAACATTGGTTGTGAGGAAGATGGGAGGCTTTCATGTTGAAAATTGGTTGTTGCTACCACAAGAACATCTACCAAAGCTCTCCTCCAATGCACTATTGTTGTAGAATGATAGTTGTGATCAAAACTTGTAAAATTTGACATATAAAACTCATCTAAAACCTAAATGCACACCTTGAAACCCCAGCTGCTAATTCAATGCACCATAACTCCAAGTGAACTAACGTTAAAGGGAGAGAAATTTTAGTTCATTTTAATTTTGGATTGAACACAACTTTACTTATAAAATTTTAAATTTTTGGATTGTGGTTCGCACCTTGCACTTTCTCTCTTAACTAAAAATTGCATCAATGTTGAGCTTTTTTCCAATTTTGACACTTAAAACCTTATGGCAACCTTAACTCCCATGCATCCACACTAGGAATACTATGTCCAATGTGGAAACATGACACCTATTTTATAAAATCATTATAATTACTAATATTTCACTATTTTTTGTAACCTAGACCTACCTTTTTCAACCCTAGGTTTCCAAAAGTGGATGAGACATGAATGAAGCTAAATACCATGGGTTTCCCTACTAGGAAAATAGTTTCTAGCATGGAAGAAGGTGGTAACATCCATTCTTATCTCCCAACATCCATCTAGCACAAGTTTGACCCCAAAATGGGCCCCACGTAACCAAGAAACCCTTCAAGCAAATCTAACAGCCCTAGAATCCCACCAAACCTAGCCAAAACTGGTCAAAGTTTGCGATTTGGTATTTTTCATGCTGGGGTAGGCTTCTTCCATGCTACGCCTCTCACCCTTAGTGTGGATAGGTGGGGGGAAGCCAAAAATGATCTAAATCAATTACCTAAAGGTCATTTCTTGATGCCCAATGAACCCTAGATACTACCAGACCTCTTTGGGGCTTTCAAAAGCTTCAAAAGTGATCAAATATGGTACAAAAATACCATCCCCATTTTATCCATGCTATGACTACCATTCCCAACGTGGAAGAAATGGGGAGACTGCATGAGGCACTAAGAAGTCTCCAAATTAATGGATCTTGACATCTAGCATTGACCATCAACACTAGAAATCCTGGAAGTTGACATGCATGGTTGATTGACTATTAATCTGGCCTAGATCTAACTTTCTTCATTTGGGGAGACCTATTCCATGTTTACCCTCCCATCCTTAGTGTTGATGTAAGGGGGGAAGCCCTAAAACCCCCTCACACCCTTCAAAATGACTAAATTTTGACCTTAGACACTAACACCCAACAGCAACAACCCTATGGACACTTATGCATAGCTAGAGTGACCATGAAAAGATAAAAATACCTTCCCCCCAATTTTCAACACTAAGCATAAAATCCCTAACATGGAAAAAGGGGGGGAAGTCCAAAATTTTCCTAATGACCCTAGAAATGATCAAATTTCGACATTGGATGTCAACAGTCAATACTAGCAACCCTAAAGCCTACATGCATGACTGACAGTAACCAAAAATGATCAGAAAAAGATTTCCACCCAGTTTTTCGCACTAAGCATGGAAGCCCTAGTGTGGAAAAAATGGGTAAAACACCAAAAAACCACTCATCAACCTTCAAAATGGAAAAATTTTAACACCAGGCATTAATAACCATCACTACCAATCCCAAGGACCTACATGCATGATCAAAAATGATGCAAAAATGAAAAAAGTTGTTTTCTCCTAGTTTTCCACACTAGGTATACTATCCCCAACATGGAAAAATAGGGGGAAGCTCAAAACCATTTGGAAAACCTACAAACTAGCTAGTTTTGACTCCAAACTCTAGTCTTCAACTATGACAACCCCAAAAGCACACATGCATGGCCATTTGAAGTCAAAACTAGGGTAGATATGAGTTTTATGGTGTTTCCATATTGATAATTCTCCCATCCATGCTACCCAACATGGAAATTAAAGAAGAGACTCATTTGGGATTCATAAATACCTCTAAACAACATTAACTAAACTTGCATGAGCTTTAGGACCCTACTAACATCCTCTAGAGCCTTCAAGCTTTAATAAACTAATGTCAAAAGGTCAAAAAATTATTCCCCCCAGTTTTCCAAACTACACATCCTAGTCCTAGTGTGGAAAAAATGGGGGAAGCCCAAAAAATGCTTAGAAATAACGAAAATTACCAAAACTTGACATGAAACTGTAGTCCTCAATCCTGGTAGCCCTAAAACCTAACATGCACAGTCAATTGATGTCAAAATTGGCCTAGATTTGAGATACATGATTCTTCCACACTTTGGATCCCTTTTTCTATGCTAAGGATAGTATCCCCATCATGGAACCTCAAAGTGAGACTAGTTGGAGACTCCTAAACACCTCAAAATGACCTTAAGTGACCTTTCATACACTCTAGAACAATGGCAACTATCATTGGAGCCCTTAAACTTCATAAAATTGATCCCATGTGGTTAAAAATTGGTTCCCCCTAGTTTTCCACATTGAGCTCTTCATCCCCAAAATGGAAAAATGGGTGAAGCTAAAAAGCCACTTAGGGATTCTCAAAACTGCTAAATTTTGACATGGATCCATAGCCCTTGGCCCTAGCAACTCTGAAAGGTAACATGCATGGTCGATTATGACTTGAATCAACCTAGTTCTGGGATTCCTACTTCTTCCATAATAGAGTAACTTCCCTAGCATGGAACCAAAGGGGAAAGCAACTTTTCCACTTCTACTAGCAAGATGACACTCATAGAAGCCAAAGATCTACACCGAAGAAGCCCAAGACTTCATAGCCTCAAGATTTTGCTTTTCTAATCTCATTCAACCTTCAAAATTCATTCTCCTCATTCTTCCATGCTAGATAACTCCCCTAGCATGGAAACAGCAGGAAAGGCCTTAAGTTCCCTTAAATAGCCTTCAAACATGCTCAAAATCAGCCAAAAACTTGTAGAATCAAAGTCTACAATCCTAGGGGCCTACAAACCTAGTTAAACCACTCCTAAATCACTATGAATTCATAAAACAAGTGTCCCCCTATTTCTTCATGCTAATGATACTATGCTTAAAGTGGAAATAGGGGGGAAGCCATTTTGACACGTGTTAACACTAAAAATTACCTAAGACTACCTCAAAATGAAAATAGAGGATGCACAGCCTCTAGATTTGTGTCCCAGGTGCTTATTTGATCATGTTTAACCCCATCTTGGCTTGAATTTTTATTTTCCACATTGAGCCCAATTTCTTCCATCCTAGCCAATGTGGAAACAGGGTGGCAAGGCTCCAAAACCTGCTTTTTAGCCTTTATATATCTCTGAAGTATCCAATTTTAATGGATCTGACCCTGTGTTGCATTAGGAAGGTCCCAAAACCTCAATTTTGGACCTCTAAGAACCCAAAAATTTATTCTCCTTGGTTTCCACACTAAGGGTCCTTTTTTCCACACTAAGCCTACCATGAAAGCCTCAAAAATATTTGGGTCCAAACAGCCCTAATAGATGCCTAAACTCACCTAATAGCCTTTTAGCCTCAAAACATGGCTTTCTAAGGGGTAAAACTAACAAAAACCTAGCCATTTATTACCTGTATTAGCCAAATTTTAACATATATAGCCTATTTTGCTTGATTTTTTACTTATTACGTAATGTGTTGGCTTGTTTTTAGACTTATGTTGCCTTGTTGACCTTTTTGACCTTCTATGGCCTTTATATAGCCTTATGTGTTCTTTATTTACCTTGTTATAACTTTATTTGCCTTTTTCCAACCTTTAAATGGTATCAAATACTGGAGTTTGACCTTTCTTGACCACCATTTAACACCATATGACCATGGCCCGCTAAGGCCTTAAATTAGCATCATAGTCCACAAAAAGACTCTAAATTAGCATCATGGCTTGCTAAAGCCTAAAGCAGCAAAATAATAACCTTTATTGACTATGTGTAGCCTTATTTCTTATGTTCCCTTGGTTTCACCTATACTTGACCTTTGTTTGCCTTTATTGAACTTTGTCAAATTATCCTTACCTCTTTGATGATGTTTGATGGTCTTGAATTTCATGTGTTTGCATAATTTTATAGCATTTTAGCATTATTTATTTACTTTTACCCAAGTGCCACCTAATGTGCTTTTGATTGACATGCAGGTTCAAAGTATGAGTACCTGGGAGCAAATCTACTTGCCTTTGTGTCTACATGGACCTCATGGTGATGTTGAGAAATGTATCAGCCCTAATTGCCTAGATCATGAGCCTTAGAGTCTTGTACAATACATAGCCTTAATAGGGAAACCTCTAGAATGGCCTAAAAACCTAGTCAAAACCCTTGACTTAGAGGTTCGCAACATAACCAAAGACTCTCTAGTTGAGGTTCCTCTCACAACACACAGTGCTGTAGAGAAAACCCTTAAACCAAGTTCCTCATTAGAGTCTCAATATGCTCAAGACATCACCAAGGTCCTACAAAATAACATTAAGCCCTTTACTTGGTCATATGAAAATATGCCAAGCCTAGACCCACATTTAGTCCAACACAACATCATACTAAATCTTGGCATTAGACTAGTTAAGCATAAAAGTGTGCAAGATTCGACCAAATTTGGCCTTGGTAGTTTGCAATGAAATCTCAAAAATCTATCAAGCAAGTTTTGTTAGGGCTATTGATTATGAATAATGGGTATCCAACATAGTGATAGTCCATAAGAAAAATGGAATTATCTGTATTTGCATTGATTTTCAAGACCTAAATAAAGCGACTATCAAGGATGACTTCCCTTTCTCTAATATTGATTAACTTATCGATACTACAGTCAAACATGTCTTGTTGTCATTTATGGATGGATTCTTTGGCTATAACAAAATTAGTATCAATCCAAAGCACCAACTTAGCACAACCTTCATGATTCCATGGGGTACTTTTTGTTATACCATGATGCCATTTGGCCTTAAGAACACCAAAGCAACATACCAAAGAGTCATGATCTATATCTTCAACAATTACATGCTAGGTTTGCTTAATGAGTACATAAATGAAATAGTAGTGAAGTCCAAGATAGCCAATTATCATGCTAATGACCTAGACCTTGTGCTTAAATGATGCCTCAAATATGAGCTTAGGCTCAATCCTAAGAAGTATGTCTTCAATTCAAGATCAGTAAGATACTTGGCTTTGTAGTCTTTGAAGTAGGGATACATGTCAATCCTGATAAGGTTAAGGCCATATCCAAATTATCAGCACCTACCAACCTTAAAGATCTTTGAGGAGTATAAGGCATATTATAGTTTATTTGTAGATTTATTGCAAGGCTTGCAGATAAATTACAACCCATGAAACACTTACTTAAGAAAGGAGTTCACTATGAGTGGATGACTCAATGCCAAGAGGCCTTTGAAAACCTTAATCAAGAGTTGACATAACTACCGACAATCTATCCTCCACAAGAGGGTAAATCATTTTATATTTATCTTGCCATCTTTAATACATCCATTGCCTCTCTACTCTATCCAAAACATGATGATGGAGAAGAAATGCCTATATACTACCTTAGCCATGTGTTACTAGCCCACGAGACCCAATACATGGAGGTAAAGAAGTATTGTCTAACACTAGTCTTCTCTTTGAAGAAATGGAGACAGTACCTCTTTAGAAGCCAAGTCAATGTCATTTGCAAGGACAACATACTTAGAGCCATAACAAGCAACATCTATGAAAGTAGTCATATAGCCTAATGAAAAGCTATAACCATGTAATTCAACTTTCATGACATCTCTCAATCCTCAATGAAAGGTCAAGCTATAGCCATACAACTCATAGTTTCATCTATTGATGACCAAGTAGCCATAGATCCTTAATTCCCTAATGAATACATTAATTCAATTAACCAAGAACCCAAGGGTTATGATGCAATGATGCACCTTGACAAAGATTCAACTACCCACGGGGCCAATGCTATTTCCATTATAACATTTCCATCTAGTGAAATTTGACCCTTCGCCTATCATTTTGAGTTTCTATGTATCAACAACACAGCAGAGTATGAGGGTTTGATCAAAAGAATGATGGTAGCTTGTGACCTAGAAATTATATTCTTTGCAATCAAAGGCAATTCACAACTCATGGTTAACCAAGTAACCAAAGTTTATACATGCAAAGCCAAACACTTACAACCATACTATGACCTAGGAAATTTATTATTATAGCAAATCACAGACCTTGATATCAAACACATACCTCAAAATGAAAATGCCATATTTGATGTAATTACAGCATTAGCCCTTACTGTGACACCAAATGTGTTTAGCAAGTTACCCACATTAAAAATGTACTATGCTACTCCCATCACATAGAACATTGACAATACCTTTCTGGCCATCATTCATATTGCTTCTTCCAAGGAGTGGTATGATGATATTCATTTTTACCTTATGCATGGTGAATCCTCACAAGGCTTGACTGCTACTTAAAAGGATGTCATATGTAAGTGATCGAAGTAGTACGTCATCATAGGTGATAACACATTATGTTGATGATCCTATGATGACATATTCCTAAAGTGCTTGGGTGAAAACAAAGCTATAATAGTCCTAAAGGAAGTTCACAAGGGTATTTGTGAAGGACATATAGGACCTAGAGCTATGACCACTAAGATTACACGATGAGGCTACTATTGGCCCCATATGGAAAATGACTGCTTGTAGAAGGTTAAGTGTTATGACACATGCCAATGATATAGTCACCTTATACATGTACCAACAACTAAGTTGCATACAACCTAGATAACATGGTCATTTCAACAATGGGGGTTGGATATCATTGGACCTATAACACCTAAGTCTTCCACAAGACATAGCTTCATCATCACTACAAGTGAATATTTTACCAAGTGGATTGAGGCTATTCCCCTAAGGAAGACCACATCTGAAAATGTTTGCAAATTTATCCTAGACAATATTGTATCTTGTTTTGGCATAGCCATGACCGTAGTTACAAAACATGGACCCCAATTTAGTAGTTAAGAAACCAAGGATTTTTGTTTCAACCTAGGCATTAAGAAATATTTCTCATCACCACACTACCCTTAAGCCAATGGGCAAGCAAAATCAAGCAATAAGATCATCATCAACTTGCTCAAGAAGATTCTCAACAACAATAAGCACAAGTTCCATGAGTGGCTTGTCCATGTGCTATGGGCATACAAAACAACCTATCACATGGAAATTGGCATGATCCCTTATAGCCTTGTTTATGATTTTGAAGTTGTTTTACCTCTTGAATTACAAGTGTCGTCACTTTGAGTAGCCTTGATCAACTTCATCAATGATGAGCAGAATAAGGAGTTGTAAATGGTAGCCCTAGATTCAATGGAGGAGCAGCGTATGCAAGTGCTTGCTCACATCAAGCACTATCAAGAGAGCTAGAAGTAGCAACGTTAGCATGGCTTAATCATGTACAAGACCAAGGAGGGTGACTTGCTCCTTAAAGCCATCCATGAGCATGCAAACAAGTTCTCAACCAACTAGGAAGGGCCTTTCCTTCTCACCAAAGCCTATAGGAATGGTGCATTCAAAATAGCCAACATGGATCAAAATGAGCTGGCCAATCTAATCAATCATTCCTATTTAAAACCATACTACATGTAGGTGACAACAATAGACAATCAAGCCTACTTTCAATGGTCCACTATGATCTTAAACTTGCAACATAGCCTACCAAGGCCTTAAACTAGCAACTTTGGTGACCTGGCTAGCCTAATTCTCATGTGACATATATGCATTATAGTGTTATAATATGTAGTGATCTTTTGTATTCCTTGTTAGTGTCCCTTGAGTCAATCCTCCAAGCACCAACAAAGAGGGGCCATTGACACATCACAAAAGTTTGCATGTTATATCCAATCTTCATCATGTAGCTTTCACCCCATGAAACCCAAGGCAAAACTTCATTGTAAACGTGAAAGATTGTAACTCATAGTGGCAAATTTCACATACTTTATATTTTTTGGGCTGAGAAATAACTCATAAGTGGTTAAAGCCTCATTCCCTAAGTGAAAAAAGTTACCTAGTATCTATATTTAGGCTTAGGGGGTCAAAAATACCTTTATGGGGGTTATCCACTTTTCTACACTAGAAACACATGTAAAGGATAAATCTCACCTACCATTAGCATGGAAGGGTGGAGGTTTTAGAAACTTTCCCACTTCAACATGGAGACCACATGCATAGCCTAGAAACCTTTCCCCCTCAATGTGGAAGTTTCTGCCCCAATGTGAAGTCTTCACCCCCAACGTTGAAAATTGCATCTCCTAGCATGAAAGCCACAATAGCTAGATTTTAACACTTCATGCACTTCAATGTTGACCAGCCATTTTAGCAAGCATGATAGAGAGCTCAACGTGGAAGATTCATCTCCAGCATAGAAGGTGTTCCTCAGTTATTATTTATGGTAAACGGAATGGCCATGGGGGAAGCACTTACTATGTATAGTAACCCCCCAAATTTGGGCACCCATCTCACCTAAATTTTATAGCCTATTTCCAGCCAAATCATAGCCATTTTGTACCCCCATGCATGGCCCAAAACCTATAAAAACCAGCCTTCAACACCATTTACAGGTTCAACAATGTTCAACAACTTTTGGCATATAAACACTATGGCAATTACACAACTTTTTAGATGGTTAAGCACTTTTCTAAGCACTAATTCCACACTTTGGGCATTATCAAGCACTCAAGAGCTCTTGGAAGTTCCCATAATTTCATTCTCTTGAACCCTAGTGTGGAAGCATTATAGCCTTGATACTTGTCAACTTTTGGTGTCAAAGTTGCATTTTTCGGGCTTCCAATCCCTAGTGTGGAGTAATCTAGTAGCCAAATTTCTCACTTGCAAATCTAAGGTTTGCCACAAAGGAGGTTCAATAGCATCAGAAGTAGCTTAGCATCTAGATCATAAAGCATATCACATCGGCTTCAATGAGCTTTGAAATCCTATATAAGTAAACCCTCTTTCTACTCATCTAGGCACCATTTGTACACATTTCTCTAAGTTACACTTTATTCTTTCTCAATAAAGTTTCAAGTTTTTGGTTTTGTGTACAAAATATATTTTTCCATCATTTCAAATTTGCTATTATTACCATGCTTTGCATTCCATAAGTCCCTAGTTGATCTACCAAACTAGCCATGGTGCCTTGAATACCATTTTTTCCACAAAGGCCTTAGGGATTCGTGGGTTGAGGAACTGCTACATTGAGGATCCTCAATTTTTCCAGCTACCAAGGCTTTTAGTTGCAACAAATGCAAGACTTATCTACTGGAAATATTTTGTTAGAAAGATCAAGGAAAGGAAATGTATATACTACTATTTTTTGAAATTCTACTAACCTTGAATCCAAGTGTTTAGTAAGCTATGTAGATGATACTCATCTCATAGGAGACTAGGCCACAAAAACAAGAAAATTCTCCAAACCTTGGTATCTAAGGAAATGATTTCTGGTCTCCCTAAGCTTAAAAATTTTAATCTAAATACATGTGAAGCTTGTCAAAAAGAAAAACAAACGAGGGTAAGATTTGGTAAGAATAATTGTATTTCTACTACTCATCCCTTAGATCTTCTTGATATGGATGTGGTTAATCCAATTCAAACTCTTAACTTAGGAAAAAAGATATTTTTTGACTATTTTTTATGATTATTCTCACTTTACTTGGGTTGCTTTTTCGTATCACAAAGATGAGGTGTTTGATCATTTTTTTAGAATTAGTCACCAGATCCAACAAGAAAAAGGAAATGGTATTAAAGTTATTAAAACTAATAATGGAGGTGAGTTCATAAATGCAAAATTTAAATAGTTTTATCAACTCAATGGGATTCTACATCAATTCTCTATTGCAAGAACTCCTTAACAAAATTGTGTAGCTGAATAGAAATATAGGATCTTGAATAAGATGGGGAGGACAATATTAAATGATCAAAGGCTTCCTCATCACTCTTAGGCTAAAGCCATCAACACTACTTGTTACATATCCAACAAAGTTCTAGTAAGAAGATTTACTTCTAAAACTCCTTATGAATTATGGATTGGCATAAA
Organism: Gnetum montanum; assembly: GCA_015680685.1. Classification (NCBI taxonomy): domain Eukaryota; kingdom Viridiplantae; phylum Streptophyta; class Gnetopsida; order Gnetales; family Gnetaceae; genus Gnetum; species Gnetum montanum. Next base: position 39,654 of record MNCI01001988.1, on the reverse strand, counting down.
GCTTTCAGTATCTTATTTTCATGTTTTTGGTTTAAAATGCTATATTCTGAATGATAAAGATAACTTGAGGAATTTTGATGTAGAAACTAATAAGGGAACTTTCTTGGGACATTCTCTAGTTATTAGAGCATATGAAGTATTTAACAAAAGAATAAATATAGTGGAGGAAATGATAAATGTCAAAATAGATTATTATGATCTTACTAGTCCTGAACCTAATGATGAAGTTTTTCCCATTCAAAAACTATCTAGCCCAACTTTTGTGCAAGATGACAAAAATTCAAACCCAGTAGTCATTGTGAAAAGGAAGAAAATGATGATGATCAAGAGACATCTCCCACTCTACCAAAACTGCCTAGACTTTGCAAAACATATTCTCTCAATGATGTTATTGGAAAAGTTCAAGATGGTGTCCACACTAGAAGCCAATTCAAAGAAATTTCTACCTTCTCTACTTATCTCTCTAGCTTGAATCCAAAACCTTTAAAAAAGATAAAAAAAGGAAGGTTGAATTTCTACTATGCAAGATGAACTTATTCAATTTGCTAAAAATGATGTATGGGAATTCACAAATAGACCCTCTAATAAACCTATTATTAGAAAAAAATGAGTGTTTAGGAACAAGACTAATGATAATAGAAACATCATTAAAAACATAGCTAGATTCATTTCCAAATGATACAACCAATAAGAAGGTATAGATTTTGATGAAACTTTTGCTCCAGTTTCTAGGCTAGAATCTATTATACTTCTTCTTTCCTACACTAGTATTAACAACATCAAGCTCTATCAAATGGATGTTAAAAGTGCCTTCTTAAATGGAATCATTCAAGAAGAAGTATACATTAAGTAACCTTAGGTATTTGTTGATTCAACCAAGATTGATCATGTCTACAAACTCAAGAAATTTCTCTATGGTCTTAAACAAGCTCCAAAAGCTTGGTACGAAAGGCTTTCTCAACATCTCATATTACATGGATTCAAAAGGGGTAAAGTTGATGTTACATTATTTCCTAAAAGAAAGGGTAAAGATCTTTTAATTGTTCAAATCTATGTTGATGATATTAGTTTTCATGACACCAACAAAAGTTTTTGCAAGAATTTTTTTAATCTTATCCAATCCGAATTAAAAATAAGCATGATGGAAGAACTCAAGAACTTTCTTGGGTTCAAATCTATCAAACACCTTATGGAACCTTCTTATGTCAATCCACGTATGTAAAAGATCTTCTACTAAAATATGGTTTGGCTAATGTTAAAGCTAAAAGTACTACAATGACTACAAATTTTAAACTTGTTAAAGATTATCAAGGTAAGCTAGTTGATCCCAAGCTTTATAGAGGTATGATTGGTAGTCATCTTTATCTAACTGTTAGTTGACTGGATATAGCCTTAAGTGTTGGATTGTATGCTAGATATCAATCAGCTCTAAAAGATTCTCACTACAAGCTATTAAACGAATCTCTCACTACTTAAAAGGTACTACGAACTAGAGCCTTTAGTATCCAAAGGATTCCTCCCTTGATCTTATCGATTATTATGATGCAAATTGGGCAGGATGTTCTAATGATCATTGTAGCATGAGTGGTGATTGTTTCTTCTTGGGAAGAAGTCTCATTTCTTGCACAACCAAGAAGCAAAACTCTACAACTCTTTCAACTGTGAAAGCTAAATACGTCTATGCCAATAGTTGTTATGCTTAAATACTTTGGATGAAGGAAACTCTCAGAGATTTAGAAGTGAATGTAGACTCAACTCCTATTTATTGTGATAACAAGAGTGCAATCAACATGACCAAGAATCCAATTCAAAATTTTTGTACCAAACATATTGAGATTCATCATCATTTTATACCGGAGTATACACAGCATGGTCATCTCATACTAGAGTTCATTGGAATCAAGAGTCAACTAGTTGATGCCTTTACAAAACCCTTGGATGAACATTGATTGGCATCTCTATGCAAGGATATGGAGATAGGACTTTGTCTTCTCATGTGAGTATTTTCATTCTTTCTATTATTACTTCACATAAAACAAAATCAAACAAAAATACAAAATACAAAATACCAAAAACATTTTCTTTTCTTTATGCATCTATTTAGGGGAAGTTTGTCTCACCTTTTTGGTTATTTCCAAAAAGCAAGAGAAGTAGATAAAATGTGTTATTATTATTTTATTATTGGGATAAGAATAATCCATTTTTCCTAAGTTTTGGACATTACAAAAAGAGGGATATTATGGACCTTTTAGTTTTGGTATGTCAAGACATTAAGAAAAATGAAAAATAAGTTTGTTTATATGTGTGTGTAGTTGTTGTGCTTGTAGGACAAGAACTTGGATTGAACAAAGCCATGGACAAGGAACAATGCATTCAACATGCAAGGGAAAGTGAAGAAAGACATCTGTGGGAAGTAGAAAACACCTTGGAAGATTTGAATTGAACTTAGACAAAGACATCTTCAAAAATAGTAAGACATCTTTCATGAGACAAAGACGTCTTTAAAAATTGCAAATCAAGTCTAGAAAGATGTCTTCTAGAGTATAGACTTGAAAAAAACATCTTTTAGAAAACAAAGATGTCTTTCCAAAATTGAGGGAAAATTCAAAGATACATCTTATGTAAAAGAAACACATCTCCCATGACCATTAGTGATCGTTAACTAGCCATTGCATGATTTTCAAGAAGGATTTAGCAACACAGTAGCTATAAGAAGACTTGATGTGCATTGTGAAAAGTGCAAGCCTTATTGTATTCATTATACAATCACTTGTAATCATTGAATTCTCTATTACTCTTCATTGTCTTATCATTTTTGCATTTTAAAGTATGTTGTACCTAAATGTACAAGGATCAAAAAATTGAGCTACAATCATTCCTTATAATTCTTGTTCTTGACTACCCTGTGAGGTTGATGTGCTTGAGCTTGTCAGGAACCTACAGGATTGAGCTATTGGTGCTATGGTACAACACTTCAGTGCAGAGCTCAAATATTGTAAAGGTTGTGGAAGCCTTGAAACCACATTTCCAAGCCTAACAGGACCTTTCGATATTAAGCGATGAGTGTTGTGGTACAACACTTCAGAGTGGGTCTTAAAGACTATACAAGGTGTGGATCCTTCAACAACATTTTGAAAGCAATAAAGTCTGGAGATGTACTTGTGATCTGCCCTCTAAGTGTGGACTATACAAGTTGGGAAACCATATTAAAATTGGCTTGTCTACTTTTTGTTTGCAAGTTTTAAATTAGGGAACTTACTCATCTCTCCCCCTTCCCTCCTCCTCCTTCTAAGTTCAATGATCTAGACATCCTTCTTGTCAACTCCACCAATGGTTCGGTGATTTTTGAGAAGTTCTTGATGAAGCATCTATAATACCCAATATGGCCAAGGAATGACCTTACATCTTTCAATGTTTCTGGTTTCTTGATGATTCCTTACATGACTTGTACTTTTTTCAAGTCCATCTTGATCCCTTAACTTGAAATTCTATGCCCCAATACAATGCTTTCTTACACCATCAAATGGCTCTTTTTCCAGTTGATCCTTAGGTTAGTCTCTATGTAGCATTGAAGCATGTAGTCAAACTGGTCCAAGGCTTGCTCAAATGTAGCCTTAGAGGTAGACAAGTCATCCATGAAGGCTTCTACCCTACTACCAATTTGCTATTAGAAGATCCTAAGAACCAACCATTGGAATGTAGTAGGTGCATTGCATAGGAGAAATGACATCTTTCTTTATGTAATAGTTCATCATGGAATTGTGAATGTAGTTTTGGCCTAGTTCTTCAATGCTATTTGGATATGGTTATAACCACTATAACTATCGAAAAAGTTCTAATATTAATGCCTTGCTATGGTATCTAACACTTGGTCAATGAATGGCAATGAAAAGTAACCCTTATAGGTTGCCATGTTCAATAGCTGAAAGTCTATGCAAACTCTCTATTTTTCTCCTTTCTTTGAAACAATAATGAGTGGGCTAATCCATTTGCTATCTACAATCATGTATATGAACCCAACTTTGAGGAGTTGTTCCACCTCCTCCTTGATAACCAAATTAAGTTTGGGATTCAATCATCGTTGCAACTACCTATTTAGCTTGATGGAGGGATCTGTATGGATACAATGTTGGCATATCCATGAATCTATTCTTGTAACCTCATGATATGACCAAGTAAATGTTGTTTGTCATTTCTTTACCACATTCAACAGTTTCTACTTTTGTTCCCAAGCAAGTTTGGCATTAATGATTACTAGCTTACCATTGTTAAGAAAGGCATATTTCATGTCTACCAATAAAGCCTTCAGTTCAAGGGGCTCTTACTTGAAGTTATCAAGGATCTCCAACTCTCCCCAATCTATTTCTCTTTGTGCATTGGAGGGTTGACAATGGAGTTACTCCATTTTATCCATGCTTTCAATATAGAGGTTGGTAAGGCTCTCAAATGGTTCCATGCACATAGTGAATTCAATTTTATCTTCTGTTATTAACCATTGGGTACCTTCTTATTTTTTGGCTACTACATACAAGCACCTTTAAATCACTATTGTTTTAGTACACTGATTACATGCTTGAATTGATGTATCTTTTATTATCCATAGTTTACACACACAATGACACCCTATATCACTATATGTGATGCATGGAACTCTCTTCTTCTTAACTTTACTAAATTCATTCTCCTTGGAAATTTCCAAGGAAAGATCTTGGATCCCCATCCTAGCATCAATTGTACTTAGCCATGTCCTTCCCATGATGATATGGAAGTCCCCCTTGTAGTTTTCAACATAGATCACAAGGAAATCAACAAGACACGACCATCCATATACAATGATCATAATGTCCTCCATTAACCCTAGAGGAACAGTGATGGGCTAATCTGCAAACTGCAGTTTGATGTTTCTCTTTTTCAAAGAAGGTAGGTTCTTTGCCTTGTACATTTCTTGGAAAATTAAGTTGACTTTAAAACCTAAATACAAGAAATCCTTTCATGATTCATTTCCTATGATATGTAAGTAAATGATGGGACTTCTAAGATCAAATCATTTCCTAGGAAGATGACCAGCCTTTCTCTAATCTATGATTGCATGGATGAATATGACAGTGTTGATTTGGAGAGATGTTTGATTTGAAGGTTACTTAGTATTATTTTCAAAGATAGAGATATGAAATTTGTAGCTACGTGTTTGCAAGGTGAAACACAACCAAACTCGGGCAATAGCACTTCAGTAGCAAATTTGTCTACGTGTCAACACAAGGCAAATTTCTTTCTAAGTATTTGGCCCATGAGCTCACTACTAGGGCTACACTCTAGAGCTTAGCTAGAATAGCATGCAACACAGAACTAGATCTACAAAATTCTCTAAGTGTCAAATAGCAACTACGGAAATTTTTATAAGTGTCCTGCTACTCTCCCATTCCTGCTACTATGCTCTTAAGTGTAGCAAGTGTAGTAGCACTCCAGTGGTTAGTTTGCACTAGTTTTGATCCAAAATTTGTTAAGCTAGCTCATAATGGAAGAGACATTTGGAAAATTTTCCAACTCTTGAGACTACCTCTCCTACTATGTTCTTGAGCGTAGTTGGCATAGTAAGAATAAGGACTATAATATTTGCCAGATTTTTCTAAGTATCCATGCTATGCCTAGTCCCATCCTACTACACTCATAAGCATAACAAGAAAAGCAACACTAGACTTTAGTTTTTTGAAAAAATTTCCTAACTATTGGGCTATGCTATAGAGCATTGCTAGCATAGCAACACAGAACTACCTCCAAAAGCTTCTAGAGCTTAGCATAGGCCTTCATTCCAACTCTAGCACTCCTTTGGAAAGTAGGATTAGTAACTTGCACTTTCTTTGCACCCCCCTATGTTCCAAAATTTTACCTACACTCAATCACACTTGAAAGATGGAAAGAGCGTAGTCCCAAAGGGTAGCCTCCAAATTACACTATTTTGCAGCATTTGCAGGTACATTGCAGTATTTTTTTACTTTGGCACATGCAATCTTGGTAGTGTAGTCATGGTTTGGTAGTCTCTTAGGGCCCAATGGAGCATACCAAAGCATAGCACCAATTGCTCTAGTAGGAGCGTAGCAGAGGTCAGTGTAGCCCTACCTACCCCTTTACCACATGGCACTTGATCCACACTTCATGCTAACCCTAAGTCTATAAATACCCCTACATTCCACACTCTAGTGGTTGGAAATTCATTTTAGTAATGGGCATTTGAAGCATCTGGCTAGCAAACCCAGGTAGCAATTGACATTTTAGAGTACCACTTGGCACCTGAGGCACCTTGAGCATCATACACACTGGAGTGTATCAATACCATGGTGAAACTTTTACATTCCCTTCAGCACTGTAGCACATTACAACTTCCAAGACACTATGGTAGCCAAACCAGTAGGCATAGACCTTGTAGTGAACGTCAATCTTCATCCTAGGACACCCCAGAGATTGTGGCTACACTACTACTACACCTATCTATACACCACGTACCTCTACAAAGCTCATTTATAATTGCTACACTCCCCATCTATGGTGGTACCATTCTTTCTCTCAACCTTTGTTGCATTTCAAGCATTCTTTTTGACATTCAATAGCACATTTGTTTTTTTTTGTCACATCACTTGTTTTCACACGTTTGCACCATCATTCTCACGTTAGGAAACCCCACTACGCTTGAGCTTAGCCAGTCCCGATACTTCCGAAAACACCATTAGAACACTTAGAATTATCTCACAATGTCATTGTTCACATCTTGGTTAACCACACCACCCCCCAATTGCATCCAATACCCTAGTTGCAACCAGCAAATTCCCTGTTTAATCGACAAGACCATCCAAGGCACTTCACCTCCGTTTCCCAACAAATGCCCTCACACAGATGCAGGGTTGAGGTTGTGTGCCTATGAACCCCTCAGCATTCTAGCCATCGATGTTTTCAGTTGCTACACAAGGGCTTTGGGCAAGCTATTAGTTCTAAAGAATGGCCTCTTATGAGGCTTTGGTTCTAAACCACTCAGACATATATTTGGTTGTAGATTCACCACCCTTGTGATATTTCATTGTTGTGGCTGTATGGGGATTTCATCCTACATAGATGTAATGGGTGGAAAAGGTGTAGTTAATTAAGGTCTCAGAGCTTCTGGGTGCTAAGGATGAAAGAAAAAAAGAAACTTCCCCTTGTAGAAGGTGCTCTATAGTATTCTAGAGGATAGTATTGGTAAGGAAAGGAGGCATGGCTAGAGAAGTCATGTGGGAATACAGGTTCATAAACATAATATCCATAAGGATTAGGTTACCTATAGGGGTACCACTATCGCGGTGGTGACATCCCCCATAACTGTGAGTGTTTCCATTACTAGTACTACTCCTAAGGTTGCAGTGGTGCTCCACTTGGATAATACATTTGATGGTGAAACTGCTAACTATAGTTGCCTTGTGAATAAGGCAAATGCCTAGGTGCTTTTTGCTTTGCTATTATAGGATTTAATGTGTACACCCTAGATTCTTGTAAATGTGATACCACTAGGCAACATCCCCTAGGATGTTCAAATTGTAAATTTCACATTTATCATCATCTATTTTAGAATCTGCAACATCCTTAACTATTCCAACTTTATCCTTGTTCTACAACCTTTTTCTTCCTTCTTAACCATTAATCCATTGATCTTTTCACTCTTCTATGCTTTTCAAAGCTATTTGAAACTTCTCATCCAAGGAGTCCTACATTTTATCAACCTTAGCCAATATTTCAATAATATTTTTTTGTTTGTATTGGAAAGATTTTCCTCTACACCACTTTATCAAGCAGTGCTTCCTCCTCCTTGTTAAAGAAACATACCTCTCTTTTGTGATTGGAGGAGTCCCCAATGTACTCTTCTACACTTTCATGCTTTTTGAGCTCTCCCTCTTTCTTAACCACTTGATCTATTAGCCTTTGGATCTAATGGACCTATAGTTCAAAAGTCTTCCTTGGGCATAGATCCCAAGGATTTTCCTTGTTTCATTCTTGAGTCCATTTATGATATGGCAAAGTTGATTCCTCTGGGAGTATCCATGGCCTAGGCATCGGTGTAAAAGAGAATAGTACCTACCCAAGGCTACATCCAAGGACTCATGATTACCTTTTTCTCATCCTTGGATCTATCTCCGCAATTTGGACACTCTAAAGTAGGTTTGATATTTTTCATTAAAGAATTCCAAGATAATACTTGAACAATAGATGGATTTTGATTCTAATTACCAATACCAGCTTTCAACTTCCTTGATGAGTGTCCTTAGTGATGAGTGGCGAGGTACCCCTACACTCAACCATATGAATACGAGCATCTCACGCCCAATCCGGTCGAACTCCAAGGACTAAGTGCTTACGCGCCTTATGGAACACTTAAGGTTAATCAATCATTGTCCCCTCAAACTTACTTGTGTTTTCATGGTTGTATGGTTAAGTAAATTTGAGGCATGTGATTTTTATGTCTTTTATCTTTTTATCGCCTATGCTAAGAGGAGAAAGGGTGAAGAGACTAAGTAACTAACTTTTACTAACTAAGCTCTAATCATCCTAGCATCAGTATCTATTCCCAATTTCCGTACACACCCTGAACTAGTGCAACTCTACTAGGATTACCAAATGCTACTCGTTACTGGGTTACCAAGCATAGCGCATGTGCTCAAAGCAGTCATACTGAATGCACTTAACTAGGAGAGTTGAGGGTTAAGAGAGATTTAATTATCTAAGAAAGCATTTAAACATTCAACAGTAATTAAGTCCTATTTAGCTTAGTCCATGTACTGCAAGGTTTATCAGAAAGTTCATCTTTATTGTCATACAAAAATGTGTGCTTAGGTACAATTTGCTCGAATAAAGATCCGTTCACTTTGAGACTCCTACTACGAGCACATGGAAATTATTCTATCTCTGGAATGGTAAAACTGCAAGAATTTAGCTAAGGGTCTAGATCTAGATTTAGAAACAAGGGAAAGCCACCTCTTATTTATAGAACTGGCGACGGGCTGCTATATTGCATACGTGATATCGTAGAGGTTGACGTGATATCGCAGCTCATCATACCCCCATGACTGAATGAAAACTCGTCCTCAAGTTCCTTACAAAATATTGGGAAGGTATAGGATTATTGACTCGAATGATATAACAGTGAATGGGGTGACATGTAAACGGATCATCATTACAGTACATGACAAAATTAGTGTTCATGACAACAAGAGTGAACACTATGTACATTTGACATCCAACCTTATTTGGTAGCTGAGATAGAAGAGAGAAGAGAGAGAGAAAAGAAGAAGTTGGTTGCTGCCAATGCCAACATTGTGTCTTTCATTGTTCATCCGTAAGCGTGCCATCAATCTTGTTCCTTTCATAATTGCTTCAGCACTAGTCCATTCCAAGTGTTCCCTCCAGATCCAATCCATTCTTGTATGATTTCCATCTGCACACAAAACATAGTATTATATTAGCAAGGGTAAATGAATCATAATGCAATTGAAACCTTGCCTCAATGTAAGGTCCATTGGCTGAGTTGTGATATGGCTAATGTAGATCTAGAGATATAATATTGATAACTACCTGAGGTGTAGGGGTTAAGAAAAAATCAAAAAAATTGGACCAGGACCCCCATGACTGAGAGCAAACCTCTGGTAGCGATAGAATGGAAAAAGTTAAGGAATAACAAAGACGAAGAAAAAGAAACAGCAGCAATGCCAATAAAATGGATGTCAAAGATGGAGATGAACAAAATAAAAGGTAATTGCAACAATTTTAAAGGGAAAGAAATTAACTGATGCACCAAATAGGAATGCCAGTGGGTCCTCCCCAAAGCAGGCTAATGCCCTTAATGCCCTAACAATCCCACATTCACAGAGTCCGTAGGCTCTAGGAATGTCACTTGGAAACAAGAGTTAAAGTCTTAACCATAAGATGTTTACCAAAAAGAAAACAATGCATCAACCAAAATATGGACTACTAATACAACTGACAATGAGGTGAAAAATGGAAAAAGAATGATGGAAAGAAGAGAATGGAATGGAGTCTCAAGAACAAGGTGGTGTACAGCCCCTTGTGTATTAATGGTTAATGTGACTTAGTAGATCTCATTCCAAATCTAGCCTCAAACAAACCACATCCAGTGACTTCGCATTAATACATTTGGCCAATCCATCCACTTGAAGTAACAAGAATGCCTCTGTCAAAGAGCCACCACCATTCCGACGAAACGAAAGAGGAGAACGTAGGAAGCGAGAAGGGCATTAGTTAGAGGGAACATTTTTATTTAGTTCCATAACCAGTGCTTGTAGCCCAAAGGATTATTCTATCTAAAGGATGTTCTTTGAATTCTCACTATTATTTTTTTTATTTTTTTTTTTGTGTAAGAACCACACCATGCAAAGACTTCTTATTTTTATCAGTTCAACTTCCTAATAATGGAATAGTGTCGAAATGGTACGGGAGACTCAAGAAGAAAACATCCAAGCACCCAAGAGAATGGCTAGCACAAATGCATCAAGTTCCCTTGAAGTCACACCCTTTTCAATCCCTGAGTCCTTCCTTAGTTTGAGAAATATTAAGTCACTAATTTGTTGATAGCTCTTATTATTGAGAAAGGGACTATACAGTTCCAAGCCAAGAGAGGCCATAGAAATTTATAGATGTATGGATGGAGTGGACTCATTGCCTATTATATCAAAAAAGCCATACCTTAGTATCAACATCATAACTTAAAGGTAAAAACCAAACATTAGCAATCAATGGAATACAGTTCATACCATCTTTGGAGCACTTATTAAGTGACAAACTTAACAAAATAGAAAAAAATAAATAAACACACATATAAACGAAGAAATATGAATGATGTTGTAAAACAAAAAAAAAGAAAAGTTAAAGAAATTTGTAAAACAAAAATGTGTAAAAAAAAAACTTAAAAAGAAACTAAGGGTTTTGATTGATCAGCATAGGTAGCCATCTCCCCCATGACTAAATTGAAAGGGGGAGATCTGAAATAGTGAGCACTTGTTTGAATTTTTTAGAAGTGTCCAACTTCTCCCAATTGATGTTTTTAGGTTAATGGTTGGAACTTGGTGACGCTCTTGTTCCAGTGTATCTATGCTTTCATCATGAGTGCAAGTTGATCCCCCAGTTAGTTCCATGCATATTGGTGAGTTGCTCTCTTGATTAGCTGTTAACCACTAGGTGTTTTCTTATTGTGTGGTTGCTACATACAAGCACCTTTGTATGTTAACCTCTGGTGCACACCAGTTGCATGTAGGAAATGTTGAACATTCATGTACACCATCACACCCTATATCACTATATGTGATGCATGGAACTTTCTTCTTCTCGATCTTCCCAAAGGTGTTTTCCTTAGATATTTTCATGGAAAGATCGTGGATTCCTAGGCATGCATTTATTTTACTTAGCCATGCCCTTCCCATTATTATTGGGAAGTCCCCTTTGTCATTGTTTACTTGTATCACTAGGAAATTAGCTAAGTATGACCAACCACACATGGTGGTAACGATGTCCTCCACTAGTCCCAAGGGAACAGTGATGGAATGGTCAGCCAGCTCTAAGTGAATGTTGCTCTTCTTTAGTGGGGGTAGGTTTCAGGCTTTATACATCTCTTGTGATATTAGGTTGACTCGGAAACCTAAGTCTAGAAGAGCCTTACGTGGCTCATTCCCAGTGACTTGGAGATAAATTAAAGGACTTCTAGGATCAAAGAATTTCTTGGGAAGGTGGCCCTCAATCCAGTCAGTGACAATATATGTTAACATAACCGTTTACGTTGAGCTCTATTTTTGGTTTGAAGGGACTCTGAAGCCTTATTTGATGGAGAAGCGTTTGGAGGCTCAACCACTTGTAGCTGTAAGAGCTTGTTTGGATTGTTGGTTCTGAAAATAGGTCTTCTCTTTGTACAGTTGTCAGAACTAGTAGTGGGTTGAAGGTTTACAGCTCTCATAGCATTGCATTGCTACGGTTGAGTGGGGAGTTCCCCTTACATTGCTGGAGCGGATGGTAATGGAGCTATCGGTGTGAGCGATGCGGATGGATTTGGAGGATGCTATGTATGTGGTGTGTCTCCCCTAGGAGAAGGAGTCCTATAATACTCCCAATCTTGGTAGTTCCGTGGTGGTGTCACATGACCAACAGAGTCATGTGAAGAGATTGGCTGCTGCACGTAGTAGCCATATGGATCTGGTTGCCAGTAAGGGTATTGTTGCCTAGGTGGTGGCATCCCCCATAACTGTGGGTATTTCCATTGCTAGTGTTGTTCAGTAGGTTGTGGTGGAGTTCCACTTGGATAATATGTTAAGGGTTGGTGGAACTGCCTTGGGTTACCTTGGGGATAAGGTGACCGACAAGGTGCTTGCCATTTGTTAAGTCTTGGATAGAGTGCATACACCCCAGACTCTTGTAGATGTGAGATTATTGGGCAACATCCCTTAGTATGGTCATATTGGCATATCTCACATCCACTATCATTTTCTATATTTGAATCCACAACCTCCTCAGTGATGGTCATTTTACCCTTACCTTTGTTACGTGCATGGTCCAAATCCCTCTTTTTCTTTTTCTCATAATCACTACCTCGCTCCTTAGACTCCTCTACGATTTTTAAAACAGTTTCAAATCTACTATCTAAGGAGTCCCACACTTGATCTACCTTAGCCGATACTTCTGTTGTTAGTTTTTGCAGCAGCAAGGTTTTTCTATGCACCAACTCTTTGAGCAATGACTCTTCCTCCTCCTCACAGAATCTCACTCCCCTTTTTCAGAGGGAAGGATCGTGGTTGTACTCTTCCGCACTTTCTCTCTTACGTAGCTCTCCTTCTTCCTTAGCTACTTGTTCTAACAATCTATGGATCCGATGGAACCTAAGCTTAGATAATCTTCCTTGGGCATATGTTCCAAGGGTTCTCCTAGTTTCATGCCTAAGTCCATCTACAAGATGGTGTAGTTGATCCTACTGTGACTAACCATGGCCTAGGAAATGATTTCACAGTGTATAATAATAGCCCATGGCAACATCCAAGGATTCGTGAGTTCCCTGCTTCCATCCTTGGATTTTTTTTCATAGGTTGGACACTAGGGAGTACGTTTGATACTTATCGTTAAACAATTCTAGCATCGTACTCCACGTCCTAATGGTTTTCAGTTCTATGGACTGGTACCAGCTTTCCTCTTCTTTTACTAGTGTCCTTGGAAATAACTTTAGTTTTTGCCACTCATTTTCTATATTTGCAAGGCACATGCATCATGAAATGCCTGTAAGTGGTTCTGAAGATTAGCGTTGTATCCCCCCTCAAATCANAGGCACATGCATCATGAAATGCCTGTAAGTGGTTCTGAAGATTAGCTTTGTATCCCCCCTCAAATCGTGGGATATTATTCACATCTAGTCTCTTGATCCTACTATCTTTCTAGTGCCTTGTAGGTATTCTAACAGCCTCTGTAATGTCTAACATGCTTTGGGTTGCAAGTAGGGGTTCTTCGTTGTCATTTCTCTCATAGCATCTATGATGTCTACGTGGTTCCCTACTTTCTCTTCTTTCATGCCTTGATTCTCTAGAGTGCCCTCGTCCTCGCTCTCGACTCTCTTATCGAGGTCTCTCATTTTTCTTACCCTTATTCTCACAGTTAGGTTCCTTGTGACTGCATCCTGATGTTGAAGGAGAGGGTGAATGTGATGATGAAGGGGAAGAAGAAGAAGAACCAACACCATGACAATGTTTCCTACCTTCTCTTTGGTGGTCCCAGCCCTAATCATGATGATGATCAGAATTCTCACCCTTGTTATGTGTTTGTGTTCCCTCGTTGAACACTTGGTGTTCATGGGGATCAGAACCAGGGTTGTGAATCGTGGAGCGCAAGTTTTGATTCATCACCTCCTGACCATCATTAGGAGGTGGAACATTATTTCATGGAAAACCTATGAAAATAGGTTCACCACCCTCAATTTCATTTCAGATGGGTGAAGCATTACAAGGGCCTTTTCCCTTCAATGATGTGTGGTAACTCTCCTACCATGAGTCCCATTCATGTTGCGCTTTTGTGGGATGGTAGTCCCTTGTGTTGTAATCGCATGCAATGTACTTAGCATATAATTGTGACATGCCTATTCATGCAAGGGCATGAAGGAACATGTTGGGGGCTACTCTGTCTAGAGGAAACACTATGTTACCTTCCAAATCTCTCCAACATAGTTGTTCATCTTGATGGAAGACAAAGGTAAACTTGGGTATATATACATCGTGATGAATATATACCACACTGAATTGTTGAGGAACTGGTGGAATTTGGTTATGTGTGTTGTGCCGTCAACTGTCTCTAGTGTTGTTCCTAGGCAATGAAGTGCTTTTTTTCAAAGAAGAAGACATTTTAGCCTTGTTTGGTGTGCTATTTACCATTATGTTATTTTTCTCTTGATTAGCTTCCCAACAATGTGGATGATTTCCTATGTTCTACGTAGTGCACAAACAACTAAGTCCCCGACAATAGCGCCAATGATGAGTGGCGAGGTACCCCTACACTCAACCATACGAATATGAGCATCTCATGCATGATCCAGTTGAACTCCAAGGACTAAGTGCTTACGCACCTTATGGAACACTTAAGGTTAATCAGTCGTTGTCCTCCCAAACTTACTTGTATTGTCATGGTTGTATGGTTAAGTAAGTTTGAGGTATGTGATTTTTATGTCTTTTATCTTTTTATCGCCTATGCTAAGAGGAGAAAGGGTGAAGAGACTAAGTAACTAACTTTCACTAACTAAGCTCCAATCGTCCTAGCATCAGTATCCATTCCCACTTGCCATACATACCCTGAACTAGTGCAACGCTACTGGGATTACCAAATGCTACTCATTACTGGGTTACCAAGCGTAGCGCACGTGCTTGAAGCAGTCGTACTGAATGCACTTAACTAGGAGATGAGGGTTGATAGAGATTTAATTATCTAAGAAAGAATTTAAACATTCAACAGTAATTAAGTCCTATTTAGCTTAGTCCATGTACTACAAGGTTTATCAAAAAGTTCATATTTATTGTCGTACACAAATGTGTGCTCAGGTACAATTTGCTTGAATAAAGATCCGTTCACTTTGAGACTCCTACTGCAGGCACGTGGAAATTATTCTATCTCTGGAATGGTAAAACTGCCAGATTTTAGCTAAGGTTCTAGATCTAGATTTAGAAATAAGGGAAAGCCACCTCTTATTTAGAGAACTAGCGACGGGTTGCAATATCGCATACGCGATATCGCAGAGGCGTACGTGATATCGCATACGTGATATCGCAACTCATCACTTAGGAATAGCTTTAGCTTCTACCATTCTTTTTATGTGTTTTGTAATGCACAAACATCATGAAAGGCTTGAAGATGATTTTATGGATCTAAATTGTATCCTCCTTCAAACTTGGGGATATTGTTCATATCAAACCTCTTAATTTGGCTATCTTTCAAATGCCTTATAGGTATTCACACTACCTCTAAAATTTTTAACATGTTTCAAGTAGCCAATAGAGGCTCATCATAGTCATAACAATCTTGGTGACCTTTGTCATAACCATGATGTCTATGATGAGTCTTGCTATGCCTTCTTTCTTAATGATGTTCCTTCCCTTGTAGTCCTTTCCCTTGTTCTTGATCATCCCAGTGGGATCTATGTTCATCCCTATCCCACCATTCATTTCCATCCCAATCCCATCTACCCCTCCTGTCTTAGTCCCTCTTCCCCTAGGCTGAAGGTGAAGAGAATGATGAGTATGAGAAAGAAGAAAACCCAATGGAATGATGTCTGCTAATTTTTCTCCTTTGGTCCCCATCCCTATGAACTTTCTTTTCTTTATCTTTGTATTTGTTGTTATCCTTACATTTGAATAAGTGACTACAGTTGTTATTTTTTGAGCTTCTTTGGTCTTGAGAACTAGTCTTTTTCTCATCCAAGTTATCCATAGTTGAATACCACCTTTGGTTAAGGGTCTCCTCATCATAAAAAGAACCTTTGGTTAGAGGTCTCGTCATCATAGAAAGGAGGAGAGTCTGTATATTGGAATTAGCCTAAAAACAAGTCCTCTCCTTCCTTATGTTGTTGCAAGAATAACTAGGTTGGGACCTGCTTATCCTTAGAGGCCTTGTATCATGCCTCCATCTACTAATCTTTCTTATCTTGTACATTAGTAGGAAGATAATCTCAATACATATGGTCATTAACCTCATACTCTATGTTAAGTGCAGCAATGCCCAGTCTGCTGAGATTTCTCATCAACATGGCAAGAACTAATCAATCGAGAGGTAACACAAAGTTATCTTTCATATCCCTCTAGCATAGTTGCTTTTCTTAATGTAGAATGAAAGTGAAATTTGAATTATAAGGATTTGAATAGGTGTAGACAACACAAATTTGTTAGGATTTTTTTTCAACCTCCTGTCACTAATTGGATCCATGGTGGAGCTTAATCATTACAAGAAGAAGCCATGTTAGCTTTTACTAAAAGTACTATTCTTGTTTTTCATTTCTTAATGAATTATAGTTTATTCCTCCTTACAATGTCTTTTTATAATTGATGAGTCATGTTCTATTGGTTGCATCAATGAGGCCTAGTCAACAAGGCCCCATCAATGCATCTTACCATGCATCAACAAGGCCCAGTCAACATAGTGTTGAAAATCAACTATAAATACATGCTTGCAGCTACATTTATGGAAAATAGAGATTGTAGTTGTAGTAGAGCTCTTGCAATTTTTCCATTTGAGAGTTAAAAAGTTTTCCCCTGAGTGCCTGCAGAAAGAGTCATTGAGTGTACGAATCTTTATTCGAGCATTATTGAACCTGAGCATGACAATGTGTGTAGTAATAAAGATGAGCTTTCTAATAAACCTTGTAGCACTTTGGATAGATTAGCTATTTCATTTATGCATTTAATGATTTTAGTTATTTGTTAAATGTTTTTCATTATTTCACAAATATTTTCCAATAATTGAGTTAATGGAGCAATTTAAGCTAGATAGAGTAAATACATAAGTATGACCGCTTCGAGCATAACACGTATTCACTTGGTAATCCCAATAGCGTTACTGCTTGGTATGCCCAGTAGCGTAAAGCTTGGTCATCCAATAGCATAAAGCTTGGTTGCCCAGTAGCAGATACGTGGGTTCAGGATGTGTACAGAAAGTGGGAATGGATACTTATGTTAGGATTAGTTAAATTCTAGTGAATTAGTTAATTTAGATTAGCTAATCAATTTACTTTTATCTATATCTGAGTACTAATCTATAAAACATCAAAATAATAAAAATAAAATGCCTCAACTACACTTAACTATACCAAAAAATGTCACAAGTGTAATTGGAAAGATAACAGTTGACCTTAAGGCTAGATTCACTTCCTAAAGGGCTAGTGCACTAGAAATAATGAAGTCCACAAAATTTAATCAGATCATGCAAGAATTGTGATTCATATGGTTGGGCATAGGGGTACCTTGCGACTCATCATTGGCACTATTGCCAAGGACTTTGTTTGTGAAATGTGTGCTATATAGGTCTAAGTGAATATCATTATATCATTTTACAAACCTAAAGGTCAATATCATTTCCACTATACATAAAAAATTATTAAAGCACATTGACAATTTCATTTTGTTTTGCAAAATTTCTTCTTCTTCTTCTTGCAAGCTTGGAGATACTAAACCACCAATCCCACAAGAATGCAAGGTGGTATACACTCATCCAGATGAGTTTGTGTCGAATTTCACCTTCATCCTACATCAAGATGAACAAATGCGATGGCGTGATTTGAAGGGCAACATTGTCTTGCCCCCTAATGGATCTACGCCTAGAATTCTATTTAAAACCCTTAAGAATTTGGGCATAGAAAATCTTCACGAGGAGTACGCTGTGGATGGATAGGACACTTAGGACTACTATCCCACTAAAACACAACGTACATGAGATAAACATCAGGAGAAACTCCATGAAGCTACAAAGGGGAAACATTACACTAACCCCTTGTTCCTACTAGATAAAGAGGATAAAGAGGATCCTCCCTTAGAAGGTTCTCAACATGAAGATTCTCCACCCCCTACTCCTGATGGAGACGGTGTGAACCTAACCCTGCAATTGACTATTCATAAACTGACGTCAAGAAAGAGTGATAGCCAAGGTACGGACTCGAGTAAACATTGCAGCAACAAGGGATCTCAGGATGGTGATCATAAAAAGCATAAGAGTGGTAGCGAACACTGTGGTGGTAGTGGTGGTCCACCTTACGCTTCATCCTCTTAATCTGATCAAGAACATTCCTTTTCATTTGACAGTTCTCATGGAAATCATGGTTAAAACAACCATGATGAAGGTGATCGATGAAATAACAATGATCGTGAAGGCCACCAAAATTGAAGGGGTGGTCAAAACAATCATCAACATAGCAATGATGATGAACCTTTATTGGCAACTTGAAGTATGCTCAACATTGTAGAGGTAGTAAAACCCCAACCAGGCATATGAAGGATATTTGGATCAAGTGCCTAGATATGAGCAATATTCCAAGATTTAAGGGGGGATACAATTCTGATCCGAAAACACATCTACAAGCTTTTCAAGATGGCTATGCCTTATAGAACATAGAGAATGAGTGGTAGAAACTCAATCTTTTCCCAAGGACACTCATTAAGGAAGCTGAAAGTTGGTACCAATCATTAGAGCTGGAATCTATCTACAAATGGAGTACCATGTTACAACTATTCAATGACAAATATCAGACATACTCCAGAGTTTCTAATCTGAGAAGGCAAATCCAAGGCTAGAAACAGGGAGCACATGAGCCCTTGGATGCTGCCATGGGTCGATACTATTCACTTCTACACTAATGCCCTGGCCATGGTTACTCTCAGAGGGAACAATTTCACCACATCATAGATGGACTCAAAGCAGAAATAAGAAGAACCCTTAGCATGCATGCCCAAGGAAGATTGTCTGAAATGAGAGCTCATCAGACCCAAAGGTTAATTGAGCAAGTAGCAAAAGACAAAAGTGAGCTACAAAAGAGGAAAAGTGCTCAAGAATATAATAGGGATCCTTCCATTAGAAAATAAGAGGTCCGATTTTATGAAGAAGAGGATTCACTACTTGATGAAGTGGTGAATAGAAAGATGTTGTCCATCCAAAAATCTATTTCTGATATCTCAGCCAAGGTTGACAAGTTATCGGACTCTTAGAATGAAAAGTTTCAAACTTCTTTAAAGATTGCCAAAGAATCCAAAGAGCAAAATAGTGATTGTAATCGTAGGAGACGAAAAGAAGTTGAACGTGCCTACCAAAGAGATAAGGGTAAAGCTACTATAGTAGAGAAAGTTGTGGTGTCTAACTCTAATGATGAAACTAAATGTGACATCTATCAATATGAACATCCAAAGGGATGTTACCCTATGGTGTCACACTTACAAGAGTCTAGGGTGTACACATTGAATCCTTACCTAACACATAGGCAATCTCCAAGATGATTGCCTTACCCTCAAGGTAGTCCAAGACAGTTCCACCAACAACAACAAGCTTACTATCCAAGTGTAAGTCCTCCACAACCATACAAAAAATAACAATAGTGGTATCAACCACAATCATGGAAAATACCACCAAGGCAGTAGTACCCTTATAGGTAACTAGATCCATACAAGTACTATGTTCGACAACTTGTCTCCACTAGAAGTTCTACAAGTCATGCATCTTTCTAGTATCACTATTACCCTCCAAAGTACCACCAAACACATTCATCATATATTAAGGGAAAAACCCATATCCGTATCCTTATCATCCTCCACATCCTTCTGCACCTACACCTCCACCTTCACCTTAGTTACCTCCTGCTCCATCCATGCAGGGTGAAATACCTCCATAACCACAACGACATGCTACAAGGGTTGTACACTCACAACCAGTTTTTTAACCAAGTGGTCTAGATAATCGATCAAGGAAATGACCTTTCTTTCAACCGAGCAGTCCTCTCTAGCCCTCACAGTCTACTCCAGCTAATCATCCTACATCTTCATCACCCTCATCCTCTACATCAAATACCTTCAAGTGTCCTTCAAACCAAGTGCCACCTAAGATCCACACTATAATGTTAACCCATGCTATTTCTTATTGGATTAAGGCTGGCAACCTTCTTACAAAAAGATTCGATCTAGGAAGTCCACTCATCTATCTACAAATTGCTAGACAAGAGTCATGCAAAGCTCTTCTTAACTCTGGTTCTGGAGTTAATGTCATCTCCCATGATATGTACAAGGCCTAGGACCTACCACCTCTTAGGAAGAGCAACATCTATTTAGAATTAGCATATCAGTCAATTACTATTCCTTTGGGATTAGTAGAGGACATTGTGACCACAGTTTGTAGGTGGTCCTATACTACTGATTTTCTAGTAATCAACATGGACAACTGCAAAAGTGAGTTCCAAATCATCATGGGAAGGGCTTGGTTCAGCATGGTCAATGTGTGAATGGGTATAAGGGACCTATCTCTCAAAATATCTAAGGAAAATGAGCTAGGAAAGATTGAGAAGAAGCGTGTTTCATGCATCGCGTATAGTGACAATGGGTGCAATTGCATGCAAACTATTTGGTCCATCAAGAGCACATATATTAAGGCATACAATCAGTGTGCACAAGAAATTAATATTCAACAGTGTCTGTACGCAGCAACCACAAAGCAGAAGAGCACCCAATGGCTAATAACTGATTCAAATAGTAGCACAATATGCATGGAGCCAACTGAGAGTCTAACATGTGCATATGTTGAAGGCATGGAAAAAATTGAATAATTTCATTCTCAACTCTCTAATGAAGATGATGATACCTGTTTGGGAGAGTTGGAAATCCTTGATCACTTCAAGCAGGAACCCTTAGAACTAAAAACTTTACTGGCTGATGTGGAGTATACATTTTTAAAGAATGGTAAACTAGCTATCATTAATGCTAAACTTACTCCTGAACAAAAAGAAAAATTTTTAAAGGTGGTAAATAAAATGTTAACAACCTTTACTTGGTCATATCCAGAATTAACAAGAATTGATCCAAGGATATGCTAGCATCGTATCTACACTAACTTGGCCATCAAGCCTAGAAGGTAGCTGAATTGAACCCCAAATCAAAGCAAATTGTCAATGAGGAGATAGAGAAACTCCTCAAGGTAGGGTTCATCTATCCAATCACGGATAGTGAGTGGATTAGCCCACTCATAGTAGTACCAAAGAAGGATGGTTGGTGGGCTTGCATTGACTTTAGGTTGTTAAATATGGCAACATTTAAGGATCACTTTTCTTTGTCATTTGTAGACCAAGTTTTAGACATCATATTCGAGCATTATTATTATAGCCTATTGGATGGTTATAGTGGCTATAACCAAATCCGAATTACACTTAAATATCAAGCCAAAACAACATTCACAAGTCCTTGGGGGACTTTTGCATACTGTAAGATGCCATGTGGCCTATGTAATGCCCCTGCAACATTTCAACGCTTGGTCCTAATTATCTTTCAACAACAAATCAATAGTCGTGTTGAAGTTTTCATGGATGACTTCTTCACCTATGGAGCTACATTAAGCAAGCCTTGGACTAACTTGAGCAAGTAATAAAGAGATGTGTAGAGAAAAACCTACGACTAGCAAAAGAACCATCTCATGATCTAAGAAGGCATTGTGCTAGGGCACCAAATTTCATAGAAAGGGTTTGAGGTAGACCCCGAAAAGATAAGGGTCATCCAAGGAATAACATGCCAACTAGAGACTGTAAAAGATGTCCAGTCATTCCTTGGACACATTGGTTACTACCAGCATTTTATTGAGAACTTCTCTAAGATTACAAAGCTATTGGTAGAACTTACAAAGAAGGATGCACCTTTCATTTGGACTAAGGAATATGAACATGCATTCCATAACTTGTAGAAACACCAATCCTATGAGCACCAAATTGGTCCAAACCATTTCATATCATGACAAACGCATCTAACTATGCTTTGGGAGTAGTGCTCACATAGATGGATGATACGAAACATCCATATTATATCCACTACATGTATAGAAGCATTGTGGGGGCACAATTGAATTACACCACCACGAAGAAAGAATTAATGGAAGTGGTGTACGCACTAGAAAATTTTAGACATTATGTGCTAGGTTATAAGGTATTTCTACATATGGACCATAATGTAATTTTCTTCCTTATGAATACGCCAATAGTGAGCCCTCGTGTTATACGGTGGCTTGTGATCTTGCAAGAATTCAATATTACTATGGTAGATCAAAAAAGGATCAAGAATGTGATCGCTGACCATCTCTCTTACTTAAGATGGGATAACAAACAGGAGAAGAGCCTGCTCTCTAATCAGTTTCCAGATGAACTCCTCTTTACTAGAGTAATAAATGAAAAAACGCCAAAAAACTAATATGGTATAATGGAATCCTCACATATCTTCTCACTTAAGAGATGCCACAAGACTTGATGTTAGGAATGTACCGTCTAAAATCGTCAGTGAGAGGCTGGAATGAACAAACACCGAGAGATCTACGGATGAAACAGTAAGACCCTACCTTCGCCCAAGGGCCTGCTAGAAAAACAACAAAGGCAGAGTGCCTTGAATGGTCTGCACGCGGATCAGACGAGGACTTCCCCGAACATACGCAATCACGACACGTTGGGTTATACATAAACAAATGCAGAAAAAGACTGAACGTAAACAAATGAAAACGTTTAAACAACGAAAACAAAAAAATGTGAACAGAAAAAATAATGTAAACTGCACAAATATGGGCAATAATGTAAACTGTTTGTATTGATAAACAATTAAAATGTGCACCAGTCAGAATGCAGTTGTGGATTGGTTGCAAGGCAGATGTTTAGCCCTAATGGATGAGAACGAATGCTGGGAAGATGCAGGTTTTGGATTGCAGGTGTACGATGTCCAAGTCTGTATGCAGCCCCCGCGTGTGAGATTGATGCCCAGATTTCTTAAGTGTGTGAGATTCATATTTTTCCAGCCTCGATCTAGTGGAAAAACAGGAGATTTATACAATTTTAGACGTGAGATTCGAATCTAGGAGAAGATCAATGGCTGCAGGGTAAGAAAAATTTGGATCGGGTGACAGGTGTGTGCATTGACCGGATGCACGAAATGTTACAATGTAAAACATGCAGCGTGACCAAAAAAAATGCTGACGTGTGTACTCCACAGCATAAGAGCTTGATACACAAAAAAAATGCAAAATGTACAAAGAATGTTAAAGTACAAGAGTGGATTTGGATGTCTAGCCTCCGGATCTGCAAATCTGTGCTATTTTTCCTCTGCTAAGGCCTCCAGCGTGTGTGGATCTGGCTCTGATGTGTGCGCAGCCTGTTCTGGTGTCAGCATCAGCATCCAGCACTAGCGTCAGCGTCAACGTTAGTGTCAGCGTCAACGTCAACGTCAACGTCAACATCAGTGTTAGTGTCAGCGTCAACGTCAACGTCAGTGTTAGTGTCATCATCAATGTCATCGTCAGCGTCAACGTCAACGTCAGTGTCAGCGTCAACGTCAGCATCAGCGTCAGCGTCAGCATCAGTGTCAGCGTCACTAACAGCGTATGACCTGAAAACAGTGCATTTTGAGCCCGTTTCTGACCTGTGAGACCAATTTTCAGAGTGCATCTACATGCCATGGGTCATGAGGGTTCTGTGTGCCAAATTTCGGCTGATTTGGATGTCGTTTTGGCTCTATTTCGGGGCTCCAAAAATTGGTGACGCTGAGCCTTACGCTGAGCAGCGTAAGAAAAGTAACCCTAGCATCACCAAGCCAAAGTGGCATATTTGAGGCTCAAATCTTGATTTTCTAGAGGCTAGAACCTGCTAGGGACCTTGGTGAAGGTCATGGGGGTCCTTGTGCTTGATTTTGGCCTATTTTGGCTCAGTTTCGAGGCTCCAAAAGTTGGTGACGCTGAGCCTTATGCTGTGCCGCGTCTGAAAAATAACCCCAGCGTCACCAATTGAAAATACCTCATTTAAGGCCCAAATCTTCATTTTCTGGAAGCTAGGACCTACTGGGGATCTTGCTAAAGATCATGGGGGGTCCCCGTGCTCTATTTCAGCCTGTTTTGGCTCAGTTTCGAGGCTCCAAAAGTTGGTGACGCTGAACCTTACGCTGAGCAACGTCTGAAAATGTAACCAACTTATACTTAGCCAAAACCAAGCATTTTGAGCCCGAAACTTTTGATTCTTGATGCTGAAAGTTTGTGGAATTGCCTATGGGTCCCAGGGGAACCTTTCTTGCTCCATTGCTCACTCCATTGTATGTCATTTCATGTCGTTTTAGAGGCTCTCAAGTTTGGTCATGGTGTAATCATGTTGGGCAGCAGCATGACTTAGCTTGATTCTTGTCTAAAAGTGCTAGGCCAAAATTCTGTGGTGATTCATTGGCCCCTCTTTGTTGACGCTTGGAGGAATCTACCCGAGAGGCATCGACAAAGAAGTACAAAACACCACAAGCAACTTAACATACAACATTGTTCTTTGGCACTTGGCCAGATGTCATCGCACCGTGTTCAGAAGTACATGGGATCGAGAAATGAGGTTTTGAGTTGTATAGGGAGAAGGTTTGTAACTGTGAGAACAAGGATTAATGAAGGGATGGTTTTGTCTAACTATGGGAAGAGGAATGCTCTTGTGTGAACACATCATGTTGGTCCTTGTCAATAGCCAGTATCTAGCGGACTTGAGACCAAGGCATGAGATGTGCGTCCTTTGGAGGAATGAGACTCTGGTATCTTGTTTAAGAGAGTTTGTTATCACAACCAAAGCCACGCGATGAGGTGGTGCGTTCTTTGGAGAAACAGGACCTTTGTTGAGTGTCAAAGGAAACCTATTGTCCAACAGCCAAAGCCACGCGGTGGGATGCAACATGATTGTTTGAGACACGAGTGTTTCCTTCCAAGACAAGTGCTTTCCAGCCTGGGGCTCATATGGGAAGTGCCAAGAGTCTTGTGATGGATTTTGCTCTTTGATTTCTTTTTTTTTTTTTGTCTTCCTTTTTTTTATCTTCTTTTTTTTTAGCAAAGCTCTCTTTCAATGTTATACTCGTGCTCATGTGCTTGTATCTATTTCCTGTGTTGTGCTATGTGTTGCAACTACTTGGAGAGTTACAATGGGCAACCATGTGTTCAGAGTTTTGGGGTGACGGGAAATGTAACTGAACAGGGTAGAGAGAACATGTTAGGAAATGAGAGACATTTGGGGAACTGGGAATGTACTTGTGAACAGTTTGATTAACCTGGTTACATGCATCAGGAACAATGTGGTACCTCATTGTCATGATGAAGTGCATCTGTGTACGAACACCTCTGGGTGTCATCCTACAAACACAACTTTAAGAAGACAAGAAAACCACGATTGAATGAGTTAGCTTAACACTTTAAACATGGATGCAACCGATGTGATGAAGACACCACGTGCAATAGCAGGCAAACAAAATTGAGCAACAGCAATGTTGTCAGAGTCCATGTGATGAATTCATGCAACAGGTTGATGAAGACATGTCGTTTGATTACAGCAACGGATTCGTAAGCCAGTGAAGAAGTTGCCAGTTTATAGTCTTGGCGGACTGTCGTGGATTAGTTTTACGTCATAAGCCGTTGGACGTTGCCAGTTTATCGTCGTAGCGGACGATGCAATGCTAGTTTATAATCGTGGCAGACTATGGAGAGGCGAGCTAGTTTATAGTCTTAGCAGACTCTGGCAAATGAGAGCATGGTAGTTTATTGTCATTCTGGACGATCTGTGGTATCAGTTTAACGTCATGATGCCAAGACGAGTCTGTGGTATCAGTTTATTGTCGTGATGCCAGAACAAATCGGTGGTATCAGTTTACCATGATGTGTGGCAGTTTAAGGCCATACCAAACCATGGATGGCAGTTTAAGGCCGTACCGGGCCATGTGTGGGTGTACAAGAATTTTGAAAAGATTTTATATATATATATATATTTTATTTTTATATATTTTTTTTTTATTTAAAAGTTTAAGGCTTGGGCATTGATAAAAGAAAAAGGCTCAACATAAACAAAATAACAAAGAATAACTTTATGTATTTTACTTTATCTTTGGAAGGTTTTACAGTTTGGTGTTACCCAAAGGGGTCAGCGTAATTAAGAGTAAATATTTTATTTTATTTTGTAATTTTTATTTTTTTTTATTTTTTTTATTTTATAGTTTTTAGATGATTTAAAATATTATTTGGAAAAATAAGAGAGAAACCCAAAACAGCAGCGCGGCGTAGGTGAAAGACCAGCATCCAAATTGCTTTCTTTCCTGAGCAATCAGGATTGAGAGAGAGCAATGGAAAAGATACAATCCAAGAAATGGAAGAGAAAAACAGAAATCCACGGAGAATGAAAAGCAAAGCAAGGGAGAAGGACAAATTAAACCAAAGAGGCAGTTGATGAGACAAAATTGAAACGCCAGAGCTGATTGGGAATAGCGTTCCATGTCGACATAATCAAGTGCACCCTTTCGCTAATCGTCCCTGCACTCACAGCCATAGCTAGGGCATTATCTGTGGGATCGTTCATGGAAGTGAAAGCATCACCCATGTCGTCAGTGCGATTCCACAGGGCTCTGCTCTGATCCTGCATGTCCTTCACCGCCTCGACCTTCACAATATTGCTTGAGCCCCGACAAAGGATGATCTTGGAATACTCTCTGAGTAAAATTTGAGATGTTTAGTTACCGTTTCAAAAATTACGTTAATACCCCTTAGGGTATTATCAAATTGCCCACTCGGTTTATACTCAGCGTAAATAATCTTAAAGATTGGCCTCCAAGATATTGTGTTCTTGCCAAAATTGCCCTCACGTGGCAATCTTGGCGAGGCCTAGAACTGTGTGTATTGTTCTGTCCATGGCGATATTATTTGCGCAGCGTGAGTAACCCAATTTTGGCGGCAGGATGAGACGGATCACAGAAAACGAGGGAGTAAAATAAACATTATGGTAAGCGAAGGCCGAAGGGGCAAGTATGGGTCATACAAAAATCAGGTTTTGGATGGGGCGTGCGAGGAAAACAGTGCATTTGTATGGATTCGCCTACCTTTACGAGCACCAAAGTAATTAACAGGAAGTCATCCCCCATTACGGGTTCCTCTAGTATGGAACAGCGTAACGGCCCTGTTCCCACAGGAAGAAATTAATCTAATTTATTACGATCCAACAGGACTTCCGCCCAAAACCCAACTTTGTCACTTTGTGGCAAAAATTTTGAAGTTACGTGCAAAATTTCAGTGACCACGGATCATTTGGTCCATCTAATCATGCCCAGAGCGCATCAAGATTTCAGTGGGGAGATTCGAATAAACACTTTGTCTCCTGTTGTCTTTTAAAGAGGCCTCTTTCTCCCAGTGTGAGGGTTATGTGATTTACGTGCTTGTTTCAAACATTCCATCACACAACCGTCAGAAACATAACCGAGCAAAAAGAAAGAAAAACAAAAAAATAAAACTGGATGAGATACGTGGGTCCAAAAATTAGTACAGATTTTTCCATGAGTCAAGAACATGATAGCGGATGGATGCTTATTCAATTATTTTAAAATTTGTTTGCTTAAGAGATACCACGTACATACGTGTTTTACACACAAAGGTGCGTACATAAAGGTGTGGCTAAACGTGTTCCACCTTCTCATTTTACCCTCATCTCGGCCTTTACCTTTAAGGAGGGCAGACATCAGGTGTTTTATAAACGCCATTATGATGTCACAAATGATAAGGAAGTGCATACCTAGAGATGTTTGGATCATACGGTGCAATTGTGGTGTATAAAACTGTACAGATAAAACAACGAATCCCATCAGCACATGGCCAATGGCCATATGCAAGCTCATTGTGTTCCTTTTTAACTTTCCCCTTCATCATGACTAGTGTTGATTTTTTTTAGCATGTGAAAGGTTTTCAATCATTGTAGGTGAGGTGAGTTTGGGGACCAAGCTCCTCCTAGGGCTGATGTTTAATTCAACTTGTCATTGTTGTTAGCTTAATTATGTTTTTTTTTTTTGTCCAAACTTTTGATAAACACAAGCATAACACAAAAGATTTTTTTTATTATTTTTAACGGTTTGTAAATGTGACAGTAACTGAAATGATAACAGTGTAGAAGAAACGTAAGCTGCATAATAATTTGTAAAGCAAGGATGTAACTATGCATGCAAACCAAGGATGTAATTTTAAAGAAACAGAAATGTAACTTATTCTAGTTTAAGGCCATTTCGGGCTAGAAGAAAATGCGTAAGCTAGTACAATACAAATGAACATGACATATGCACCACGAAAGAATGTGAAGAGTGTGCGAAGATCCAGCTTGTTTTTGGCCATAGGGGTGCTTTGATCGAGTGGTTGTCTCCTAACCGGATTTGGTTTTGGAAGCATTTTAGGCTTAGGCTCCGCTAGGAGGCTTATGGTTTTCGCCACTTGTTCGGGCGCTTTAGCTCTAAATACTGTATTGGTTGCTACTTGTCCGGGCTTTTTGGCTCTAGGTGTTGCGTTTGTTGCCGTGGGTGTTCCATCAAGAGATTCTTCTTTCAAGACTTATGACATGTCTATGTTGTGGATGGCTTGAAAGGGAACATTATCGCCATGTATGATGACTTGTCCACCTTCGTATGGAAGGCAGATTTCTTGATGTATCGGTGAGGAAACGGCTCGTTGTTGCACTAGCCAAGGTCTACCAAGAATCATGTTGAAACTAGGCATCTCTTCTATGACAGTGAACTCTGCATTGGTGGGGAATTGTTGACCTACCACGAAGGCGAGGTTAATCGTGCCCTTAACTATGACACGTGATCCATTGAAGGATTTTAAACACGTGATTTTCGTTGGCATGATCTCATCCTCCATGCCTAGTTTGTCGATGACAGTGTATAAAGCTACGTTTGTTGCCGCACCGTCATCAACGTGCACTCTGCGAATGGTACATTGCCCAACACGTACGCTAATCGACAATGGAGCTATTGTGACCTCCTCTCGTTCGGGGTTGACTTTAACTGCATCGTCACGAAAGGCTAAGGTGTTTGAACCCAATCCATGTGGTGTGTGTTGTGAAATCGTTGCACGGATGGATTCCATGTTAGCAGGGATGTCCTCTATAACAGGAATGGATGCTAACGTTTGCGCTAAGGCTTCGCGATGAGATGATGATGTCATGACCAGGTCGTATAAGCTCATGGTTGTGTTCTTTTGTTTAAGCATTTGTTTCACTTGGGCTAGTGCAGCTACGAAGTCTGTGTTGTTGGTCGTTGTGTTGGCTTTGGCTTCCTTCGTGTGGGTTGAGGGATGGGCCTCTTGCGTAGATGGCTTGGACCTGGTTTGCTTGAGATTAGGAGCAAGGGCCCCATCGTTCAATTGTTGCTTGCTTGGTGTGGCCTTTGTTTCGGTCGTGGATATTGTTCGTTGTTCATTTTTCCTCTTCTGCTGCCATTTGGTAGGCTTACCCGTGTTGTTGGCAATGTTAACTCTTGAGGGAGAAGAGGTTGAGACATTGCCTACGGTTGGGCTCTGGGTAGGTGAGGGGCCATTGCATGGTGGCACCTTTATGAAAAATGGTAGTTTGGGGGGAGTCGTTGGTGTTTGACTAGCTTGTTGTGGCACTTTGATGACGAAAGGTTTCCTTGCGGTCGTGTTCGGTGCATCATGCCAGTTTAACGTCTTAGCGAACGATTGCGGTGGTACTTTGACCACGAAAGGTGTCATTGGTGCTCTAGGTGGTACCTTGATGATGATGGGAGGCCTCTTGCTCATGGAGGCGGAGGGGATTGTTACCTTGCTGGGAGGCACATAGATCACAAAAGGTTGCCGCACAAGTTTAGGCTTACTATCTATGCCAATGGAGTTTATGACATAGGAGGCATCGTCTGTGCTGGGTTGATTTAGGGTGTTGATATTCAGTTGGCCCCGTTCTATCATTGCTTGTAGATCATCCCGAAGACACGATAGGTACTGTGAGCTACTAAGGAACCCCACCTTACCAACGCCAAATGAGCCCCCAGTTCCACGACATTTCAAGTTAGACCAATTCTGTCACTACCACTAGATGTCCGGTCACAACACCGACACCTGCCATGTCTTACAGGATGATCTACAAGCAATGATAGAACAGGGCCAACTGAATGTCAACACCCTAAATCAACCCAGCACAGACGATGCCTCCTATGTCATAAACTCCATTGGCATAGATAGTAAGCCTAAACCTATGCGGCAACCTTTTGTGATCCTTCTAGCGTCATTTTACTGTATCGTCCAAAATCATCGGTGAGAGGCTGGAATGAACAAACACCGAGAGATCTACGGATGAAACAATAAGACCCTGCCTTCGCCCAAGGGCCTGCTGGAAAAACAACGAAGGCAAAATGCCTTGAATGGTCCGCACGCGGATCAGACAAGGACGTCCCCGAACGTACGCAATCACGGCACGTTGGGTTATACGTAAACGAATGCAGAAAAAGATTGAACGTAAACAAATGAAAACGTTTAAACAACGAAAACAGAAAAATGTGAACAGAAAAAATAATGTAAACTGCACAAATATGGGCAATAATGTAAACTGTTTGTATTGATAAACAATTAAAATGTGCACTGGTTAGAACGTAGTTGCGGATTGGTTGCAAGGCAGATGTTTAGCCCCGATGGATGAGAACGGATGCTGGAAAGATGTAGGTTTTGGATTGCAGGTGTACGGCGTCCAAGTCTGTATGTAGCCTCCACGTATGAGATTGATGCCCAGATTTCTTAAGTGTGTGAGATTCAGATTTTTCCAGCCCTGATCTAGTGGAAAAATAGGAGATTTATATAATTTTAGGCATGAGATTCAAATCTGGGAGAAGATCAATGGCTGCAGGGTAAGAAAACTTCGGATTGGGTGACAGGTGTGTGCATTGACCGGATGCATGAAATGTTACAACGTACAACATGCAGCGTGACCAAGATCTTTTACGTTGACGTGTGTAATCCACAGCATCAGAGCTTGATACACAAAAAAATGCAAAATGTACAAAGAATGTTAAAGTACAAGAGTGGATTTGGATGTCTAGCCTCCGAATCTGCAGATCTGTGTTATTTTTGCTCCATCAAGGCCTCCAGCATGGGTGGATCTGGCTCTAATGTGTGCGCAGCCTGTTCTGGCGTCAGTGTCAGCGTCCAGCATCAACGTCAACATCAGCATCAACGTCAGCATCAATGTCAACATCAACGTCAACATCAGCATCAACGTTAGTGTCAGTGTCAGCGTCAATGTCAGCATCAACGTCAGCGTCAGTGTCAACATCAGTGTCAACGTCAACGTCAGCGTCAGCGTCAGCGTCAACGTCACTAACAGCGTATGACCTGAAAATAGTGCATTTTGAGCCTATTTCTGACCTGTGAGACCAGTTTTCAGAGTGGATCTACATGCCATGGGTCATGAGGGTTCTGTGTGCCAAATTTCGGCTGATTTGGATGTCGTTTTGGCTTTGTTTCGGAGCTCCAAAAATTGGTGACGTTGAGCCTTACGCTGAGCAGCATAAGAAAAGTAACCCCAGCATCACCAAGCCAAAGTGGCATATTTGAGGCCCAAATCTTGATTTTCTAGAGTCTGGGACCTGCTAGGGACCTTGGTGAAGGTCATGGGGGGTTCTTGTGCTTGATTTCGGCCTATTTTGGCTCAGTTTCGAGGCTCCAACAGTTGGTAACGCTGAGCCTTATGTTGTGCCGCATCTGAAAAGGAACCCCAGCGTCACCAATTGAAAATACCTCATTTAAGGCCCAAATCTTGATTTTTTGGAAGTTGGGACTTGCTAGGGACCTTGGTGAAGGTCATGGGGGGTCCCTGTGCTCGATTTTGACCTATTTTGGCTTAGTTTCGAGGCTCCAAAAGTTGGTGACGCTGAGCCTTATGCTGAGAAGCGTCTAAAAATGTAGCCAACTTATACTTAGCCAAAACCAAGCATTTTGAGCCCGAAACTTTTGATTCTGGATGCCAAAAGTTGGTGCAGTCGCCTGTGGGCCTCGGGGGAACCTTGCTTGCCCCATTGCTCACTCCATTGTATGTCATTTCATGCCGTTTTAGAGGCTCTCAAGTTTGGTCATGCTGTAATCATGTTGGGCAACAGCATGACTTAGCTTGATTCTTGTCTAAAAGTGCTAGGCCAAAATTTTGTGGTGTTTCAAGGAATAAGCAACAATTTCTTCAACCAATCAAATACTTCATGGAAATCAACAGACACCTTTACAAGGTGTGTGCTGATGTTCTAATCCGTTGGTGTGTCCTTGACAAAGATCAACTCTGTGTTCTCTAAGATGCTCATGAAGGGCCTTGCAAAGGTGACTATGCAAGAAGATACACGGCCATGAAAATCCTAATGGCAAGATACTATTGGCCTACAATCTTTAGGGATGCCCACTAATTCATCAAGTCTTGTGGACATTGTCAACATGATGGGGGGATGACAGCTCGCATGGAAGGTCCTTAATAGTGGATTCAACCACTGGAACCTTTCAACATATGGGGCATTAACTTCATGGGTCCCATCACAACCATGTCTAACAGGAAGACATATATTATAGTAGCAATTCACTATTGCACAAAATGGATAGAAGTGGAAACTGTTACTGATTATACATCATCCACTGCTACCAAATTTATATAACAAAATATCATGAATAGGTTTGGAGTGCTACATTCACTAATTTCTGATAATAAAACTCATTTCATAGGTGTCACATTTAGAAAATTAATGCAACACCTAGGGGTAGAACATAAATTAACACCTTACCACCCCAAAGCCAATGGTCAATCAGAGGTCACCAACTAGGAGATTACAAAAACACTAACATGAGCCATTATCAAATATAGGAAAGACTGGAGTACAAGACTTAAGATGCTATCTAGGCTTATCGTTCAACTTGGGAACTTTCTATTCAACATTTTCCCTATGAGTTAGTGTACAGGAAACTTCCAACACTCCCAATTCAATCCAAGCTTCATACACTCTCAACGATCTGTGATCTAAACCTTGGCCTAAGTCTAACACAAAAGGAAAGATTGATCAATCTAAACATGCTAAATGAAAATCACTTAGTGGCCCTATCCTTAATGAGATGAATAAGGCATTCAGCAAGTAGCATCATGACCTTAGAATCAGGAAAGTAAAACTTCAACCAGGAGATAAGGTTCTTTACTAGAACCCACACATGTACCCCAAAAGACAAAATTCCAAACAGGGACCTTATATAATTGATCAAACCTTTCCCTTCGGGACCAGGAAAATTTAGAAACCTAACAGCCCAAATAAAAAGTAGTTGGTCAATATCCAACAAGTCAAACCTTTCCTAGAACCAAGACCGGCCAATGTAACTACCACCTCAACAAATGAACAACCACATTCTATTTTTTGGATCTCCTCCCTCCAACTCAATCATGGGAGAGATGGTCATCCATGCTAACCATTATCATGGCATCTCAATTTTTCTACCTTTTTTATTTTTCACATTTTTGATTTTACAAATTTTTTATTTTCAAATTTTTCTAATTTTATACCATTTTTAGTACCTTTTAAGTTTCTTAATTATTTTACACTTTCTTATATATTTTATTTTTTTTGTTTCGTTTTGTTTAAGTGTGATATTTTCTCATTTTTGCTAATAAATTTACTTTATTGTCACAGGACACAATGTTGTTGTTGTTGTTTACTAATAATGGTTTGTGCTTAATGTGTGATTGTCGATGTCTGGTTTCTATTTTTGAATTCTGATTTCTGATGACTTTGACATGGTTTATTTTTCATGGAATAGTCAGTGAGTCCACATCATCCGCCCATCCAATGAACTCTATGGTTTTCCTTATTCTGGGAATTTGAGGTTCCTTTTCATTAAAGAAACTTTTAATCAATCGGTGACCTTGGTAGTTTCGAAATTAGGAAGGATTCAAAGGTTTGGAAAGGGTGTGACTTCAAGGAAACTCAATACTTTTTGTACTCTTCTTCTTGATTGAGTGCTTGATTGTTTTTCATAGACTTCTTACCATTCCATACCGCCCACTGAAGGAAGTCAAAATAACATCATTGCATGGTGTGGTTTCCATCATTCAAAAAAATGATGGAAATTCAAAGCACACCCCTTCGACACGAATACATCCTCGCATGGTGTAGTCCCCATCATTCAAAAATAAAAAAACTATGGGAATTCAAAGCACCCCCCTTGGACAAATAAAAGGGCTACAACCACTAGTTATGGGACTTAAACGACATGCACCTATGCTTGACAGTCCCCTCTAAATAAGGCCCTCTCTCTCACTTCCTACTTCTCCTTTCTTCTCTTTATGGAATGGTGGTTGTTTTGTGGAAGCACTCTTGTGTCTCAAGTCAATGGATCAGTCTTAGAGTGGCAATGTGAAGTCACTAAAAGTGGATGGTCTTGGTCTAGCCTGAGGATGGAACTTCTCAGGTCATTTTAACCACAAATTCCACAACAGACTTTTTATGACCTTAATTTGGAACTTTATTCCACCTTCTCTATCATCCATCTATGCTATCATAACTCACCTCATTGTCAGGCTCTATGTTATGCTCTATGTCCTAGTCTGATGTGTTGGGATTCTTGAATGAATTCTTTCAAGTTGGTCCTTAACTTTTCATGATCATTAAATCGACTATGGGGCCCATGGACTCCTTAGTTGAGGTTATGCAAGAGCAAAAAGTACATGAGACTACTATGGGGAGAAACCACTTGCATAGCTTTTGGCTTGATTAGTTAAGGTTCCTTACCTTTAACATCACTACAATCCTATATTTCATATTTTTTATTATGTAAACCACTAAATACTCTTTAATCTTTCATTGCATTCATCCATTAAAACAAATTTTCTCCATTTTTTTCAAATTTATGAACTTCAACACCCTCTTCTCATGATTTCATACTATTCTTTATCTTCTAAGCTTTCAGTTGATCCCAATTTCATCAAAAAATTCCTTGTATTTTGAAAGTTTGACCAAAATCAATGGAAGTCAATGATGGTCAATCGCTGCGTCGATGAGGCCTTTTCGACATAATGCAAAAATACTATATATACCGCTAGACACTTTGGAATTTTTTGAAATTTTCTCATAACACAAGGAATTTTTGCAATTTTTTAGAGCCCAAAACCTTCCAGAGCCCATAACTTTCAAATCATTTGTCCAAATCACTCTATTTTTCGATCCTGCACTTACCAGAGGTAAGATATTTATCGTGGGGGCCACAAACTTTAAGGTTTCTAATAAAATTTTCATAAATTTTTCCTAACTCCCCCAAAGGGTTAATAACCTTAACCATATATAAACATCAACTTTTTCTCAGTGAACCCTTCCAACAACCTCCAGGATGAAATATTCATAATAACACATAAAATAAATAATAATTGAATTCATTAAATAAGCCATAATAATAACTTAACCAAGTGTAACTACCCTCAAGAGTTAAGGTATCCCAATTGTTTTAAGGTTACACAATGATTATTAATCCATGGTCTTATTGTGATTACAGATGGCACTCAAACAAAACTATCCACAGGAAGGAGAACCCTCACAACCATAGGAGAAACAACCCAAAGCTAGAAGGGGCCAGCAGGAACAAGGCCAAGAACAACAAGAGGTGACCCATGCAATAAAACCTCTTTGTGAGTAACCTAAAGTGGAATCTATTCAATAGATTCTAGAGGAAAAAGTGCCTACTGAACAATCCCAACAAGGAGAAGTGCCTTGACCCATGCCAAGGCTTTAGGTCACTTTAACTCAAGCCTACCTAGACATCATCAAGTCCTAAGAAATCCAAAGATCAATTCTTCAAGAGATAAACTTTAGCTCATTTTCAAAAAAAGCTTCAGAGGATGTTAAGACATAATTGCAAACCTCTTCCATGTGGCTAGTCATCATGTCCAATGGGAAATGGTACATGGAAGAGACCTATCTCTTCTGGAATAGCCAAAGGCTAGGGTCCATTGTAAAAATCAAGGACATTCAAGTGTCCTACTCGGTAGAGGTTATTACAAAGGCACTAGGGTTGCTAGACAGTGGAACATAGTTAGTAGAAATATCAACAAAAGGTGATCCTAAGGCAAAAAAGGAATGGACCCAGTGATGCTACAGGGTGGACTACAAGGAGTAAGGTGCCCTCACACTGGTGGAGTATATTTATTTCAAGATTTCAACCTATCACCTTATTCCAATGGTGAGGCCAAGCAAGGTGACTACTTTCTCTGCTCAAGCATGCACCACTCTAAGTGGAAAATTTTTCATTAACCTTCCACAGCTGATTTATTTGGAGATTGAGAGGTGCTTCAAAGAAAATGAATGTGGAAGGAAGACCCTGCCCTTTTCATGTCTTATTAGAAAACTTTATAAAAGGGTAGGCATTGTTCACTATTTTAATGATACACTTAGGCATTCTTCCTTAGCCTCATGGGCAGAAATCATGAAGGATAAAATGTCAACAACCACCCAAGAAGAGGAGCTGCTGCCACCACCACCCACTCAGGAGACAACATCAAAGGTCCACGCAATCCTTGAGCATCTACAACAAATCTAAGGACAGCTCTTAAGTGAACAAGAGCAACAAGCAAGAACGAGTCAGGTGGATCCATCTATGTATCGGCCAAAAATAAGTCACTTTAATGAGGTGGCTTGAATAGTTAGCCAAATGGAGAGAGGTGGTCCTATTTTCTCTGTCCAAAATCAAAACTACCTTTGAGATTAGATCCCAACACTTGAGAGGTAACGATGTTACTAGCAACATACTATCTATTCTTAGAAATCTCTAGGAATGCTGCCACTTTCTCGATGAGGTTGGAGAAAAGTGAAGAGGCAACTATCTTAGTAATGCAATACCAAGGGTAGGAGATAGTGGTAGAAGTGGTAGCTGACTGTGTTGCTAAAGCACTAAATGCACCCACGATGTCTACATTAAATGTATCTACACTCCAAGATGTGTAGATGTATGTAGGCATGGTTAATAGAAAATTGAATGCAACCTAGCATAAACAATTACTGGAACGACTAGTAAGTACTAGGAAACTGACTTCGGACATCTTTGATCTCCCAGAGAACATCACCGCTACTGAATACAAGAGGTAGATGCATCATTTTTGAGGGGCAACTAAAAATAACTCAATAGAAAAATTAACGCTTGGTTGCAAATGTTGTTGAACTTCATGCCCGACTTGTAGAATAAGCAATCTTCAGCCTAACAATGACAACNACTAGAAAAAACTCCTTAACATTGATGAACCAGGTAGTAAACTATTTGTGTTCAATGTCAAATGGTCTCACTATGTTCTTTAGCTCTTGGTGGTCATTCATCCGTCTAGCTAGGTCCTTAGCAATAGATCGTTGATCTGTGAATTATCCTTTAAGAACTTCAAGTTCAGTGTTAGCAGTCTGAAGCTTTTGCTTAGTGNTTGCCAAGGTAAATACTGAACTAAGTAAATTTCCTATAAAGAACTACAATCTATCAATGGA
The DNA here is from genome assembly GCA_015680685.1 of Gnetum montanum. Lineage (NCBI taxonomy): Eukaryota > Viridiplantae > Streptophyta > Gnetopsida > Gnetales > Gnetaceae > Gnetum > Gnetum montanum. The sequence continues at coordinate 2,107 of MNCI01001988.1, read as the reverse complement.
GGAGGTACGCACCTTGTGATAAAATTCTACCATCAAGATCATCACCTACAAGAATGAAGCTCTCCAATTTGAGAGAGTGAAAAATCACTACAAGGACCAGGTTGGTTTGTAAAAGGAAATTAATGAAAAACAAATCCAAATGACAAAGATGAAAGTCAATAAATCCCACTAGCAACTCTAGCAAGGAAGAAAGATGTGGCAACCCATCCTTGATGGGATTGATACCTACAACAAAGCAAAAATCTTCTTGAAAAAGTTGTAGATCAAAGAAATGATAGAGTATATGTAGTTGGCCAATCTCCGTTACACAAACCTAGTAATGCTGATAGTCAGACAACTGCAGTCGAAATTGGAAAAACAAGTGGCTAGCTCGTGTCTGCTATACGAGGCTAAGTTCAAACACCACAAGGACACTAAGCAAAAGCTTCAGACTGCTAACACTGAACTTGAAGTTCTTAAAGGATAATTCACAAATCAATGATCTATTGCTAAGGACCTAGCTAGACGGATGAATGACCANTTTTGTCACAAGGTGCGTACCTCCTCCATTGATAGATTGTAGTTCTTTATAGGAAATTTCNCTGTGTTCTTAGGATATGCCTGTTCCAACCCACATTAGGGAAGCTGCATGGATAGTGCATGATCCTAGGAGTAAGAAGGAGAAAATGAAAGCACTACTAGATGTTTTCCACCTCTTGTATAAAGTCACAACAACAACAAGACAATCATAGCCACCTCAACCATTGCTAGTGCATGAATCTTGTGAAGGTCCCTTGGAGCCTCAGGAACCACCACCACCTGGGACCATTTGATCTTCTCCAACAAGCTTCACACCATCAAGGAATGTGTTGTCCAATTTTTGAAGAGTTGTGCCATGGTGTTCAATTTTATGTCCTAAACACCACCATTTTTGTAATGTGTTGATTTGTACACCTGGGCACTCCATTTTTTGTCAAATTCAATTAGTTATTTTGTTGAAGAAAAGTTAGTCAATAATCCCATACCTTTCCAGTTTTGTAAAAAAAATCGAGGACAAGTTTTCATTCAGTCATGTGGGTATGATGAGTCGTCGTTGATTTGTTGCATCAACAAGGCCTCATTGATGCATTTGACCACATTAACAAGGTCTCATTGATGAGGCCTCATCGATTTATCTCACCCTACATCAAAGAGGCCCCATCGACACAGTGTCTATCCGTCACCTATAAATATGCACCTACTAGCCACATTTATGGTAATCTAGATTTCAGTAGCAGGGAAGCTCTTGCATTTTTCCATTTGAAAGTTAGAATTTTTTCCCCTGAGTGCCCACAGTAGGAGTCATTGATTGTACAGATCTTTATTCGAACATTGTTATACCTAAGCACAACCATGTGTGCGGCAATAAAAATGAGATTTCTGATAAACCTTGCAACACTTTGGATAGATTAGTTATTTCATTTATGCATTCAATGTTTTTAGATATTTGTTAAATGTTTTCAATTATTTTGCAAATATTTTCCAATAATTGAGTTAATGAAGCAATTTAAGCTAAATAGATTAAATACATAAGTATGACCGCTTCGAGCGTAACACATATTCACTTGGTAATCCTAGCAACGTTATTGCTTAGTATGCCTAGTAGCATAGCGCTTGGTTTCCTAGTAGCAAATACATGGGTTTACGATGTGTAGAGAAGGTGGGAATAGAAGCTTATGTTAAAATTAGTTAAATGCTAGTAAATTAGTTAATTTAGATTAGTTAATCAAATGACTTTTATCTATGTTTGAGCACCAATCTATAAAACATCAAAATGATAAAAATTGAATGTCTCAATTACACTTAACCATACTGATGAGACGCAACATGCATAGCACCGCGATATCGCGTACGGGATATCGCGGCTGCCGCGATATCGCATCTTCCCCTGCGATATCGCATACGTGATATCACGATCCGCCACCATATCTATAAATAAGAGGCAACACTCCCTTCATTTCCTAATCCTGGCTAGAAGTAGCGAAGCTCTGGTAGTTTGAACACTCCAAAGTTAGATTAATTTCCCATGTGCCCGTAGTAGGAGTCCTACAGTGAATGGCTCTTTATTCGAGCAACTTTGTAACCTGAA
>MNCI01001986.1:292163-371855 GCA_015680685.1 Gnetum montanum | reverse complement strand
CACCGCGCTAGGAAAGCAATAAATAACATTAAATAAATAACAAATAAATAAACTAAGTGAATGCTGCAATGATGAAGTAATCTCGATCTTTATTGTCGGTCATGTGCATGTCCAAGTACGGCACACTCGAATAAAGACATCGTACAATCACATTCACCACACTGCGGGCAAACACGGGAAAAATTCTAACTCTAGAGGGATTAAAATGCCAGAGCTTCGCTACTCTAAAACTGGGATGTCAAATGAGGGAGAGTGGCCTCTTATTTATAGAAATTGTGGCTGACTGTGATATCGCGTACGCGATATCGCGGCCCATGATATAACGCATATGCGATATCGCGACCCATGATATAACGTGGGTGCCTTAAGGCGACCGTCAGCAATATGAGCAATTTCATGTCTCATCACAAATGAACTTTAAAATTTATTGAAATAGCAAAAATGTTGAAAGTATAAAGTTCAAAGAGTACAGATTGTGTGCTTAAATGCACAAGAAGCTTGTTTCGATGGAGCTTGAAGCCTATTGGAGCTCGTAGGTTGTATTCTGCAGTTGGAACTCCACAATCTAAGTACTCCCCAATCCCAATCGTCAAAAGCCTCTTTGCTGATTTTTGCTTGAATCTACAACTTTTGGGTATAAATAGTGTGAACAATGGTGTTTAACTTTGGTATCAATGGGACTACATTGAGAGTCTTTGGTGCTCAAGTAGATGCCAATATGCTTCAAAAGTCTTACAAAAACCACAAAAGTCTTACAAAAACCAAAATGGGTGTAAAATGCTTGTGGTTGCTACAGTGGTGTGGTTGCAAAAATATTTTGAGGCTACCTAAAAATGTTTTTCATAAGCTTAATATTGTGTTCAAGTTTGGTTTTTATAAGATTCCTTAGGGTTGCAAATTTCTATCATGATTGTTGTTGACAAATTGACATTGATTGCAAGTGTAATAGGCTATTATTCCAATGTAGTTGACAAATTGACATTGATTGCAAGTGTAATAGGCTATTATTCCAATGTAGTTGACAAATTGACATTGATTGTAGGTGTAACAAGCTATTATTCCAATGTAGTTGACCATTTATGACAAGTTTTGATACATCAAAGTTATCAAAACTCATTCATATACTAAAAATAGGACATGGATCTTTGTGACTATGTTGACTTCACCTCAACTACACTAGCCTTGAGAGCTACACTAGCTATTATTCCAATGTAATTGATCATTTATGGCAAGTTTTGATACACCAAAGTTATCAAAACCCATTCATATACTAACAATAGTAAATGAATTTTTGTGACTATGTTGATTTCACCTCAACTACACTAGCCTTGGAGAGCTACACTCTCAACTACACTAGCCTTGGAGAGCTACACTAGCATTGTTGGAATTTGCTAGTAAATGAATTTTTGTGACTATGTTGACCTCACCTCAACTACACTAGCCTTGGAGAGCTACACTAGCATTGTTGGAATTTGCTAGTAAATGAATTTTTGTGACTGTTTACTTCACCTCAACTACACTAGCCTTGGAGAGCTACACTAGCATTGTTGGAATTTGCTAGTAAATGAATTTTTGTGACTATATTGACTTCACCTCAACTACACTAGCCTTGGAAAGCTACACTAGCATTGTTGGAATTTGCTAGGAATTGTAACAACTATGTTATGTTAAAAATTAAAAATTATAGGAAATGGAAAGCCCAACACCAGGGTAAGGAAAATGATGTGTGGCTTTTTTTGAGTGTAGATAGTTCCAACTAGGTGGTTCCAACGTAGTGAGGATATACCCACAAAAAGCTATGAAAATGTCAATTTTGGCAAGTTGACGTTGAGTGTAAATAGTTCCAACTAGGTGGTTCCAACGTAGTGAGGATATACCCACAAAAAGCTATGAAAATGCCAATTTTGGCAAGTTGACCATGTAACGTAGTGAGGATATACCCACAAAAAGCTATGAAAATGCCAATTTTGGCAAGTTGACGTTGAGTGTAGATAGTTCATAGCTCCGTTTCAACGTTGAGTGTAGATAGTTCATAGCTCCGTTTCAACGTAGTGAGGCTATACCCACAAAAAGCTATGAAAATGCCAATTTTGGCAAAGTTCAAAAGACATTTTTAACCTCCTCAAACCCAAATATAGACTCAAAAATAGACTCAAACCCAAATATAGACATGGTATGACTTTTTCCATTGGGAAGTGAGGTTATGATAGATTATGAGACATTTTTTAAACCCCATATAAGTATGGAAAATTGCATCTCATAAATTACAATCTTCACATTTTATAATAAAATAAAATTCCAGCCTCAATTTTAATGGTGAAATAAAATTCCAGCCTCAATTTTAATGGTGAAGTTTAGAAGTTGCAACATGAGATTTTTTGGCGGTGTTTCGATACCCTTGGAAAACCAAAGCCCAACAATTCCGGAGAAAAATTTGACACAACTCATCGGAAATAGAACCAATAAACCAACATCTTTTTACATTTCCATTATACGATTGCAGAAGCAACAAAAACTCAAACAAAATATTTCCTAGTTACCACTCGCGCAATCAACAAGAAACGTCCGTCCTTAGTATATTTCGGTTTCGTTTTTTTTTTCTTTTTTTCTTTTTTTTTTCTTCTTCAAACTTTGGGGTTGGCAGGAAACTGATTTCCCTGATGAGCAAAACCAGAAAAGCAGGAAAACAGCAGCTGCAGGAGAAGATGAAAGCGGGAAAACTGCAGGAGAAGATGATGATGATGAAGAGACAGTAAAAACATTGACATAACTTAAGAACAAGTCCTGATGGCGATATTGGGGAAGGAGGGCATCTGGATTGCATCTAGAAATGGATCCACCAGCTCCTCCAACAGATCTGATCCGCACAATGAATCCAGCGTCTCATGAAAAATCTCCACATCCATAGCACCACCCCCTGCTGCTCCATCTCCTTCAACGGAGCTCAGATACAGCTCAGGCTCCGAACACAGCATGTGCTCCGACCCAGACTCCGAGAAAAAGAGACCAAAATCGTCATCTGTAAATGAAGAGCAGGCACCAGAGATTTCCATTTCTGTACCTACCACCATCATACCGCCATTGTTGTTGGTGGTTGTGGTCATGGTGTTGTTACTGCTGTTACTACTGCTGTTGTTGTTACTGGTTTTTTTGATGAGATCCACGTTTTCTGAGACATTTGGTTTGGTGTCTGCTGAGGAGGATGACGCTGTTGCTCCTGTTGCTGCTGCTGTTTCTGCTGGTGGTGATGATGCTGTTTCGTCTGGGAATTTATTTTGTGAAGAAGGGTCTGTAATAATGGCGGTTTTGTTGTTGTTGTTTGCAGCAGCAGCAGCGGTGGTGGTGGATTTGGAGAGCAGGCCAATGTATCGGCTGAGGTCGAAGTTGGTGACTGCGTTCAGGCCTCTGTATTCTATGGCCGCCATGTCATACGCCGTGGCTGCTTCCTCCTGCGTGCCTGTTTCAGACAACAATCCACAAAGAAAAACACAGCCACGGAGTCATCAGATTCTGCTTTGCTTCCTTGTATGGGATTTCTAATTGTCTGCAAGTCGCAGTTGGTCTTACAAATTTCAAAACTACGTTCAAAATATCTAAAAAGTAATACGCCTGAATGTTTCCTGTGAAATTCCAACGACTCTGATCATGTTTTAAGATTGTGGTCGGTTTTTTTAATTAATATTTTGCATTGGGTTTCATGCAATGATTCTGGGTCTGGATATGACAGTAAACCAATCATCTGTAATTCACAGGAGTTTGGAAAGGGTAAAAAAAATTTAAGGTTTGGTGAAGATATTAAAGAACTCAACTGTACGTGCCCAGATAGAGGTATTTGTTGCCCAGAACTCTGCCGATTCTTGCCTCCCAGCGTCCGTTGTGGTGGTGCCTGTAAATACCAAAGAAAACCCTGAAAAAACTAAAACGAAATCCAAAGATGCCTATAACAATTTTAGAAAAAAAATCTGTCCAGTCCATCGACAATTTTGGAATCCACGGGATTCACAATGATAGATTTAATTCGTCAGGGGTTTGGCATTAGATTTATTAGGTTTGTACCGTGCGACGCCGCGATACTTGGAGACGCCTCGGGAGAAGCCGCTGCTGCGCCTGCAATGACAGTGACAGTAAAAAAAACCACTGCATGAGGCAACTGCAGCAGAATCAAATAAAAAAATTTGAAAAAGGATTAGAAAAATTGTGAAACTTGGTTTCATTCACGAAGAATTGAGAAACGGGAATTAACAAAACGCGCAGAAATCGTCCACCACGTGGTGGTGGCGAGCATTAAAAGTCTCGCAAAGCAAAAGCATGAGTGCCCTCGGTCCTCGTGATTCTTCAGACCTGTCTCCAAATTCCGCAGAAGAAATACAGATAATATATTTTGTTTCTGGCGTCCTCGACCGTGGAAACATTTGGTCCTTTAATTTCCTATTTTTAGTCCACTTTCTGGCCCACTGCTGTGCTGCAGCAAATTCAGAAATTCTAGTCTGCTGCTTCCGACCAGATGGAGGCCATTTGCCACCCAATTGTTGTATCTCTACTTTGTTTCAGATTTCGGTTCTTTTTAACTTTTTCACTCAAAAATCTGATCATTGCAGGTTGTGGGTGGAAGAGAACAGAGAAACACGTAATTTACCGTCTGAGAGAGGCGAGGTATTCTTCCCGGCTGACGTTCATCATCTCCTCGAGCTCCTTTGTATACGTGCTCAGCTGCCAGTTTTGAAACAAACATGAGCTTCTTATATTTCGGAGTTCTGATTCAAACGATACGGCTTTAAGGAATTTTTTTTCACTTAGGAATGGAATCTTACGGGAAAATTTAGCACAGTTTCTGTTCCCCAGTACTTGAGAGCCGCTAGATCGTACGTATGTGCTGCTGCTTCCTCATCATCATAAGCGCCTGCAGTAACAAACCAGAAACAACAACAATGCAGAAACCAAAAATCAGATAACCAATTCTTTCCCTTACAATCTCTTGAGGTAAAAAACACAGCATTTATCGGGTATCCGATTTAACAAGCTTACCTAGATAGACTGCCGATCCGCGGAGCCACAATGCAGCAGAGAAACAAATTCATAATCAGAATCAAACAATTGAACCCAGAAAAATAGCCAGATAACAAATTGAACCCAGAAAAATAACCCGATGACAAATTGAACCCATAAAGAAGAACTCGGGAAAACAATTCAATGATTGAGCCCAGAGGAAAAAAAACCAAAGAACAGAAAAGAAAAGAAAAAATTCAAAGAAGCAATACCTTGCCTGCCCTTTTTGTTCTGGCCTTGGTTCCAGCAGTTCTTGTCCCATAGATGAGCCTCGTACCTTCCAGTCCAGCGATGCCTGGAACCCACAAAAACACAACAAAAAAAAAACCCAAAAACCAAAAACCCAGAAAAACCATAACAACCTGCACAGCAAAAAACCCAACCATGCTGCAATACTGCATTGCATTGCTCGAAAAATGGCAACAAAAATCTCGTACCTGGTGACACCGCGGTAAACAGAGCTCCGGCGATTCTGGGCATTATTATTACCAGTAGCAGCAGTAGCAGCAGAATGGGCATTATTGTTGTTACTTGCGGCAGCACCAGAAACATGATCCTTCATAACACCATTGCTACTGCTGCTGCCGTTTTGGCTTCTGCGGGCTCGCTTGGTTCTGGGTTTGCAGGGCAAAGAATCAGAATCATGATGATGATGATGATGCTGATGCAGATGCTGCTGATTATCATTTCCATAACAACGCCCGGCGTTGCTGCTATTGTCTCTCTTCATTAATGCTTATTCAGGGCAAAATTCAAGACCAATCCCTAATTCATTCAAATACTTCCCCCACAACACACACCCACACACAGCGTGACAGTGGGTCAGCCCAGCAAGCAGGATAAGAGAAAGAAGAAGAACAAAAAATCTGAAGTTGTAGTTGGAGCAGCAGAAGCTACTCCTAAAATAGCATACGCATGTATCTCTGCACCTGCAGCAGAAGTGAGAAAAGGTTCAAAAACAGGAAGAAGAAGAAGAAGAAGAGCCCACCCAACCAAAACTGCAATGGCAGCAGAAAACAGGAGAGAACCAGAGCAGCAGTTGCGTTGGTGGCCTTGCAGAGCCTCATATAGCCGGACCAGGAAAAATAAAAATATCTTCCGCAACAAAACAAAAACTTACCAAGACCAAATACAAACACACTGTAGCAGCAGAAATACAAGAAGAAGAAGAAACTAGAAAAGCGAGGGCTGCTCTAATACAAACAACAACACAACAACAACTGAGCATGAGAGAGATATTAGGTCAGGAAAATGAGAAATATGGTAAAAGACAACGACGGTGGTGGGTGTGTAGGTTGGTGCCACGTGGGACGGGCACATGCACCGGCGGGCAGCGGGCAGGGGCAGCCCAGGAGGAGGGCCCGGCGGCAGACCCCGCCGTGTGCATGGCTGCCACCTTGAAGCGCTCCGGGTCTCTGCCCTGCCACCCCTGCTCTGCGCTGCCCGCTGCCGGCCCTGCCCGCGGGCAACGGTCAATGTAAGGTTTGACCACGCCACCCTGCATGGCATAGCAAATGTATAGGCAAGTAACGTGAAGCATGAAAGCCCAGCCTCTCATTTATTGGTGGTTGGCGTTGGTCTAACTCATTTTACTTCCCAGCTCAAACTCAACTCACAATCTAAGCTTCTCTTCTGGCTCTTTGGTTGCCTAATCCCCATCCCTTGTTGAAGAAGTTGAATCTCTATAATCTCTTCAACTAGGTTACGTTTTGTTTTGTTGCTTGGTTTGAATCTCCGTGGTACCTTATGAATTTATAATTATTTATTTACACTTGGGAGGCACCCCACCACCCTAGCATTTCCCCTAAGGTTATTGGGCTTTTATTTAATGGCTTGGAATGGGCCCTCATCCCACTTAAAGGTCAACCTTCACATGTGCCTCCCACGCTATCAAAGGAGCAACCAACTTATATCAAAAGTTTCATTGGATAAGCAACCTAGACCACAGCCCACACTCTCCAACTTATATATGCTTGTGTCACATGTTCTTAAGGTTGTTCACCCTACGAAGCTTTTTGCAAGGTGGATCCCACATGATGCATGACTATCAGTTTTTATCTTCCAAGCTCTTCCCCGAACTTTGGAAATGTGCAAACTCTGGTATTTTGTGAAAATGCGATTCATGGATTTGAAATGACGCTCCCTAAGAAACTTATATGACACTATGCTTTACTAAAATCTGCTTGGATGCATACAAATTGTTGGAGATTAAAATATAAAAAGGAAGAGTATCCCCAGGTAGTTGAAACTACGCCCTTATTTGTATCACATGTTTTGGATGTTGCTTAGCATCAAACCTTTTGCAATGTACACCCATATGCATCAACTCCCACTTCGTTTTCCTTGGGGTCTATTTAAGAGGTTGCAAATATCATAGTTTCCTTGAAGGACAAAAATGTTTCAAATGAAGGTTGTTCATCTTAGGAACCATTTTACAAATTTGGCCGAAAAACATCACTAGTACGTTCTTTCTCCCATGGTTTGCTTAATAATCTGGAAATACAAAAATTACATTAGTTGGAAGTATTTGTTAACACTATGGTTAAGCAAAATTCTACTAAAATAGAAATATAATGATGAGAGGTGTAAGTTGGGTTGGGGTTGGAGGTGGTGTTGAGAGATGTTTGAACTTGTAACAATTTGACTACATGTACATCAGGAAATATAATCCTTGTTACACAAAGACCTAACCATTTAAATTATGTCATTCAAATAAATTATTAAAAATTGATATATTACCTAAGTTTTCAATGATAATAAATTCACTTATATCAAAACTATTGAGTTTCTTTCATAGATATTATACCTATGCAACACCAAGGTGTGTAAGATATTCAGTTTTCTTCATCAATAGATCTTTAATTTTTAAGATATCCTATGATATTATGTTCAGGGTTTGTTATAGTATACCCTTAAAAATTTAAAAATATTATTGAAAAATAGCAGCTACACATTTAATAAATAAAGATCTAGCTCTTCATAGAGATGAATAGCAAAAAAGAACTTATGTAGATGACCCCATCTTGTTGGGACAAGGCTAAGATGATTACACATTCACATTATAGATACACCCGGGTTGATAACCAAAAGAACCAAATACAAAGTTACATTGCATCATATTTTCAAAGTTGCATTGCATCATATTTTCAAAGTATTTTAAAAAATAACTAAGAGAGAAGAAAGGCTCAACCATTTTATGCTAGTTTTCATCCTTACAACCAATCTTAAAGGTTAAAAAAAAAAATCAATACGCCATTCGTAGCTGGATGTCAAGATTTTCCACTTGGCAAATACATGCATGGTGGTCGCAGCACCCACGTATTTTAAAAAATTGTATATTCACAGGAATGTCCATGGGAGATGCACCACCATGCAATAGCAGCCTTTGTTCGCCGTTTTGACTGAAATACCTGCACTACTACTGAACTCTCCCAAGGCTGTCAACTCAGAAAAAGAAGTCGTTTGGCAATGGTTTTCTATTGACATTTTTCTTCTCCCAGTCGGTTTGCATTTATTTACAACTTCCAACTTTCAACTAACAGTCCCTATCAGAAGCTGCTTGTGTGATAAAAAACATAACCATATCTTTCAGCTTTTAGGATTTGAATTCGTTATTTGATCGGAATAAGAGATGAGTAATAAAAATTGGACGGCTTCGAGGAATGCTCCGGAACGCATTTAAAAGGCTATTTTAAATTTGATTTGAACTTTCACAGTTCAATTAAACCCCAGAAATATTACCGACCTTGGACTCATCGTTGGTGTTTACATTAATACAGTGCAGCTTCTGCAAGTAGGTCATTTTTATCCAAAGATGAAATGCCTCTGTAAAAGTCATAATTGTTACAATACCAGTTCAAAGGGCAACTTGATAGAGGTGTAAAAGGCCACGATAGTGACAACGCTCCGCTCGGCCCCGGCCCGGCTCCGTTAAATACACTTAACATTCTTAAGTGGTTGTTAGATATTTATTTAGGGAAAAATCACTGGCATATTCAAGTTTAAAAAAGTTCGTTAGAGTATTCTTACTTACGCAGAGGATAAAAATTTTACTACGATTCATCTATCATGCACCTCATATTACAAAGGGTATTTGTCATTTGAGTTTACCTTTTGAGTGTTCTCATTATGATTACATGATTTAATTTAATGGACATTTTTTTTAACTTTCAAAGAAATATTTGAACTTAGGCTTTTTTATACTTATTTTTTCAAAAATATTCTAAATTTTATGTGATGATTTTTACCGAAAATAATTTTGCTTGATAAATTAAAAGTGAAAGTTCAAACACCCTATTATATCCTTTTGCTAGAGTGTAATTTACTTCCTTTAGAAATATAACCTATGCATATACAATGAGATGTTAGCCTAGTAGTAAGACTCTTGATTCTAAAGGCTCAAGCTGTGGGTACAATTCTAATGGGCAATGCTAAGTTATAAGATTTCTAATTGAACTATATTATAATTCTCCCCTCCCCCTACCCCCAAACCAAAAAAAAAAAAAATCTAAAGCAATTCTTGAAGACAAAAGAGAAGGGATGATATTTTCAAGGGATACAATGGTTGAAAGCTTAAATGTAGAAGATAATAAAAAATTTTATTTGAAATGCTTAAGAGGTAATAAGTTAAAATTAAAAGTTCACTATTTGTAAGTCGTAATCCCAATGAGATGTCATATTCTTCATTTGAGTTCAAATAATCTTAGAATAGAAAGTGGAAGATTGATGTAAATTTTTAAAAAGGAATGCACATATAGGCTATATGGTTTAAGACATTTTGAGGATAAGCAATATGACTTTTGTATTTGCCCTTCGATTGAAGAAAATGTCTATATGATCTTTTCTTATTGCATCTAGTATTAGTTTTATGAAATTTTTTAAAATCATAACTTGCCTAGTGGAATTGAACCTATTTGGGATTTTTTCTATCCCTTTGTTATTTTTCCTTACTATTAAGAGGTTTAGGTTAAATTATTGCAAGTGTTGGAACTCGAAATAAGTGAAACATAGGTACACCCTAAGATATATAGTCCAATTAGAATTTTACATAACTTAGCATTGCCCACTTGAATCAACCCCATGAACTAGAACTTCCAAATCAAGTATCTTACCACTAGGCTAACACCTCATGGTTGGTTTAAGTTAAATTATCATCTTCATCCCCCTACATATGCACATTGTTTTCTTTCAAAAAGGGTCATGTTTTTTCTATAAATAGTCTACTACCATCCCTATTTTTGGCATACATCTTGCATCAAAGGCATGCTAATGAGGGGTGAAATTGCTTGAAATCCCTTCTTGTTGCTTTTGATGTTTTTCAATTTTTTTTGCAATTCATTTTTAGTAGTTTCTTCAATGTTTTGTACTATCTTTGTTTTTTCTACATTTTGTTTAGTCTGCCAACTCTCTTTAGTTGTTGCACATAATCTGCATAAAACTTTTAACTCGTAAAATTTTTTCTTTCTTTGTGTTTGCTAGCTAAAGATGTAATCTAAAATATTTGAGGCTCTAGATTTTGTGCTTGACTAAGATCTTCTTATTGGACACCTAAGAGTTTGTTTGAGTTTTAGATCTAAAAGCAATACTAATAATTCTGCCAGTACTATTTTTTCTCCCACTACTTCTGCTAGCTAATCTAGCTCTTGTCTCATTAGAACAACACAACTCATCAATCTTCAAATTCTTTTGGACTAAACTATGTGCATATAATTCAAGACAGAATACAACTAATTAATTGAAAGATGTTATGCAAAGTTTCTACTAAACATGGAGCTACTCTCCTTCAGGCTATCTAAGAAAGCATGTACAACATGAGTATGACCCCTCTTATTCTCATCATGGATTTCAATCCTTCAACTAAATCCCTAAATATGAGGGACCTTAAACTCTTGTGGCTCCAGCAACAAGATCCACATCTTGCAAATATCTTCTTGAAACCTATCATCTATTGGAGAAATTTTCAAACTATGAAGCTTCTTAATGTTGCAGCAAATTTAATTATGATGTTTAGACTTTCTAATCTTTAGACTATTAGCCCATCATCACACCTACAAATGTGACGGTTACCATTTTTTTTCTTCCTAACATGTGATCACTATTTTCTTTCAAAAAGAACTATGCTTTTCTTATAAATTGTTTGTTGTCATCCCTATTTTTAACATGCATCTAGCATCAAAAGGCATGTTGATGAGAAGTGAATTTTTCCAAAAGTTCTTTGTGCTACTTTTGATGTTTATCAATTTTGCCTTTTTGTAGTTCATTTTAAGTAATTTATTCAATGCTTTGCAGTATCTTTGCTTTGTCTACATTTTGTTTAGTCTCTACTAACTCTCTTTAGTTGCTGCATGAAATTCACATAAAATTTTTAACTCAAAAAATTTATAAAAAAATTTTAATGCTAAAAAATGAGGCCACTTACATGATTCCTCGTTCATCATTTTCCTTTATAAAGAGTTAGATCCTTATTGATGAGTGGCGAGGTACCCCTACACTCAACCATACAAATACGAGTGCTTCACGCACGATCCGGTCGAACTCCGCAGATGGACTAGTTGTGGTATCTAGATAGTTACTCGTAGATCATAGTTCGCTGTCTTCCCATCTGGACTAGTATTAGCTTTGTCATACATGATTTAGTCTAGAGTGAGGTGTATGATATGTTCCTACACTAATGCTACTCATGTGTATGATGGGAAATAATATCAACTAAGCTAGGAGAGAGAGAGTGAGAGAGAATCTAAACTAGCCTAAGTGCGATGAGCATCCATTCCTTAATCATCCGTACACATCTTGGACCTTGTGCATGACTACCACTGGGATTACCAAGCGCATGGCCTAGGTACGCTACTGGGTTACCAAGTAGTCACACTTAAATGCTAGTGATTAAGTCGTACTCATTCCGTGTTACTAGGAGATAAGGGTAGAGAGATATTAACTGAGAGAGCAATAAATAACAATAACAATAAAATAATTAAGATAAGTGGATGCTACAATGATGAAGTAATCTTGATCTTTATTTTTGGTCATGTGCGTGTCTAAGTACATCACACTCGAATAAGGATGTCATACAATTACAATCATCACACTGTAGGCATGCACTAGGAGAAAGGGTTGAGAGGAAAACTGACAAAAAGTCCCTACCTTAATACTAAAACTAGCTCCCTAATCAAATCCACCTACCTCTTATTTATAGATGAGGAGATAGATCACAATATCACATATCCGATATCGTGTCTAGGCTACGATATCACGTACGCGATATCATGGGTGCGATATCGTGGCCAACAATTCATGACTCATCATACCCCCACAACTGAATGAAAACTCGTCCTCGAGTTAAAGTGAGAACAAGCTCCATTGATTACATAGTGGATAGGTATGGGATTATTGACTGACTAGAATGGATTCATGTTGTAGTGTGGAATTAGAAAAAAATTGAGACACAACATGAAGAATGCAAAAGAAAATCCTATAACTACAAAATTGGGTGGAACTCATGTAGTTCTTGGTGGCAGTGGCTCCTCCATGGGTGCCTTTCATTTGTCTTGTGCTCCAGGTCTTGGGATTTGATGGTGTTAAAGTATGGCCTGGAGTTTCTCCCCTTCAGTTTGGGGATCTTGTTCCATCCATGCTAATGTTCCAATGTTTGATGAAGTTGGCACCTTCCATGAGCACAGTAGTTATGAAAACATTTTATTTGTTTTGACATACCAAGCCGCAAACAGCCGTTGTTCCTCCTCGTAGGCTCTAGCTTTGTCTTTGTATTCTTGAAAATTTGTGAGCCATCAAGCCAAGTTTATTGTGACACCTTTCTACCCTTGGTAGCTTGCTTTAACCACCTTGAGTTTAGAATTTGCAACCTCCAATTTTTGCAATGTTTTCTTGTGTTCTACAAATTATGCTTCATATTTGGCGTAGGTGGTGGCTACTTATTGCTCGAGCTTTATTCTCGGGTGCCCTACTGTTAACATGGCAAGGTTGGCATACCGCAGGTTTGCCAACTCAATGTACTCTGTAAGGTCCTAGATTTGCAGGTCCCAGCTCTTAACTTCCGCCGAGTGGGCAAACACGTATGTATCCAATATGGCCTACCAGTCAGTGTGTTGAGCACTAAGAGCGTTGATGTGGGCCTTGGCCATATGGATCTCCTTTTCAATGATTTTTTATACATCCCCACATGGTCCAAGAAATGCTCCTTTATCTTCTCATGTTGTTTACCCTCATTTTTCCATGCGCTTATTTCAATGGCCATCTTCTGACGGATGGCGCATACCTCCTCCATTGAGAGGGTTTAATTTTCCCTAGCTAAATGGTTCATGTCCTGGTTAACCCTGATTAGTTGTTCTTGCAACTGCTAAAAATGTTTCTCAAGAACATTCTTTTGCTTCTCCATAGAGGTCAACCAAAGGTTATCAGTAATAAGTTGTTTATTCTCCTCTTGTGAGGCCTTGAGTGCCTTGGCATGTGTGTAAGTTTGTGTTTGTGCCACAGAGGCATCCCAATCAGCCTTTTCTTTTTCTTTCACCATCCTTTTATTCTCTATTAATAATTTATTGAGTAGCTTGGTTCTGAAAGTTTCCAGTTGGTCTACGGGAACGAATTAAGAAGGATCCCGCTACACTACTTGCAGGGTCACAAGCCTTTCATGCAATCTTTTCACTTCTGCTTTAGCATGCTTGGCCCTCATCTCTGTCATGACCAACTTTCTCTTGCTGGAAATGAGGTCTGATTGTATTGTGGTAACATCTTGTGGGATGTCAAACAAGGACATCATTACCTATCTTGTTTGCAGTAATCGGTCGAGTACATCCTCATGTTTCGTAGGAGTCATTGAGGTACAAGCCAGAGTTTAAGCATCTCATGCTCCTGTAAGATTTGCTGGTGGCACAACAGGCACATTGAATGATTCTTTAATGTGGTTTGCAACCACTTTTGCAGTACCCACTACATCTTGGTGCTGCATGATCACCATTGTCGCCCCTTCACCAGTTTCCAACTGCACCTGAAAGGATGCAACATTCCCTGAACTCTCCCATTCTCCTATCTAAATGGAAACTTCACCCTGTGTGCAATCCATAGAAACTGTAGGCTATATAGCATCATCAATGATGCGGAAGAGATTTGTGTCATCACGACTTCCCCAACTAATGATCTCAGCGATGGTCCTGAGATGGCTCATCGACAGTCTATAATCTTGTGGCGATGATGATGGTTAGTCTTGCTGGCCCGTGCTAGGCCCTACTTCTTGTTGTTGATTGGGTCATGTGTTTGGAAGTTGGCTGGGTCCTACAAGTTGAGTTGTAGTTGGCCCTGCCATCTGTTCTTTTTCTTGTTTCGGCCCTAGTGTCTCACCAGTGATTTTCCTTGCAGCTGGTGGCTTTAGCAGTTCGGCATATGAAGCATTTTGGGCTTTTCAGAGAACATCATTAGTGTATCCTCTTATACCAGCATGGTGGCATAGCTTCCTAATAAGACAAGGGAAGGGCAACACAAACTTCCCTATCTTCCATTCTTCAAACTACCTTAGGATCTCCATAAAATATAGATGAGGTAGGTTAGCATTAACCTTTCCCATCAACATTGCACATCCTCTTGCTGCATATGTTGAAATTATTTTTAAACCTCTTGTGAGAAAAATGTGATAAGTCCCTATTGTAAAATAAATCTTCTCTTCTGTCATCAACTTCCCATGAGTCTTATCTTCCTTGTCGTATGCCCTATCTAACCAAACTCATCACGCATCATGGTCTGAGTGGGTAGACAACTAAGCAACCTTTGGCCCTATATTCGGAAGGTTTAATACTTCCGAAATGGCTTGAACAAAGAAATCAACAATCACACCACAAATGTTAACCGTGGTGCCTTATCCTTTGTTGTGCCAAATTTGGTACGTTTTCCCTAAGTACCAAGCACCGCTTTCAAAGAGGATAGGCCATATTGGGGATCCTTTAAGGTGATCCCTAACAGCCTCCAGAGCAAATTCTATGAAAGGTCAAAATTTTAATTCCACAATCACTGCAATTAATATGGACCTTTCATGGATGGCCTGAACACAATCCTGGGGCAATGTGAGATGTCGTCCTTGTTCAGACACTGTAGCAGCTCCTCCTTTCGCTTGCCTTGATTATACAGTGGTAGGGACTTCTTGATGGATACTAAATGATTGTTCTTCCTGCTCTGCATGTTTTTCGGTAGGAACTGGTCCTTCACCTCTCCTAGGTCACTTGATCACACCTTGAGCAGGACCTTCATGTTGTTCTTGTTTCAAGGCCATCTACAATCACACAAGACCAATCGTTAGTAAGGTTGTTACCAAAGTTAGGTTATACCTTATTGCTTACCTTAATGAGTTTGCTTTATCTCTATGTGACATTAATTATTAGGAGAAAATGTCCCCAAAAGATTATGATATTTAATCCTCTTTGCTTAGGTGGTTTCCAAATCTAGTTTCTCGGTATACCTAAGGAGATGAAATTGTTTTTAGCGCATTCATCATTAATTTTATAACTAATTACCCTTAATAATGTCCTTTAGGCAATGAATAATTTCAAAAAATATATGCACTATTCGGCATGTGCCCCTCCCCCACAACTAAGCTGAACACTTCGGGTTCAAGTAGGTTCAAACGGAATGAAAATCATAGTACCAACAAGCGAGTTATGGATATGAAAGCAAGGGACACACAATCACGAGTCATAGAGAGAAATTTGAAAAACTTCCCCCACGTGAACAGTTCCAAATGATGTTGATAGGCACAGGGGGGGTCGTGTATATATATATTTTTTGAATGTGATATCACGTACGCGATAGCGTGGACGTGATATCGCATCGGCCATGATATCACGTACGCGATATCGTGGCCTATCGAAGTTAGGGTACTTTATAGAATGTACCAAATTTTTAATACTTTTTTCAAATTAAACAATGTAAACTAAGGACATTTGGACTGTTTTTAAAGGGTTCTAGGGTAATTCAACTAGTTTTGAAGGCACGAAAATTATGATGGTGTGGAATTTATCAATAAGGACCTCGGATGATAAGGGAGAGAAAAAGGCTATGTGATGGTTCATAGGAATGGTTGAATTAGAGGGATAGTAATAAGGGAAAGAATATCATTGAAAATATGCTGAGGGTAATAGATGATGTGCGAAAGATGTGTTATAAGTGAAAATTACAAAAATTACGCAAGTGGGTCCTCCCCAAAGCAAGTTCGAACCTATAATGCCCTTGCGTAACCACACTTTAAAATGTCTGTAGGCACTAGAAGGGTTAAATGTAATCCACACTAGTTCCAAAAAACACACACATGTAAGTATCACCAAAATGAGGTAAGAATTCTATGCTACATAAGACACAAGCTACAATTACATGAACAACGAGATGAGATGGACTATAGAAGGGATTGTAGAGATTGGGACATGAGGTAACTGACCCAAGGCACAATGAATCCTACGTGTAAAGCATGATTAATGTGTCATTAACCTGTCATTCCAAGATCAGGACCAAGTCCATTCCTCTAATCAATGACATCACATTGTTTCATCCCATGGTGAACGACTATGAGAGTACCATAACAAGAAGGCATACGATCACTTGGCATTTTGTTCAAGGGAGGAGTGATTTTTGCTTTATGGCTCTTTCTTTGTTTTTTTTTTCAAATGTTGAATCCAAAGAAGTTGCCAACCCTTAGGAATGGGTGAATGTCTTTCCAGTGGGACCCCTTGGAACAACATTGGGTTTTTTTAGTGCCTTTTGATTACTCTTACTTCCATTTTGTGTTAGATCTACAAGGATCTTAGTACAACCACATTGCATGATAACTCTCATAGACATCACCAAAGAGAATCCACAAGTTCCTTTGATGTCACACCCTAATCATTCCCTCTTGGTCCATCCTTCTTCATTTTGGGTACAATGAACACAAAATTAATTTTAAGTTTTAAGAATGTCAAGAATATCACTGTACCCTCGAACAGAACCTCTTATTTGTAGAATGGATGACTGGGTGTAATGGGCTCACTATCCAAATAATTGATCACTCAAGACTTGATAACATAGAACACACCTCAACCAACAAGCCACATGAGTATTTTATTCGTAGATGAGATTACTTATAAAAAGATAAAAAGACAAAAGGACAAAAAGATAAAACAAGAAATTGAAAAATGAAAAACTGGAAAAAAAAATTGTAAAACTAAGGAAAATGAAAAATAGTTATCAATCCTACTTGTTATTAGAATGAGGAATATCCCTCATAACTAAATGGTTGAGCATGGCAAGGATTAATAAATGAAAGATGAGGATCCTTGCATGTTGGAAATATCAAAACTTGATCATACTTACCCCATTGGGGTTCACACACCTTATTACAGTAAGCATAATGGGGAAATTTATAAGATGTGATTCCCAAGTAGAGAGTTGACCCACTATGATACTTGAGACTGTAAGATGGTATGCAAGGATCGGGATGTCATCCTCTATGGCTATATTTATTGGGCCATATGGCTGTTGGAGTGTTAATTGGTGGCCCTGATGAAGTGACACAAGGCATTGGGTTTGAGGAGAAGGATGCACCATAGTGCTGAACTTGTGCTGAGTTGGAGAATGTAGTGGCCTTGGAACTGTGTTTTCCCTTCTTGTGGTCATGTCTAAAGAAGGGACGCCTTTGATATTGAGGAGGTATCTCACTGCTGTTGGCAATAGTAGCACAAGTAACATTTGTGGGTTGTTGCTGTGGTGTAGACACTTTAGGAATTGTTGGTGGCAATGTAGAAGGAGGAAAAGGATGAGAATGTTGAAATTTAGGAGAAGTGTAAGGTACACAGGGCGGTGGTTGTGTTGAGGACATGGGCTGATAGTATTGAGGAGAATGATAATGCGGCAAGATAGAGTATGTTGACCCAGTTGGGGAAATAGGATGTTGGACTAGATAAACATTTGGATTCGGATGATACGAAGGGTGTCTCCAGTTTAGGGATGGCTTCCTCCATGACTGGGATTTTTGGCACTGTGATCAAACACAGTATCTTTGTACAAACTTTGGGTGTAACATGCTTCCCCAATGCTCATATAAATGTAACAAGATTGAGCATTGGCCCTTGGGGTGATCGTACAGGCAAATGTTGCATTCATACATATGATTGGTAGTGGAGCTCTTATTTTCCTCATCCCTTCTTTCCGATTGTCTAATGATATTTTGTCCTACTTCTTGAGTTGTCAAAACTCTATCTCTAAGAATATTGATATATTCTTCACACTTTTTATGCATCCATTCCAGCATCTTATTGATCTTTGCCTCAATTTCATCTAATGATTATTGTACTGGCAAAGACGGTTCTTCCTTCTTGAGATGGGTTGATTTCTCATTTTTGTGATTATGGACCTCTATTAAATTAAGATTTTGGTCCTGTTGGTGTTTTTCAACACTCGCCCATCTAGCCATTTCTCCTTCTTCTTTTGCTACCCACTTAATAAGCTCTTGGAATTGATGGGTTCATAGTTCTTATAGTTGACCTTGGGCATACATCCCTAGGGTCTCTCTTGTTTCATTACGAAGCCCATCAATGATATGGTACATTAGCCTTTCCTCAGAGAACTCATGGCCTAGACAGTTGTTTAATAGTGCATAATATCTTTCTAAGGCCATGTACAAGGGTTCATGTTGTGCTTGTTTCCACTCTTGGATTTTTTTCCTCAAGGCCAACACTCTTTTTTAGGTTTGATATCTTTCATTAAAGAGTTCTACCATTGTTGGCCAACGTCAAATGGAATTTGGTTTTAACGATCTATACCATACTTTTTCTTGGCCAACGAGTGTCATAGGAAAGAGCTTGAGCTTTTGCCAACTGTTATCAATGTTTTTTCATGCACATGCATCGTAGAAGGCTTGTAAATATTGTTGTGGATCTAAGTCATAGCCTCCTGAGAAATTGGGAAAGTTTTTTAAATCGAGCCTGGGTAGGCCGCTCTCTTTATGATGCCTATGGGAGATTCGAAGAACCTCTTGTATTTGCGTTAGGCTTGTAGTGGCCAATAGGGGTTCATCGTCATTGAGTAAGTTATGTTTTCGTGTGTTGGGATAATGTTGCCTTCGTTTATGTTTATAAGAAACCCCCACCTCAGATTGCGTACTCCAATCTTCATTGTCATATAATTCGTTGGTTCTCCAATGAATTGCCTCACTAGATGTGGCGTTATCATAGTCTTGTAGGAGAGGCATGGTTGTGAAATTGTGTGTGAATTTGTATGTGACTTTTTGTAATTATTTCTTGCTAAAAGATATATCATTAATTCCTATACAGTGACCTTGTATGATATAACTAATCTAGATAACTAGCACTGTCCCTGGCAACGGTGCTAATGATGAGTGACGAGGTACCCCTATACTCAACCATATGAATATGAGCACTTCATGCACGATCCGGTCAAACTCTATAGATGGACTAGTTGTGGTATCTAGACAGTTATTTGTAGATCATAGTTCATTGTCTTCCCACCTGGACTAGTATTATCTTTGTCACATATGGTTTAGTCGAGAGTGAGGTGTATGATGTGTTCCTACACTAATGTTATTCCTAGGTATGATGGGAAATAATATCAACTAAGCTAGGAGAGAGAGGGTGAGAGAGAATCTAAACTAGCCTAAGTGCAATGAGCATCTGTTCCTTAATCATCCGTACACATCTTGGACCTTGTGCACAACTACCACTGGGATTACCAAGTGCATGGCCTAGGTATGCTTTAAGAAATCCAAATTAATTATAATATAAGTAAACCCTAAAATATAGAGTCTAATTAAAACTTTATAACTTATCATTACCCACTAGAATTAAATCCTTAACTTGGAGCTTCTAAATCAAGAGTCTTACCACTAGGCTAATACCTCATTATTAAAAAAAACATATAAATAAGGATGAAACCCTTCCATTGTAGCTTTCCAAGATGATTTGCAATTAAATAAAAGAAACTCTTGCTTCATTTATTGTGTGTTCAAGCATTGTATGTTTAGCTCAAAGCTATGTTAGCTTCAACCCTTATGTCCTTCTTACATTTTTGCAAGTATGCATCTTACAATTAAAGAGTGACTCCCTTCCATGAATTCTTCTCTCAATTTCTTTCAATTTTAATTCACATGCATTCTCACATGTTTCTCCTATAATTCTTTCATAAATATATTCTTATAACTACTAAAGTTAGTTGATATTTTTTCCTAATTTATGTTAGAAGAATCAAAGAGTAGAAGGTAGATTTATGTTGAAGTTTGAAGGGATTCACTTCCAAATATTAGATTTATGTTTATCATTTATAATCTTCATGTTCTTGTTCATGCTTTAAAGAGGGTAACACCCATGTTTTCAATTTCATGTTTCAAGCTTAATTAATATGTTTGTTAAGCTTTGTTCAAGCTAGGAAGCTTAACAATGAGGTATTAGCCTAGTGGTATAGGTTTTGGCTTGGTAACCCTAGGTTACAAATTCTACTAGGTGGCACTAAGTTATAAACTTCTAAAAATCTTGTGGTGTACCTATGTTTCACTTATTTTGAGTTCCAATACCCCGAAGCTTATGAAGCTTGAGAAGAAATAACAACTTTTTTATATCTCATTTTATTCATGTTTCTAAGGTTAATTGAAAAACATGTCAAGGGTTTTAAATGTTTATGCATGTGGTATAATTTACCTAATCTTTCCAAAGATTTGATGTTATACTTATGTTTGTTACCTCAATTCCATTATTAAGAGGCTTTTCCACATGGTCTCAATCTAATTTGTAAGTTCTAAGACTTGATTTATGTCTAAATTTATTTTGAAGTGCTTGAATTTTTCATTCTCTAATTTTCCATAGACCACAACACCATCACAAGTTGTGCTCTTTATCCCATGATTCAACTATGGATCAAGAACTTAGAAGGAGGGTTGAATGAGTTCCCCAAATTAAAATTGCTCCAACCACAAAACACACCAATTTTACATGGATCCCAACACAGGTATGTCCACACTCAGAGGGTAGAATTCATGGACACCTCTGAACTTTATTTCGTCAAAATGTGGTTTAAAGGGTACCACACCATGTACAAGCTTTGAGCTCCACTCCAAAGTGTTTCATTGCCATGAAACCACTCAACCTCGCAAGGACAAAACAAGCTTAAAATGTGATTTTAAGGATCTCACAACTTTTACAAAATTAAGCTCTACACTAGATTTTTTTGACATTGTAATACCACTCAATCTTCTAGGATCTTGACATGCTCAAACAAGGATATCTTCTCACAAGAAGTACATCAAGCTTGCAAAGATACAAGAAAGAAAGAAAATATACAAGGAAAGAATGTAACTAAATTTACAGTTCCTTGTACTTAAAGCTCAATACAATCATAATAATTAAATGATGTTACAATGAAGATAAAAAAAAGTTTCTTAGAATAACCAATGATAAGTCCTTTATGTGAATAGTGCTTGCAAAATTTCCAAGATTTTTACATTTTCTTATAGCCTTTGAGTTTTTGAAAACTCCTTGGAATTCATGCAACGACTATCAAATGGCTAGTGTAGATGTCTACTTGGAAGTTTAGACATCAACTTGAGGTAGCCCCCAACATAGGAGAGACGTCTACTTAGAAAAGTAAACGTCTTCTTATAACATCTAGTATTTGAGTTAAACATCTACTATTTTTGCCAAATGTCTACTCTCAAAAGAACTTTGAGAGATGAAGAATTTTTATGACCTTTGGAATTCTTGATAGTCTTTATAGCATCTTCACTTGATTTGTAGACTTCATTTTCATCTATGCTCTCATCTAGTCTACTTAGTCTTTATTTTGACATCTCATCATGGATCTCGTTTTTGAAATATCATATCTCCATGTGAAGTTCTTAATCATGGCCTTGCAAAATCACAATCACACACATACATTCTACAATCTTCATTTTTTAAAGGTTTTGACATACCAAAAGGTCAACAATCTCCCCCTTTTTGGGAATGTCCAAAACTTAAGAAAATGGGTTAGTATGACCCATAAAAACTAAAAAGAAATAGAGAGAAAAATAATTAATATTTAATCTCTCCCCATTTTTTGGACATAAACAAAAAGGACTAGAAAATCCCCCTAAATATATGCAAGAAAGATTTTCTTTTATGTTTTAAGATTTAAGAGTAGATATGGTTTATTTAAAATTAAGGCAAAAACCTTCTTGATAAAACAAGGTCTTATTCCCATGTCTTTATAGAGAATAGTAAGTTGTTTATCGAGAGGCTTAGTGAAATCATCTACAAGTTGATTTTCTATTCCAATGAAATCTAGCTTTTCATGTCCAAGTTGAGTATGTTCTTGTATAAAATGGTGACAAATTTTGATGTGTTTAGTACAAGAATGTTGGATAGGATTCTTTGTCATGTTGATGACACTACTATTATCATAATAGATTAGTGTAGATTAGGGTTTGATCCCTAAATATTTAAGCATTTCTTTCATCCATAAAATTTGTGCACAATAACTTCCAACTGAAATGTACTTAGCTTCAGCCATAGAGAGTGCTATGGATGTTTGCTTTTTGGTTGCCCAAGAGACAAGATTTTTTCCTAGGAAAAAGTAATTTCCACTAGTGCTTTGATGATCATCTGAATAAATTTCCCTATTTGCATCACAATACCTAGCAAGATCAAGCAAGGAATCCTTTGGATACCAAAGTCCCCAATTAGTGGTACCTTTTAGATAATGAAAAACATGTTTAATAGCCTTTAGATGAGATTCTTTCATATTTTCCTGATATTTTGCATAGATTCCTATACTTAATGCTATATCTAGTCTACTAGCAATTAAATAAAGTAGGCTACCTATCATACCTCTATAAAGCTTGAGATCAATAATTTTTCCTTGATTATCTTTAGTGAGCTTGAAATTTTCTACCATAGGATTAGTTTTTACCTTTTCTTCTACTAAGTTGAATTTGAGTAGTAGATCTTTGATGTACTTAATTTGACAAATAAAGGTTCCATCTTTTGTCTAATTGATTTGGAATCCAAGAAAATTGTTGAACTCTCCCATCATGCCATCATGCTCATTTTGAATTCTAATTACATAAGATCTAAGAATTACTTACATAGAATTTCATTAGTAGCACCAAAAATAATATCATCAACATAAATTTGAATAATAAGTGGATCATTACCTTTAAGCTTAGGAAATAAAGTAACATCAAACCTACCTCTTTCGAAGCCATTGGATATAAGGTGTTGTGAGAGTCTTTCATACCAAGCTCTAGGGGATTGTTTGAGCCCATAGAGAGCCTTATTAAGTTTGAAAACATGATCACGATTAATGGGATCTACAAATCCTTCAAGCTATTCAACATATACCTCTTCTTAAATGGTCCCATTTAGAAAGGTACTTTTCACATCCATTTGATATGGCTTGATGTTCTTAATACTTGCATATGCCAAAAGAAGTCTAATAGATTCAAGTCTTTCAACGAGAGTAAAAGTATCATCAAAATCAATTCCTTCTTACTGATTCTATCCTTTTGTGACTAGTCTTGCTTTGTTTTTAATAATATTAATATTTTCGTCAGTTTTATTCTTAAAAATCCATTTTTTGCCAATAATTAGTTTATGGTTTGGTTTAGGTATCAATTCCCATACATCATTCGTAGTAAATTAATTTAGTTCATCTTGCATAGTTGAGATTTACCCTTCTTCTTCTTCTGCTTCTTTGAAATTTTTTGGTTTTAGTTGTGAAAGATATGTAGCATAGGGACATATGTCCTTAGTTTGGCTCCTATTATGGATCTTTTCTTGTACTTGTCCAATGACATCATTGAGAGAGTGTGATCTACCAAGTCTAGGCATTTTATGTTGAAGGGGAGATATCTCTTCATGTTCACTATCTATTTCTAAATTTTTATCAATTTGAACTTGAGAGGTACTAGATAACTTTTGAATAGGAACCACTTCATCATCAAGTTGTGGAGAAATAATGTTACTATCATCATTTTCAACATTTATAGTCTCTTCCACAACATTAGTCCTTTTGTTGAAGACTCTATATGCCATACTAATAGAAGAGTATCCTAAGAAAATGTGTTTATCAATTTTAGGATAAAATTTTGTCAAGGCATCTTTACCATTAAGAATATAACATTTAGAACCAAAAACATGAAAATAACCAATTGAAGGTTTTCTACAAATCCATAATTCATAGGGTGTTTTAGTAGTGAATCTTCTTACTAGTACTCTATTGAAGACATAGCATGTAGTATGAATTTCTTCAACCCAAAATGATTTGGAATATTTTTGTCATTCAATATAGTCCTCCTCATTTTATTCAAGATCCTATTTTTCCTTTTAGCTACACCATTTTTTTGGGGATTCCCTGTAGTACAAAATTGACAAAGAATGCCATTCATTTGACAATATTGTTCAAATTTAGCATTCTTGAATTTGCCTCCATTTTCACTCATGATGAATTTGATACCATAGCTTTTTTCTTTCTATATCTAATTACAAATGCTTAAGAAATGATCAAATTCTTCATCCTTGTGATATACAAATGCAACCCAAGTAAAATAAGAGTAGTCATCAATAATGGTTAGAAAATACCTTTTCTTTCCTAAACTATGTGTTTGAGAAGGACCAACCAAATCCATCTGAAGTAAATCTAAGGGATGAGAGGTAGAGATGAAATTTTTCTTACCAAACCTTACCCTTGTTTTCTTTCCTTTTTGGCATGCTTCATAACTGATCAAATTGAAATATTTGAGTTTAGACAATCCATGAACCATTTCCTTTGTTACCAAGGTCTAAATAATTTCTTTGTTTATGTGGCCTAATTTTCTATACCACATATGAGCATCATCTATATTACTAATCAAGCACTTGGAATTAAGGTTAGGATTATCTCTAAATATACTGGTGTAAGGATTTTCCTTTCTAGTTCCTTCTATAATAATGTTTCCAGAAGTTAAATCTTTTATTTTGCAAGCTTCTTTGGAAAAAGTAACATTAAAATTTAAATCACAAAGTTGACTGACACTAAGAGGATTATGCTTTATCCCTTTAACAAAGAAAAATTTATTTACAATAGGTTGATCCTTACCTTTCCCTCCTCCTATAGTATCAATACTTGTTATAGGAGCTCTCATGTCATCTTTAAATGTGATGGTTCCATAGTTCTGTTTTGAAAAGTTTATGAATTGGGATTTATCTCCCGTCATATGTCTTGAATAGATACTATTAATATACCATGTGCTTATTTTAATAGTAGAGAGAGCAACTTGCACGATTGTGTTTTGTTCAGATTTCTTCTCTTTTTGCTTAAAAACTTTCTTTCCCTACAAGGCACCTTGTCTAGGATATTTCTAAAAAGACCAAGTGTAATATTTCATCCATAGATGGTAACAAGCCTGAACATGTCCAGATTTTTCACAATAAAAGCAATTTAAGGTCCTAAATATTGTTGCATTACCAAACCTAGAAGAACACCTTTTTGAAGAACCTAAAGAAGCCTTAATGTGTACATTCTTTTTCTTCTTGATGTATTCATCTTTTTGCAATTGGTCTTTGAGCTTTTCCTTTGAAAATTTCTTATTAATCTACTCAATAACATTAGTTAGTCTTTGAATCTTAGACATTAGGCTTGAATTTTCTTTCCTAAGATAGTAGCATTCTGAATTAAGAGTTGCAGTCTTTGTCTCCTTGTCATGTAAGATTCCTTTCATTTTAAAGCAGAGATTTTGAAAGGAAATAATTTCATTACAAAGCAAATCATACTTTCTTCAAAGAATATTTCATCATCTTTGTGATGACATCTATGATCCTCAATAGATTCTCTATTTTTCAAAGAAAGACATAGGTGATAAGTAGCTTTTGATTCATCCTTTAGAGACTTCTTTTCTTATCCAAATTGTTATAGATGTTGCTGGACTTGTAGTTACAATCTCTTTTGGAGGTCATATGGCCTTGTCCATTGCATATATAATGGAATATAGAAGAGAAAATATAACGTTTACCTTTACGTATGTAGCAAAGGAGTTAAATGCAACTTTTCAAGATGATTTTTATGAAGCATATCAATTTAATTATCCAATTGAATCCGACAGCTGCCAGTGATATGATATTAGTTACCCCTTCCATGTTCATGTTGAGTTATCTATGTGATATTACCACATTCTGATACCACTTTTGGATTGAGAACTTAGAAGGGAGGTTGAAAAAGTTTCCCAAGTTAAGATTGCACTAGCCACAAAACACACCAATTTTATGTGATTCCCCAAATTAGGTACATCTACACTCAAAGGGT
Source organism: Gnetum montanum (assembly GCA_015680685.1). Lineage (NCBI taxonomy): Eukaryota > Viridiplantae > Streptophyta > Gnetopsida > Gnetales > Gnetaceae > Gnetum > Gnetum montanum. The sequence continues at coordinate 345,518 of MNCI01001986.1, read as the reverse complement.
AGAATTCATGCACTCCTTTGAACTTTGTTTCTTCAAAATGTGGTTCGAAGGATATGACAATTTGTACAAGCTTTGAGCTCTACTCTGGAGTGTTTCATTATTGTAAAACCACTCAACCCCATAAGGTTCCAACAAGCCCAAAATGTGTTTCAAGGATCCCACAACCTTTACAAAATTGAGCTTTACACTAGAGTATTTTGATGTTTCAAAACCACTTAATCCTATGGGATTCTGACAAGCTCAAACAAGGATGTCCTTTTATAAGAAGTACATCAACCCTACAGGGCTACAAGATAGAAAGAAAAGATAAAAGAAAATAATGTAACTAAATTGACAAATTCTTGTACTTGAAGCTCAGTACAATTACAACAAGCAAATGATGTTACAATGAAGAGGAAAAAAATTTTCTTCAAATAGCCAATGATAAGTCTTTTATGTAAACAATGCTTGCTAGTTCCCAAGATTTTTACATTGTCTTATAGCCTCTAAGTTTTTAAAAACTCTGCAAAATTCATGCAACAACTATTAAATAACTAGTGTAGACATCTACTTTGAAGTTTCGGTGTCTACCTAAGATAGCTTCTAATGCATGAGAGATGTATACTTGGAAAAGTAGATGTCTATTGTGAGACGTCTTCCTGTAGACATCTACTGTGTGAGTTATGCTTCTACTGTCTTTGCCAAACATCTACTCTTAAAAACACTTTGAGAGATGAAGCATTTTTATGATCCTTGGGCTTCTAGGTAGTCTTCAAAGCATCTTTACTTAGTTTGTAGACTTCGTTTTCATCCATGCTCTCATCTAGTGTACTTAGTCTTTGTTTTGACATCTCACCATGGATCTCATTTTTTAAATCTTAGATCTCCATGTGAAGTTCTTGTTCATGGCTCTACAAACTCATAATCACCTCACATACATTCTACAATCTCCAATTTCCTTAAGGTTTTGACATACCAAAAAGGTCAACATCAATCACAATCTATGATCTAGATTTTTGAAACTTTTCTTAGACCACAACTTATGGTTTACTTTTTCAAGTCTTCATAATTTAAGATGAGTTTGTAAACACTCATTTAAACTACAAAAGGATTAGAAAGGCCACTATGACATGTGATTAAGTCATGATCAAGAACAAAACTCATCCTAACACTAGTGGTTTTAATAGTTTGGATATACTTATTATTCTTTGTATTTTTTGAAGAACTAAAACTTATCCATGACCTATGATGAATAACCATGAGATATCGATGACTTGTGGTAAAGAAAAATTTTAACCATAACTTACGTCACCACTTTCTTAAGAGGCTCACATTGTGTCTTAAGAACATAAAGGAATACAATTGTAAGCCTTGACTATATTGTATGAGAAATATAAGTTTGAAATTTGATTGAAATCATAGTCTAAACAAAAGACCTCAACTCATATACTTCTGATGCATTGATTTCTAGTCTAAGAATCCTACAAGAATTAATTCAAGTCACTACATATGAAGGTTATGGACGTAATGCCCATCATTGGACATAGAGGAGGTAAATATTTTTTGATGATTATTGATGAATTTTCTATGTATACTTTGACATACATTCTCCACTCCAAAGATGAAGTGTTTGAATTCTTAGCTACCAAAATCTTAAGAAGTCAGAAGAAAATTGATTTGTCTCAAAGATAAAAAAATATAAGAAGTGATAAAAAGGATGAATTTGTGAATGATCATTTTGATGAATTTTATAAAAATTATGGCATAAGTAAGAAAACTAATTATGAGTGTGGATATTAAAGATGGGGAAAATGAAGTGATTCAAGAAATGTTTCAATGCTTATTGAAGCATGTCTCAACCCTTAATTCTTATTACAATGAGGTAGCTCACATAGTCATTAACATCTTGAATAGGCTAATGACCTCTCCATATGATGACAAGACTTCCATGAGCTATTGTATGATAAGATGCTAAATATATCCCATCTCAAGATATTTGGTTGTGTATGTTATGTAAAAATCCCCAATGATCTTATGGAAAAACTAGATGATAGAGAGAGAAAGTGTGTCTTTCTTAGATATGATTTCAAGATAAGTTGATATAGATGCTTTAATCCACTTTTTTAAAATGGGATGCATTAGGAGTATAATCTTTAATGGAAAAACCTTAGGCTTTAATTCATTATATAGTCATAAAGAAAAGAAATGGATATTATGCATAGATAAGTTTTTATTCTAAATCCAAGAGACATCTTAGGTACTTATCATATACTTGAAAATTTCCATGGATCAAGATCTTGAAAAGGTGATGAATTATTTTTTTGGATAGGTTGCAATGTCATAGATGCAACATCATATCCTATGATGCAATGTAATAGATACGAAGTTGTAGCTATAATAATTCCTTTAAATAGTTCTACCTATAATGTTAATTACATCATTAATGTAATAGATAGTTAAACTCTTGCAATTTTATTTCTTAGTTCCTAGTAGAGGTTAGTGAGTGCCCACAACATGAGTTTGAGTTAATTTTCTATAATCCTTATTTGAGTGGAATATATCTAAACACATTTCATGAGTGGTAATAAAGATTGAGATGGATTCCCTTCCATTTTAGTACTTTAACTTAGTTTAGATTTACTTTAATTACAATTTAATTATCATGAACTTAGCTTAATGATTTAATTTCCTATACATGTTAGTAACTTGGAAGAACTAGCATGACCAATTTTGAGCATAAGGACACAAATATTTGCTAATCCAAACAATGTTATTGATTGGTTTTCCTAGTAATGTAGTACTTGGTAACCTCAGTAGTGACTGTGTGAGTTCAAGAGATGTATCATCTATGAATTACATTATAGTCTATTGTGATGCTTGTAGATCATATGGTAGAGTATTGGGCATACTTGCTTCTCATGTTTTTGAACTATTTCCAAGGACCATGTTAATAGTTTAGGATGTTATATCATATATAATTATTATACAAGTTTGTAAAGATTGATCTTTTTGAAAATATCAGATATTGACAAGACTCACATACTACTAATTTATCCCTCAAGAGGTAATAATGGAATAGGAGATGATAACAAGAAGTATGAACCATTGTAATCAATGCTCTCTTTTGTCTAGGAAGATCTTTACATGCTTGAATTTAACTTCATATATTATTAGGATGATTTATTCTAATGAAGGAATGTTCAAGTTAATATTATGATACCTCTTGGTAGGGAAGCTCCATCAATGCTCCATGTTGTTCTCATGAAATTTGGTCTTTGCCATCATTTCAAAGGCCACCAAATTGATAAAAATATGGCCAAACCTTATCAACCAATAGAAGCCTAGCATCGATTGGACCACATGATGTGAACTTGATATAAACAAGACAAATTCAAACACACTATCCTAGTCCACTTTCATTTTAAAAGTAAGGATATGAATTATTGATTGGAAAGGTCTTAATGTTAATGATATTCCTTATTTAACATTGATAATTTTCATAATCTAAGGCTATGTTAAACCTTGATAAATAATCATAAAAGAGATGGAATATATCCAAAAACCAAAAGGGCCCATAGGTGTAGGTCATTTATTAGACAAAGGTAAGACAATTCTAGGAATCATGGAAGGAGACCAAGCCAGTATGGCTCTCTCAACTCATCATCTTCCTCTTCATTCTCATCATCAAGCTCTAGTGAGGATGAACATAGATGAGAAGGAAGAACCTATGATTAGAAATTTAACAAAGATAATAGAAGACATCATGATAAGTGTTAGGATGTGAATTGATGCTCTTTTGCACTTAGTTTCCTCTATTTTTGGACTTGGACAGATAGATATGAGCTCATGCAACCCAAAACCACCCGCAATGTAAGGTATTATGTTAGAATTTGATTCCCAATGAACTTCAAATTCATCTAAGGAACAATGTCTATCCTACAACTACTAAAAGAAATTTTCAAAAGATAGAGGATTGAGGAACAAGTGAAGTTAGCTTCAAATGGAGATGGAAGCAGCATAGGAAGTTAAAATCAAGTTTGGCAAGGTACTACATGCTCATGCAACCTAGATGAACTTGCAAGATAGAGTTTCCTCCAGACATTATTTGTAGCAACTCACAACTTATTTTTTAACAATAATCAACCATCCCTTTATTTGCACAAATGGTGAGTCCATCTTCTTGTACTCAATCTTTCCTTCATAAGTCAATTTTATGTACCATGCTAATACTACTAATAATCCTTCTAATATTTTATGCTAGTAGCAATTACATCAACAAAATTTACAATCCAATCAAAAAACCCTATTGAATGCTTTGACACAAGCTTCCCAAAACACATTGCCACCATTACCTAATTAATCAATTTCTCACTCTCTTCTTGCTCCAACATAAGTGCCTATTATATCAAATATTTCTTCTATTGTTTCTTAATTGGCACAACCTATTATTCATATGAATTTTTCTAATATGACTTAGATTCATCAATCGGTAGTACAACCTACCATTTCTTTTAATCCACAACCTATTCCTATGTCTTGTAGTATAACTATTCTACCACTAGCACCATATCAAACTACATTTATGCAAGTACCCCAACAATCTTTCTAACACTCTATCATTGATGAATATTCCTCAAAGTATCCAACCAATATTTAATATGTAGACTTCTCAATCACAATGTATGCCTCAACCATAATTTTGAAATTAAGGATTTCACCAAATACCACATCCTTTTCCTCATCATTTAGTACCTCTAGGTAACCAATTTTATAATTTTAGAATCAAGTTCCTTATCAAAAAATACCTAATCAACTTTTGTTAAAAGATTTAATGAGGAGAAAATCAATAACTACTCTTTCCCCCCTTTTGTTGCCTGCTAGACAAGATGTTGAGATTAAAAATTTATCAAAATTTCCTCAATTCTATGGTATAAAAGATGAAGACCCATATCATCATCTAAAAGCATTTGAAACATTGATAATCACTTGTGGTAATAATGATATGGAATATACTAAAATAAGTTTCTTTCCTCTTACATTTAGAGATTATGCATTATCATGATGTAGATTGTTAAAATAATATTATATTCAATGTTGGAAAGGTTTTAAGGATGAATTTTTAAATTTATTTTTTCTGCAAAAATCCATCAATATAAGAAATAGCTTTCAGGCTTTCAATAAAAAGAAAATGAAACTTATGAATATGTCTAGGAGTGTTTTAAAGATATTAGAATAAGGAACCCTGATCATGATTTTTTGGAATGTCAATTGTTAGGATTTTTTCTTGATGGTTTGACACCTATTACATGATAGAGTATTGATTTTGCTTGTGGTGGTACAATTATGCAAATGGCACCAGAAGTAACATTTAATGCATTAGATCAAATAGTGGATCAAAGCAAAAGTTGGCCTCTGAATAAAAAATTTGATGTGTTAGAGGATACAGTGATGAGAGGTTTGGAAAAAAATTGAGGAGGTTAATAATAAATTATCATCTTTATCTATGTCATCAATTACTAGTGTGTAGGGTCAATCTTTCTAGTGTTAGCAACAAGCATCATCAGTTCATACAAATGAGGGAATTCACAACACTAACTAACCCTAGGCTAGAGGTATGGATTTTCCTTATGCTTGTGTAATTTGTAAGGATATTGACCATACTACTCATGATTTTCCCATTTTTCCCTTTGTTAAATAACAAGCTAATGTTGTAGGAAGTCACAGTGGATAGGGGAGAAGTTCAACTCCACAAGGTAGGGGATGGATTTCCAATCAAAACCAAAATTATCAGTTACATCCTCCATTTTAGCTTAATTATCAAAATTATAATAATAATTTCAACCGATCTTGGAGACCCAATCAAAACCATGAGTTTCAATAATAAATGCTATAATAAAATGAAAATTTTCAATACACTTTTTAGCAACAAACTGATCATATAATTAAGCTTATTCAATCCTTACAACCTAAGAGCATATCACCAGCACAAACCAAAAGAAATCCTAAGTATCAAGGAAGACAAGGATTATATATGGTTTTAACAACCAACTTGGACCAATGTCATGTGGTGACTAGAAGCAAAAGAGTTACTAATCTTTAAACTCCTTTTTAGAGGTCTATTGAGAACAATGAATTAGAGGATTAATATGAAAGAATATTTGCAAGGGAACCTTCTATGAGGGAAGTGCCTAATCCAAATATTCCTTTAAAGAAGCCGTTAATTCTTTTCTCTATAGGCATCTTTTTCTCATAGATTAGAATCAAATGAGGTTAATGATAAGCAACTTGAGAATCTTTTTAAAGATTTCACCCTACATGTTCCATTATTAAGAGCTATTGAAAATACCCCTCAATAACCTAAATACCTTAAATAACTTTATTTTATGAAAAAGAAAATTAAAATACCCAAGCATATTAGCCTTGCTAAAACTATCACAAATATTTTGAAGGCTAGGATGCCTAAAGAGACAACAGATCTTAGTAGTTCTATGATTGGTTGCATGATTTGTAATAGGAAATTTCATCTTGCTTTAGTAGCTCTAGAGGCTAGTGTACATGTTATGTAGTTTTAGATTTATCAATCATTGGATTATGATCATATTAGACCTACCAATATTCCCATTTCTTTGATTGATGGGTCTCCTATTTATCTGAAAGGTATTGGTAAGGATATTTTGGTACATGTAGATAAAGCTTTGTACCCTATTGATTTCATTATGCTAGCTTATTATACATCTTCATTGAATAATATCTATCATTTGATTTTTGACATGCCTATGTTGGTAACTATGGATGCGATTATTTATGTGAAAAATGGATTAATGACTTTGACATTTGATGAATGTTTTTAGTCAATATATATATCCTTGATAACCAATTTCAATTTTATGAGCTTAATATGGTCAACATTGTTGTAGCAAACATGGTTTCTCTAGAATTATGTGATTGAGATGAGGAATATCAAGTACTCATATTGGAAGAATATAAAGAGGTAACTATGGATGATTGAAGATAGCTCATATGTACCCAAGTGGAAGATTCTTTAATTGGTAAGGATTTTTGTAAATTAGAGAATTGTTCTTCTATTGCAAATGGTGAGGAGATAACTTTAAATTTAAAGAAACTTCCTTCTCACTTGAAATATATTTATGCTAAGAATAATAAACCATTGATTTTTAGTTCAAGATTAACCATTGATCAAGAACATAGATTGATTCATGTTCTAATGACTTCTGTCAATGATTTTTCTTGGTCACCTTTAGATCTTAAGCATGGGATTTCTCCATCCATTATTTAGGATCATATCCATTTGTAGGCTAAGGCTAGACAATGACAATAGCCATGTAGGAGGCTAAACCTAGCTTTAAAATAAGAGATAAAAGATGAACTTTTGAAATTTTTTAAGGTAAGTATTATTTATTTGATTTCTAATTATCAATGGATTAGTCCTATTACAATAGTGCATAAAAATTTCTGGAAAGTGATGTGTTTGTATTGATTTTCATGAATTAGATAAATGCATAAGAAAGGATCACTTTCCAATTCCATATTTAGATTAGGTTTTAGACAAACTTCAAGGGCATACATTTTATTCTTTTCTTGATGGTTTTATTGATTATAATTAGATTTCAATTGCCCAGGAAGATCAACATAAAACAATGTTTACTACACCATGAGGGACTTTTCCATTTTGACATATGCCCTTTGGGCTGTGTAATGCTCCTGCTACGTTTCAAAAAGCTATGACATCTATTTATTCAGATATGATTGATTCATTTCTTAAGGTTTTCATAGACAATTTTGTAGTCTACAATGATTCATTATTTGATGCTTTGCATTATCTTAAACTGGTCTTGCATAAGTGTATTGATAAGGGTCTTAGATTATCTTGGGAAAAGTGTCATTTCATGGTCTCCTCTAGTGTTGTGTTAGGTCACATTGTGAGTAAGAAGGAAATTTCTGTAGATCCTGAAAAAATAAAGGTTATCTCTCGTCTTGCTCATCCTGTTAATGTGAAAGATTTATATGCATTTTTGGGACATGCTGGTATTTATAGATGATTCATAAAAGCTTTTTCATTGACTACTCAATCATTGGTGAAAATGTTACAAAAAGATATTATTTTCAAGTGGAATGAAGATCTCTAAAATGCATTTGAAGTCTTAAAATCTAAGCTTTCTTTAACATCAATATTGCAGGCATTTGACTGAAGTAAAGACTTTAAACTTATGACATATATCTCAGATTTTGCATTTGAAGTTGTATTGGATCAGTGTAAAGATAATGTTTCATATGTTATTTATTATATTTCTAAGACATTAACCCCTATTCAAGTTAATTATACTACTACTAAAAAAGAGATGTTAATAGTCATATATAGTTTAGATAAATTTCATCATTATTTAATTAGTTTTTATACTATAGTATTTACTTATCATGCTGCTATTAAATATTGGCATAATAAATGAACTAAAAGTCCAAGATTAATTTTTTTGCATCTTTTAATGCAAGAATTCAATTTGGTTATTTGTGCTAAAAAGGGATCTAAAAATTTAGTGGCAGATCATTTGTCTAGATTGGAGCATAATGTAGATTTGGAGACATCTTATTCCTTTAATGATGTATTCCTAGATGAGTAGCTATTTGCTTGTTAGGCTAAGGTAGTTATTCCTAAGGTTCTAGATTGTTGATATGTGGATATTGCTAATTATTTAGTTATATGCAAATTTCCAAAGTCTTGGACTAAAGGACAGAAATAAACCTTCATCATCAAGGCACAATAATGTTGACCTTTTGGTATGTCAAAACCTTAAGAAAAATGGACAATCTAGAATGTTGTGGAAAGTGATGTGTTGTAGGACATGAATGAGATGTCAAAGTAGAGATTACAACACCTCATCAGCTTGTTAATCCATCAAAGAGATGGATCCATTCTAAAGATTCCTTTTCTTAAAGGCAAGAGGAGCATTGGTGAGTATGCAGAGAAGAGGAGCTTCTCCCATGCAAATGAAGCAATACCTAACACCAAGCCACCTCCATCATAGAAGAAGAGATTAGCATAATTATCTAGGACCTTTTCTCATTTAAGAAGGTCCAAATCTACTGGTGGATAGGTGAGATCTTCACTGAAGAAGCTACTTCAACTATTTGTTCATACTTTTGGGATGCTTGGTAGGAATCTCTCTTACTTGCATAAGAGAATGGACACTACTAGAGTACCTCTTCCTCCTGATAAGTAGTAGTTTAAGAAGATCAGCACTCCTTTCATCTTAGATAGTGAGGAGGACCTTTCTACTCCACTGAGACACTCTATAGTAGTTGGACCCTCCCAGGCCTTTGACTCAAGAAATGAGTTTGATTTTGAGGAGCTTGATGCACCATTGGCACATGTCTAGGGGGAGCATCTTGATCCCATGTATCTTGACACTAGTTCTCATCATCAGGATGATGCTCTTAAATCATTCAAGTAGCATGCCATGGAGAGCATCTTTGGGACTTCATCCCAATGGAAGCCTACTGATGCCATTACTTATTAGAGGAAGGGAGCTTCCTCATCCTAATAGTAGACTCTAGCCTAGCCAAATCCACCAACTTCATCTCAATTTAGAGTGAATATTCATTTGTGAAGAGCTCCTACCTAGCCATCCTCTTTAGATGATGATGATGACCCACACACATCTAGTGGCATCATGAGTAGTGATGATGATGAGGAAGAGACTTATAGACCTTCTTGTGTTGAAGCTACTTCAACTGAGGACTTTGATGATGCTATAGAGGTCAATGATTAGAGTCCTTGGGTCATCCCTCTTTTTTGATGATGTCCAAAAAGGGAGAAAGAGTTTTTTATGTATATGAACATGGACATTTTGAATAGTTATGATGATGTTTATGAGTAGTTTGATGATGTGCACATATGTGATTTTTGTTATGGACTTACACATATTTGATTTTTGTACATGATATGGATGTTTCAACAATCGTATGTATTGTGGATAGTTTTTGAGGATGGATTATGCTATAGACAAATCATGCTTCTATATCATGTGTTTTGTTGTAGGCAAGTTTTATGTGGTTCATGCAATCTCTACCTTGTGCTTTGAGCTTTAGAGCCATTATCCTATTTATAACCTTGGCTTCCATTGAAATTTATATGTCTTAATATTTTTATTGATTATTGTTACTATTTATTAGTTTATTGACTCACCCATTTTCTTATGTTTTGGACATCACCAAAAAGGGGAAGATTGTTGACCTTTTGATATGTCAAAACCTTAAGGAAAATGGAGAATATAGAATGTTATGAAAAGTGATGTTTTGCAAGGCATGAATGAGATGTCAAAGTAGAGACTACAAGGACTCAAGGAAGCATGGAAGAAATGACATCTACATAGAGATAATAAAGTGGAGACTACAAAGACTCAAGGGAGCATGAAGGAGTAGGAGGACTACAACCTAAATGAAGATGCTCTAGTGATCAAGAGGAAGCCTTAAGAAACAAAATTCAAAAGTTGAGAAGACATATTTGTTAAAGTGAAGACCTTTTAGAGAAGATTTCTACCAAAAAAAAGAAGATGCCTCCATTCTAGAGAAGACATCTCCATAGAGACATCCCATTTCTAGAGGAAACGTCTCCCAAAATTTGAAGTCAATTTCAAAAAGACATCCCAATCTCAAAGGATATGTCTACACAAATTCCAAGGTGATTTTGGAAACTTTAAGGCTATAAGAATACTTTATTCTCTTGGGTATTGTGTAATTTTTGAGCAAGAATCATCACTATCAAAGTAATCATTGTATAATGTACTTGCGTACTTTAGTTGTCAAATCATTTGCTTAATTTTTTGTAGAACTATGCTTCAAAGTATAAGGACCTATAATTTTAGATTAAATTTTGTCATTGTGATTTTTTTTCTCTCTTGTAGCCCTACTGGGGTTGATATGCTTCTTGCAAGAAGGCATCATAAGTAAGCTTGTTGGGATCCTGAAGATTGAGTGTTTATGTAATGTCAAAATGCTTTGGAATAGATCTTAATTTGTAAAGGTTGGAAGGTTGAGTGATTTCATAGTGATGAAACACTTCAAAGTAGAGGTTAGAGCTTGTACAGGGTTTGGTGCCCTTTAGACCACTTTTTAAGAAAAAAAGTCTGGAGGCATGTAAGGAATCTACCCTTCAAGTATGAAGTACCCAAGTTGGGGAACCATGTAAATTTTGAGTGTGGTTTTTGTGGCTATTTAATTTTATTTTAGGGAACTTATTCATCCTCCCCTTCTAAGTTCTTAATTCTTAAATAATTCATTTGGGAAGATCCATTTATGTATAAGATTTGCAAAGATCAAATCATTCAACAATGTCTACTTGCACAAGAACAACAAGAGGTAGTTGCTTTTAACCATGATGGAGTGTATGGAGGACACTTTTCAAGTAAAAAAAATTATACAAAATCCTTCATGCTAGTTGTTATTGCCCTAAGTTTTTAAACATACTTATGCATATTGTAAGAGATGTCATCAATTCGAATGAATAGGAGGACTCACAAGATGGCAAGACATGCCATTGTTGTCTTTCTCGATGGAAAGTGAGTCCTTTGATTGTTAGGAAATTAATTTCATGGATCCATTTCCTTCAAGAATTTCTTTTAAGTATATTTTAGTTTCCATTGATTATCTCACCAAATGAGTTTTGGTGAAAGCAACTAGGCACGATGATGCGAAAACTATAGTTGGGTTCTTGAGTGAAGACTTAATTCTATGCTTTGGATGCCCATGAATCTTAATTAGTAATCAGGACACACATTTTTTTAATGATATAATAGAGAAATTGTTACACAAAATGGAAATTACACATCATATTGCTACTACCTATCATCCTTAATCAAATGATTTAGTTGAAACTATAAATAAGGAAATCAAAAACATTTTGCAGAAAGTTGTAAGAAAGAATAGAACATAGTAGTCTTATCATTTATTTGATGCATTATGGACTATTCATATGTTACATAAATCATCTCTTGGCTTTACCCCATATGAACTATTGACCTTTTGGTATGTTAAAATCTTGAAAAATTGAGAATGTGGAAATGTGCTTATGGTCTTGTAGGACTAAGAAAGAATAATATGACAAGATCGGGATAAAAGCATATTGGTATAAATACAAGGAATTCATGATAATTATGATAAGAGCTTCATGGTACCAAAATGAGAGCTGAGTTATCAAGATGAGAGCTAGGATGCCAATATGAGATGACACAAAGTCTCAATTAGAAAATGAAGTCTACAAGCCAAAATAAGGTGTATCAAGATTTTTCGAGACATCCCAAATGTCAAAAGAACATCCTAGAGTTCAAATGACAGTTGTAGGCTAAATGTCCCAAATAAACAATAGATGTCCCAATTGTTGCTATGATGTCCCAAGTGAGACATCCCAATTTTCTATGGAAAATTCCATGTGAATATGATTTGTTTGTAGATAGATGTTCCAAGCACAAATGAAATATCCTAATTAGCCATTTTCTAGCTATTACATGAATGTTGATGAGGATTTGGAATGTAAAAGACTATTAAAAAAGTAATATTATTGGGAAATGTAAAGCACTATTCATTAAAATATCTATAATTATCTATACTAGGTGAATTGGCTTTGTTCCTCATGGTTGTCATCATTTGTGAATTGCTATGAATTGTTGTATGTGTGCCTAAGTGCAACGACTTTGTAAATTGAGTTACATTCTCTCCTTGATTATTTTTCTCTCTTTGTAAGCCTACAGGGTTTATGTGCTTTTTGTGACAAGACATCTTGTAAGTTTGTTGGGACCTTGTGAGGTTGAGTATATTTCCAACAAGAAAATACTCCGAGTGGAGCTTACATCTTTATAAAAATTGTGGGATCCTCTAAATCACATTTTGAGCTTGTTGGAACCTTGTAGGGTTGAGTGTTTTTCTAATGAGAAAATACTTCGAGTGGAGCTCAAACATTGTAAAGGTTGTGATCCCTTCTAAACCATATTTCAAAGGAATAAATTCTAGAGGTATGCAAGGATTCTACCCTTTGAGCGTAGAAGTACCCAAGTTTCAAAAAGTGCAAATGCCTATGATTTGTAGTGCATTTCACTATAATGTTAAATTCTCGAATTGTAGAAAAGTGCAGCTAGGTGCTATCCTTAGTTTTGGAGATGCAATGAGGTGCAACCCGTAGTTGGTTGCAACTTCAAAATTTATTAAAATTTTTTATTTTGATGTTGTGATAGGTTACAACTCATAGTTAGTGACAACTTGATTTAAAAATGCAAAAATAAAAGTGCATCCCACAAAACTAAATATCATTTTTCATCATAGAGCACTGTAAGATACATCCAAAAGCTAAAGTAAGCTTTCATTACATACATAGCTACTAGATCTTACCTCTAAGCCTTCTTCCATCTACAAAATCTCTAAGGTATGTATCAAATATCTTTTTCTAATGCATTTTTCCTCTTAGACTNAGTGAATTACTTACGGATTAGGATAGCTATAGTAAGAAAAACATGATACCCATACTAATAGAAAACTTCTAACAATTCAAAAATAGAAAAAAACAAAAACAAAAAAAAAACAAAAGCCTAGTTCTATGTAGAATTTAAAATTAAATTAATACAGAAAATGCTTGGAACCCTAAATGAAAAGCACCAAAATACCAAGGAAGACACCAAAAACCTAGAGTTCATTAGNTATTAGTATGGGTATCATGTTTTTCTTACTATAGCTATCCTAATCCGTAAGTAATTCACTATTAAGCTAGAGCTATGAAAATAATAATTTTATTTTGAGAATTACTTAACAGTGTGGGATACTATCAAGTAATTTCATTTTAAGCACTACACTCATGGTATAGTAGTTAATCCATTGTTGATGAATAACTAATTCCTCATTATGTTATTCAAAATATTCATATTTAATTTTACCATGTTTTGTATTTTCCATCTCTACACTAGTCATGTACGTTGGGGACAATAAAGACTTCGTTAGGGGTACCAACATTGTTGATATTTTGGAAATACTGGTATAGATCTTTATAGTTGTTTGTTATTATATACTTTCTATAATGTATTTGCATCATGTTTATTTTTAATTTTGATATTATGATATTTTTATGATACTTTATTTATTGCATTCTATTTCATGTTTTTCTTTTATGCATTATATTATTATTGTATGTGTACTGATGTTCCCTATAGCAAGGAACTTCTCACGCATCCTAGCATAAGAGGGGATGTACTAAGGGATAATCTTCAACAAATATAAATCTAATAGCATGAATATGTGCTCAAGAAGAGTAGCATGAATGTTCTCATAGGAAGCACATGAAGCATGAGTGCCAGGAGGCAAAGTTTCCTATGGTGCCATTGAGGGCACCTAGGACCTTCAAGCCCCTCATAGAACTAGTGAATTCACTAGTTGAGGCTTGTTTGATAGTTCACAACCTGGAGTTTGTCTTGACATGAGGTGAGGTGTTCTATGAGTGGGAGGCTTGACAATACTACATAACATTATGGAGGACTTTGCCTACATCATGAACTTTTCAAGTTGGCACCATGTCGTCTGACATTACCAAGGTCCTCATTGCTAAGGTTCTTGAGATGCAAGTGGGACCAAAAAAATTGCACTTTATAGTAGCATCATCAAAGAGGAAGGCTTAGTTGGTGGAGGTCCTTCTTAATGTGGCGATGGATGAGACAAGATGATCCTATAAGAACCTTTCCCTAGAAAACACCAAACAAATTGCACTTTGTAGTAGCATCATCAAAGAGGAAGCCTCAGTTGGTAGAGGGCCTCCTTAATGTGGTGATGGATGAGATAAGATGATCCTACAAGAACCTTTCCCTAGAAAGGAGGATTCTTACAATTGCAGTGATGATGAACATTTTGGGTAGCTCTCATTTCATGCATGTCATGTCCTTTGGCATTTTGGTTATGAATGACTTGGAGGGTATTTACACCCTTAATTATCTGTTTATCATTTTTTTAAGGATGAAGTTGGCAGTTTGAGATGCCAATGGGGTTCCCTTCACATCAGTGATCTTAACATTATAACAACATTTTCAAATTTGACCACCTATCTTGCCCGTCAAGGAGATTATTGCATGGGATGAGGACCAATTCCAAAATTTGGGATATGATTTCTACACTCAGCAGTTGCCTAGGACATGGTATGAGGTGGTTACGTGGATTCTTGACCCACGTGTCCCTAGAGATGGGGGTAGGCCTACTTGGGAGGCCCACTAGGCTAATATAGCAATAGTAGTAGCAAAGCATGGTAGGTGTTGTTTAGGCTTTAGTGGGAGCTAAATCCTAGTTCATGACCTAATTAGATGTCCTATAAACAAGTCTCATTATACATGATAATGAGATGGAAGTGTGTCTTCATGCGAACTATAATCGACTTTAGAGGAGGTAGTATCAGTTGGCCTCCAATGTGAAAATTTGGGGCATCATTTACTTTCCAGGATGAGGGATCTTCATCACATAGTTAGTTACTAGGAGGTTAGTGAATTGGTGGATCCAGAGTTTGCACCCATGAGGATCCCTGATCACTAATGCAAATTAGGCTAAACCATCTAGATCTACTAACCAAGTGGAAGATGAGGTGACAAAGAGGATTTCATGAATGAGAAAATAGGTGAGAATGCATCTGAATCTGCTCCTTCAATAGAGCCTTCCACATCTCTTTTAGGATAAGGCTCAACTCCTCTAGTTTGAGCATTTTGGTTCTTCACTTCTTCTTTCCCTTTCTCTCTTTGTATGCTTTAAGGTGTTATGATAGAGGGGATTGATTTCATGATGTCCTTCATTATTTATTGTATTCTCATTGATTTATGCATATTATTCCTCTCTCTTTTATTGAGACAATAAAGAGCTAGTTGGGAGCTATATTAGGATGTGAATTGATGCTCCTTTGTACTTGGTTAACATTATTTTAAGACTTGGATAGGTAGTTGTGAGCTCATGCAACCCACAACCACTAATAATTTTTCAAAATTTGATTCCCAATGAGTTTCAAACTTATTTAACAAATAATGTCTATTCTACAACCACCAAAAGTCAATTTTCAAAAGATAGAGGACTAAGGAACAAGTGGAGTGATCTTCAAACAAAGATGGACATAGCTTGGGAAGTTGAAATCAAGTTTGACAAGGTATTGCATTCTCATATGATTTGCATGAACTTGCAACATAGAGTTTCTTCTAGATGTGATTCGTAGCCACTTGCAACTTATTTTTTAATAGAAGAATGAAATTCATTAGTGCAAGTCCCTATGACTCATACCCCTATCATAGTCATAATGGATATTTTAGCCTAATGACTACTCGATTGTTAAGGTTTGAATACTCAATCATTTGAAATGGTTAATTGAGATTGTTGATCACAATCCCTTACAATAGTTAATTAACTTGATGATTCTTCTTTAGGCAAGAAGTAGCAACCTAGCTACAACTCACATCCAAGTTGTAGTTGTTAGCTAGAAGTTATTGCAAACATCAACTGAAGTCATTTTCATATCATATTGAAGTGTAACTATAAGATAAGTAGAAGAGAAGAATAGAGAGAGAAAAGATAAACATATAGAGATAGATATACAAATAGATATACATAGAACTTTTGAAGATAGAGAATTTATGTTTGTTTAATGATATTCTTGTGATGAGATTATTGTATTGAGATTGATTGATAAGATAGTCATTTGTTTTATCAAGAGTATCCTTCACCATAATTTTAGAAACTTAATCCCATGTAACCCATAGTCCTCTATTTGATTGATTCTTCATATTCTATAGTGCAATATCAAAAGAACAGATAACTTAACAATAAGCATCTTGATCATGATTAAGATAACAATAGAGATAGATACCAAGATAGAAATAGAGATAAAAATTATAATAAAGATAGAGCAAAAGGAAAAATACATGAGAGAGACCATTAAAAAGATCATATCTGTAGATAAAATAACAATCATAATTATGATTATGATATACTTAATGATGATTTCAATGTATCCTTGTTGACCATAAGAAGTATGATCCAAATTACATAAGTAGTTAGAATATTCTAAAAACATTTGAACGAAAGTCCAATCAATCAGCTTGATATAAACAACATTTTCAAATTTAAGAAAGGTTATAAATTTGATCCATAACATCATTTATAAACCTTTCATGATACATCTACCTTGGTGAAATTAGAGAATAAGTAACATAAGTTGAAGCTCTTTCCAAGGATACTGATAAAAGAAGTAGAAATTTGGTACATGTCTTTGAAGCTAGATTCAATTTATTGATGGTTAACCATGCTACATCTCTTTAATAAAAATATCAAACCTAATTAAGAGTGTCTAAGCTAAGAAAATAGATTCAAGATTTAAAGCAATGAAACTACAAATCCCTTAGCATGGTCTAAAACTACAAATCACTCAGTCATGGATTTTTTCAAAAAGAGAAACTTTGTTACATCAAATATGGGATCCATAATAGAATAAGGAAGACCCTTGGGAACTTTTCCCAAGAAATACTATAAGAAATCAAAGCCCATTAAATAAAATAATTGATTGTACAAAGTTCTTAGAAAGAGGAAAGACACAAAAGACTATAATCAGGACCTAGCTCTTAGCAAGAAGAATACCATTTGTAATCCAAAAGAAGAGGCATCACTAGAGAAAGTGGTACAATGGAAGACCTTGATAATAATAAAATCTATCCCTAAATGGATAAAATAATATTAATAAATGTGGAACTAAATGGATAAAATATTTCAATTCACATTGAAATTCATGGAGGAAAAGATAGAGTAGGTAAGAATCAAGGAGTAGGAAAAGAAGAAGAGCAAGAAAACATACAAGGATGCATACAAGTACAAAGGAAAAGCACATGTAGTGTAAAAGATTACATATTCTAATTAAAAAGAAGATGATGGATGTGACATATGCCAATATGAACATTCCAAGGGATGACACCTAGTAATGTTACATCTTCAAGAATCTAGGGGTGGAAATTTTAAATCCCAAGTGTATCAAAAAGTAAATACCTAGGAGATTGGCTTACCCACAAGGAAAATATAGTTAGTGATGAGGCCTAATATGTCAAGTAGTTGAGTCATGAGGACATCATAATGCATCATTTTTTCAAGTGTAAAAGTTCACTAAGATATCATAGATGCTATATTGTTGATGCTATGTCACATTTGCATTGTAGCATCCTTGTAAATGCATCTTAGTTGGCTACTACATCATAGATGCTATATCGTAGATGCGATATCATATCTGCTATAACTTAGCTGCATCAATGCATTCTTATCAAATAAACCACATTGATGCAGCCTCATTGACGCATCCCCATTGATGTAACTAAATGTGTTAATGCATCACTGTCAATGAAATTCCTGTATTTGCCTAAAAATAAGTGAGCACCTACTATGTATTTGGCAATATTTGATCAATTGCATAGCTAGAATCTTGTAATTGCATTCTATAATCCTAGAGAATAGTCAATGAGTGCTCACAATGTGGATTTGAGTTAGTTGTACAACATCTTATTCAAGTGGCATTGTACCTAGACACACTCAATGAATGACAATAAGATCGTGATTTATTCCTATTCACTTAGAATAGATTTACTTTTAATGCAATTTATTTTCTATGTACTTAGTTAATATTTAAATTTCCATGTATGTTAGTTAATCGATGGAATGAACATGACCAGTTTCAAGCATAAACAATTGGTAATCCCAGTAGTGTTATTACTTGGTTCATCCAATGGCATAATACTTGGTAATTCCAGTAGTGGGTATGCGAGTTTAGGATGTGTACAACAAGTTGGGAATGAACACTCATTACCCTTAGGATAGTTTTATATTTATGTTCTTATTATTAATTGGATTAAATAATTAATTTCCATACTTTCATATGATTAGCATTAGTTGCATAACATCAATAATCATATGCCTCACTTTGGACTCAACCATACGCGATAAAGCTACTACTAGTCTAAGTGAGAAGATAGTGATTTATGATCAATTCTTAACAATATAAATACCACACTAGTTCCATCCATGGAATTCAATCAAATTGCATGTGAATGCTTATGATTCATATGGTTGGGCATAGGGGTTGCCTATTGCTCATCATTGGCACTGTTGTCAAGGATGGTGCTAGTGATCTATATTAGTTATATTATAAATAATCATTATAAAAGAATTAATGACTTATCTTTTAAGGACAATTAATATTTTAAGTCATACACATTATCAAATAAAAATATGTCTTCTTCACATAGGACCTAGAGTCCATCACATGGTGAGAACAATGATAGTAGCAATGATAGGATCTATATTGAAGAGAATTAAAGTGAAACACTACAAGCAGATGTATCATATGCTTAATCTGATTCTTACTATATTCAAGGACTATGTTCGACTATCATAGACAACTGTAAAGGGGATGGGATTAATCTTAAAACAAAGAGGACCTTATGTCCTAGGGCCTCCTTCAAACCTAGAAGAGATGAATCAAGAGATCATAGGGGGAGATATAAGGGTCATGACAATTCTCCCAGTTAACCATCTTCCTCTTTATCTTCAACATCTAGTTATGATAAAGATGAATGTAGGTATAGAGATAGAGATGCACTAAGGAGTCAAGATGAAGATAGAAATAGAAATCAATGATAACATGAAAGACATAAAAAGGAGTATAGATGAGATCATTACTATTAGACTTATTGAAATAGAGATTATGTTCATGACATGTTTGATGATGATGAATCCTTGTTGGCTACTAAAAGCATGATATAGATCATGGAGGTAGTTAGAATATCCCATAGGCATTAAAGAGAAAGCTACATCAAATGGCTTAATATAAATAACATTTTTTAAATTTAAGGGAGGCTATAATTTTGATCCACAACATCATTTACAAGTCTTCCATGATGCCTACACCTTGAAAAATATTGAAAGTAAGTGACAAAAGCATAAGCTCTTTCCTAGGATACTAAGATTGTTGGAACTAGATTCAATCCACCAGTTGTCCACAATCCTTAAGCTCCTCAACAAAAAATACTAAACCTATTCAAGAGTGTCCAATATAAGAGAATAAATCCAAGGGTGGAAGCAAGAAAACCATGAATTCGTAGCTGTAGCCTTCGGAAGATACTATTTTCTATTGCATAGATGCCCAAGTTATGGATTTTATCAAAAAGAATAGCTTCATCACATCATAGATGGGCTTCAAAGTAAAATAAGGAAGATCCTTAGGATCTATGCCAAAGGAAGACCCTTGGGATCTATGCCTAAGGAAGATTATTAGAGTTGAGGGCTCATTAGATATAAAGGCTAGTTGAATAGGTGGCAAAAGAAGAAGGAGAGATGTGTAAAAGGAAGAGTGTAGAGGAATATAACTTGGATCCAACTCTTCATGATAAAAAGGTTCCTATTTATGAACAAAAAAATATGTATGATGAGTCATCGTTGGTTGGCTGTGTCGATGAGGCCTCGTCAACGAGGCCCCATCAATGCATTTCATCGTACATCGACGAGGCCTCATTGATGTAGTGTTTATCCATTGCCTATAAATACATGCCTACCAGCTGCATTTATGGAAAATCCAAATTTTAGTAGTAGCAAAGCTCTTGCAGTTTTTCCATTCAAAAGTTGGAATTTTTTCCCTAAGTGCCTATAGCAAGAGTCATTGAGTGTATGGATCTTTATTTGAGTATTGTTGTACCTGAGTATGACAATGTGTGCAGCAATAAAGACAAGCTTTCTAATAAACCTTGTAGCACTTTGGATAGATTAGCTATTTTATTTATGCATTTAATGTTTTCAATTATTTATTAAATGCTTCAATTAGTTATCAAATATTTTCTAGTTATTACATCAATGAGATAATCAAGAAAGATAGATTACACACATAAGTACGACCGCTTCGAGTGTAACATGTATTTTCTTGGTAATCCTAGCAACATTATCACTTGGTACACCCAATAGTGTAGTGTTTGGTTCTCAGTAGTGGATACATGGGTTCAATACATGTACGGAAAGTAGGAATGGATAATTATGTTAGGATTAGTTAGATGATTAGTTAATGAGTAATTTAGATTAGTTAATTACACTCCTTTTATCTACATTTCGAGCATCAAAATATAAAATACAAAATGATAAAAATCAAAGGTGTCAATTACACTTAACCATACCAATGTACATCACAAGTGTAATTGGGATGACAATGATTAACCTTAAGGCTGAATTCACTTCCTAAAGGGCTACTACACTAGAAACAATGAAGTCCATATAAATCAACCAAATCATGCATGAACACTTGTGATTTGTATGGTTGGGCATAGGGGTACCTTATCACTCATCATTGGCACCATTACTGGGGACTTTTTTTGTGGAACATGTGCTATTTAGGTCTAAGTGGATACCACTAATATTGTTGTATGAACCTAAAAGTCAATAACATTCCCACTATACATAAATTATAAAAGCACACTGATAATTTCATTTTTTTTTACAAAATGTCTTCTTCTTCTCATAAGCCTGAAGATACTAAACCACTGGTCCCACAAGAATGCAAGGTGGTATACACTCATCCAGATGAGTTTGTGTTGAATTTCACCTTCATTCTACATCGGGATGAACAAATGCGATGGCATGATATGGAGGGCAATGTTGTTTTGCCCCCTGATAGATCTGTGCCCAGAATGCTATTTAAAATCCTTAAGAATTTGGGCATAGAAAATCTTCATGAAGAGTACATTGTAGATGGATATGACACTCAAAAATATTATCCCACTGAAACACAAAATAAGCAAGATAAATGTCAAGAGAGACTTCATGAAGCCACAGAGGGGAAACATTACACTAACCCCTTATTCCTACTAAATTAAGAGGACAATGAGGATCCTCCCTTGGAAGGTTCTCAATACGAAGATTCTTAACCCCCTATTACTAATCGTGAGGGTGTGAACTTGACCTTGTCATCAACTATTCATAAATCGGGTTCAAGAAAGAGTGGTAGCCAAGGTAGGAACTTGGGTAAACATGACAATAACAAGGGATCTAATGATGGTGATTGTAAAAAGTGTAAGAGTGGTGGTAGACACCATGGTGGTAGTGTTAGTCCACCTTCCTCTTCATCCTCTTCATTTGATTCCAAACATTCTTCTTCATCTGATTGTTCTCATGGAAGCCATCATTGAAATAACCGTGATGAAGGTGATCAACAAAATAACAATGACCATGAAGGCCGCCAAAATCGAAGGGGTGGCCAAAACTATCATTGGCGTCATCAACACAGTGATGATGATGAACCTTTACTAGCAACTCAAAGTATGCTTAACATTTCAAAGGCAATAAGAATTCCAACCAGGCACATGAAGGATAGTTGGATCAGGCACCTAGATATGAAAAATATCCCAAAATTTGACGAGGGATATAATTCTGATCTGCAAACTGTTGGCGACCGTTTGGGACGCGACTGCTAACGAGTGTCCTCGAACAGGATTTAGGTGCCTGCTGGTCTCTGGCAACACCAAGGCCCAGATACCTCCAAATAGACTCAGTAGTTAATGTGAGTATGTGTGTGTGCTGTTGCAGTGTGTGGTTGTGAAATATGAAATGATTGTGTTGTGTGTAAACTACAAATGACTTATCTTAAAGAGATTCAGCCAACTTTGCCAAGTACTGTGAGTTATTGAGAGTTCCTATTTTGTTCAATTGCCTAGTCTACATGGTCCTTATAATACCTACTTGTAACAAATAAAATTTTGCAAAAACATTTGAGCACAACTCTGTGAATCTACTTCTAATTTTCCCCCAAGAAAGAGGTAGTTCCACAAGAAAACTAGAAATAGAGCAAGATTCGATGGAAATAGACAGAAAGAAAAAAGATTTGTGTGGACCTCAAATATTTAAACAAGGTAAAATGACACAAGTAAACACTTCAAAATAAAGCTATCCCAAACTCAATAACTACAAATTGTTCAAACTTCCAAGGCTCAAATAAGCAATTTCTTCAAGACAATCCTACTATGCTACCAAAAAATTGTTGCGTAAACTATCATGTACGAGACTCCATTTTGGCTAGATAATAAATGTCAACAATTGAATTCGAAAGAACCTTCAAAATACTTGACAATTTCTTATTGAAATACCATGGAGATTCACTTTAAAGATAAAAAGAAGCTATTCTGGTCCCATCAAAATACCAAATATTTTTTGAACCCTCTTGACTATTGAATCGTTCAACGGCATGACTACAAGCAGAGGCTCTCTTACAACAATCCCAATAGTGGTCCTTATACGTTGCAAAATAATAAAGTTACTACTAAAATGCTCTTAAGGCTTTCAAACACAAGCGCTTCTATGGCAAAATTTTAACAGAAATTTCTATCGGGCAACAAGAACAATAAGAGCAATCTAAAATCCCCAAAATTACTTGCCAAGGATGATACTATCTAAACCACTAGCTAGACAATTTAATAAAAATAAAACATAACTCACAGGACTATGAAAAAGAGGCTAAAATCCTTTCTTTAGCAAGCCATCTTACAAGCAATCTTTCACAATGTGTGATCCCAAGTGTGTCTCTAAGTGAGAGCTCAAGTGTGATCCAAAAATGAGACCCCAAGTGATGTATCCCCCAAGATCCCTGAAGCCTTTTTATAGGGTTCAAAGGTAGGTAGGTAAGTTACAAAATATCCTGGATGGTTATAACCACCGTAGAGAGAAAAAAGCTGCAGGTGACAAGTGTCCCATTTAGTTGCCAAGTTTCTTCATTTAGTTGCCAAGTGTCTTCATTCAGTTGCCAAGTGGTCACCATGGAGATAAAAAAGTTGTAGTTGAAAAGTGTTCCATTTGGTTGACAAGTGGCCATTGTGGAGATAAAGAGGTTGTAGTTGACAAGTGTCCTTTGTAGGGGTTACAATTTGGTTGCAATCACTAAGGGAAGTTCTAACCACCATGGTAGTTAGATATGAAAGAATTATAATTGACACTTGTTTCATACCTATACATATAGGGCATTAAAAAAATAATAAATATTTAAAGTAATTCTTTTAAACCCTCTAATATACATCATTTTGACCTTTCAACTATATTATCCTAACATTTCTCATCTGTCAAATTTCTTCATCCCTTGTCAAAGGCTGAAAAATCTATGCAACGTTTCTGCCTATTCTTATGGCACCCCTTTTTTTTATGTTTCAACTTTTAAGTGAGCCTCTCATGGAATTCACGTTTTGGCCCTAGCAGATAACAAAGTTGGAAGTACTTGGATTGTATATCTTGTATTTTTGGCATGGTCGTGAGATCATTCTTGGAGCTACAGTGCACAACCTTGAATCCGACGACGACCTAGAAATCTGCATCTATATTCGGTGCTCTACTACTACGAAAACAGGCCCAACAAATGATGTAGGCGCAGGAACAGGGACCCTTCCTTCTTCTTTTTGTTCCTGAAAGCAGAGACGACACCAGGGATGGCCCAGGATGATGATTCCGGTGAGCGCTGTAGTGACGGCAACGGACCACATGGCCTTATCCTCCCATCAACTCGCCAGTCACTGTGAAAAACTAGAGCCCCAAGAGCAACCCTGAGCTACTGCAAAGCTGAAACCATGCTAGGCCAAATTCGTCTTCCTCCATCGAAGGGAATCATCCAGAATTCCAACAACAAATCTGCTACGTTTTCATGCTCCTTCATCATAAATCTGTCTAGCATAAATTATAGAGCATTTTTCCACACTCTCCAATTTTGACGTTCTCGGGGTCACCGGTGAAACGCGCAAGGGAACGGGTGGAAAAAACCCTAATGATGGGGGCGTGGTCATGGAGGCAACGTTGCATAACAGCAATAACAGCATCCCAGGCCTCATTGGAAACCTCGGCATCATTGAAGATGCACGGTAGAATTTTTGACAGCAATAGGCAGGCACGAAATCTGATGGACTTGCTGACTGCGTTTGTGTAGAAGAGAAGAACACTGAAGAATTCCTCCAGAAACGTGTCACACTCGTTGTTCACACCACCGCAGTATCCATCTCAAAATGCCATGAAGACCGTGACGAACCTCATAACGTGCTCAACGGCCAGCTCCCTCCACTGCTGTACCTGATACTTGGAATCACTGTAATTGGAAGTGTTGAACAGTGCCGTGTCTGATTCTAGTTCTCAGATTGTTGTGGAAATTCTCCATGCTAGCCAGGAAAAACTGAATATTGCAACCAAAAAATGAGGGTGGACCAAGCTGGGCTACCATTGTTGTCGGTAAAGTAAAGCTGTCCATGGCTGCTAAACTCAACTTGCCCACATCCTGTATGTTTGAATAGAATATCTTCCGCTCCAACAAGCTTGTATAAAAGTCAGTGTGTAAATATCAAAACTAGATCCCCACACATTTAGTTTACTCTTGCCCTTTATCCTGAACTGACGATGGCAGGTATATGGCTAATATCGCAGGGAACATTGGAAATAGACATTCAAACAAGTTATATGAATTTCTATGCAATGTTATAGCTATCATTATTTTGGTAAGGTGAGGTCTGCTTACTCTAGGTGGTATAGTAAGGGCAAATGATAAAGGTCTTTGGTAGCAGGTTTTGAATTCACAGAACTATTCAAAGTACTTAACTTATTCGCTATAATTTATGGTTGGAACATGCCTTTAAGATAGCCTATGGAGGTGATAATACTAGGCTTTGAATCTTGTACCTTAGGGTGTCTACCAATCACTTAATTTTTGAGCTCTTTTTAATGAGGTGTGATATATGACAACCCAAAAATAGATTCCAGAATTCATATATTAAACCCACAAAAATCTACAATAACCCAGCACATAGACCAGACCTGCTACTACATAGATACACAGACCCTTGATTACTTCCTTCATTGCTTGCTTCGATCTGCAAATTCCTGTTCCATGAAATGGCCAAAATGTGCCAACACAAACATATCTACAAGCTTTTCAAGATGCTTGTGCCTTATAGAATATTAAGAAAAAGTGGCAAAAACTCAAGTTTTTTCCAAGGACACTCATTAAGAAAGTTGAAAGTTGGTACCGATCCTTAGAATCAGAATCTATCTAAAGATGGAGTACCATGTTGGAGCTATTTAATGACAAATACCAAACATACTCCAAAGTGTCTAATCTGAGAGGCAAATCCAAGGATAGAAACAAGGAGCACATGAACCTTTGGATGCCACCATGGGCTAATACTATTCACTCTTACATAGATGCCCTAGCCATGGTTACTCTCAGAGGAAACAACTTCACCACATCATAGACGGGCTTAAAGTAGAAATAAGAAGAACCCTTGGGGTGTATGCCCAAGGAAGGCTGTCTAAAATGAGAGGTCATTAAATCCAAAGGGTAATTGAGTAGGTAGCAAAAGAAGAACATGAGCTATGAAAAAGGGAGAGTGCTAAAGAGTATAATAGGGATCTGTCCATTAGAAAACAAGAGGTCTAATTTTGTGATGAGGAGGAGTCACCACTTGATGAAGTGGTGAATAGAAAGACCTTGCCTATCCAAAAATCTATTTCTAACATTTCAGCCAAGGTTGACAAGTTATGGAACTCTTTGGATGAAAATTTTCAAATCGCTTTGAAAATTGTTGAAGAATCCAAAGAGCAAAATAGTGATCGTAATCATAGATGGCAAAAAAAAACTAAACGTGCCTACCAAAGAGGTAAGGGCAAAGCTACTGTAGTAGAGGAAGTTGTGGAATCTGACTCTAATGATGAAATTGAATGTGAAATTTGTCAATATAAACATTCAAAGGGATGTTGCCCTATGGTCTCACACATACAAGAGTCTGGAGTGTACACATTAAATCCTCTCCTAGCATGTAGACAAGCTCTAAGATGATTACCTTACCCTCAAGGTAGTCCAAGGAAATTCCACTAATATCAACAAGCTTACTACCCAATTGAAATTCCTCCACAACCTTATGAATAGTACCAACAGTGGTATTAATCACAATCATGGTAAATGCCATCACCAAGATAGCAATACCCTTATAGGAAACCCTATCCATATGGATACTATGTTCAGCAATCCATCACCCCTAGAAGTTTAGCGAGTCATGCATCATTCCAGCATCACTATTACACTCCAAAGTACCACTAAACACATTCATCATCTACTCAAGGAAAAACCCACATCTACATCCTTATCATCCTCCACATCCCTCTGCACCTACACCTCCACCTTTAACTTAGTTACCTCCTGCTCCATCCATGCAGGGTGAAATTCCTCCATAGTCACAACAACGAAATGCTACAAGGGATATACACTCACAACCAATTTTTTAACCAAATGGTCTAGCCCAAAAATCCTTTCTAGCCCTCATAACCTACTCTGATTGATCACCCTATATCTCTAGTAGCCTCATCCTCTGCATCAAATACCTTTGAGCATCCTTCAAACCAAGTGCCACCTAGGATTTGCACTATAATGCTAACTCATGTTGTTTCTAACTAGATCAAGGCTGGCAACCTTACTACAAAAAGATCTGATCCAAGAAGTCTACTCATCTTTCTATAGATTGCTAGATAAGAGCCATGCAAGGCTCTTCTTAACTTTAGTTTCAGTGTTAACCTCATCTCCCATGATATGTATAAGGCCTGGAACCTACCACCTCTTAAGAGGAGCAATATTCATTTAGAATTAGTAGATCAGTCGATCATAGTCCCTTTGGGATTCGTAGAGGACATTGTAACCATAGTTTGTGGGTGGGCCTATCCTGTTGATTTTTTGATAATCAAGGTGGACAACTACAAAAGTGACTTCCCCATCATCATGGAAAGGGCTTGGTTAAGCATGGTCGATGCACGAATGAGTATAAGGGACCTATCTCTTGAAATATCTAAGGAGAATGAGTTAGGAAAAATTGAGAAGAAGCAAATTCCATGCATCGCATATAGTGAAAAAGGGTGCAGTTATGTGCAAAAGATTTGGTCAATCAAAAGCACATACATTAAGGCATGCAATTAATATGTGCAAGAAATTAATATTCAATGGTGTCTATACATAGCAACCATAAATTAGGAGGGCACCGAATGGCTAATAGCTAATTCAAATAGTAGCACAACATGCATGGAGAAAACTAAGAGTTTAACTTGTGCATATGTAGAAGGCATGGACAAAATTGAACAAGTCCATTTCCAACTCTCTAATGAAGATGATGATAACTATTGGGGAGATTTGGAGATCCCTGATCACTTCAAGCAAGAGCCCTTAGAACTAAAACTCTATCAATCAGAATGGAGTATGCATTTTTAAAGAATGGTAAACTAATCATCATTAATGTCAAACTTGCTCCTAAACAAAAAGAAAATTTGTTGAAAGTGATGAATAAATTTTCAACAACCTTTGCTTGGTGATATCTAGAGTTAATAGGAACCAATCTAAGAATATGCCAGCATCGCATCTACACTAACTTGGCCATGAAGCCTAGAAGGCAGCTGTAAAGACAACTAAACCCCAAATTGAAGCAAATCGTTAAGGAGAAGATAAAGTAACTCCTCAGGATAGGGTTTATCTATTAAATCATAGATAGTAAGTGGGTTAGCCCATTCGTAATTGTACCAAAGGAGAATGGTAAATGACAAGTTTTCATTGACTTTACATTGTTAAATATGTCAACATTTAATGATGACTTTTCTTTACCATTTTTGGATTAAGTATTAGAAACCATATCCAAGCATTGTTATTATGGTTTCTTGGATGGTTATAGCTGCTATAACCAAATCCAAATTGCACTAGAAGACTAGGCCAAGACAACATTCACGAGTCCCTAGGGGACTTTTGCATATTGTAAGATGCCATTTGGCCTATGTAATGCCTCTACAACATTTCAACACTTCGTCCTTAGTATCTTTCAATAAAAAATTAGTAGTGGTGTTGAAGTCTTGATGGATGAATTTTCCCCTATGGAGCTACCTTTAAGCAAGCCTTGGACTGACTTGAGCAAGTACTAAAAAGATGTGTTGAGATAAACCTATGGCTCAACTGGAAAAAGAGCCATCTCATGGTCCAAGAAGGCATTGTGCTAGGATACCAAATTTCATGGAAAGGGATTGAGGCAGAGCTAGAAAAGATAAGGGTCATCCAAGGAATAATAAGCCAACTAGAGACCATTAAAGATGTTTAGTCGTTCCTTAGATACACTGGTTACTACCAACACTTTATTAAGAATTTCTCTAAGATTTCAAAGTCGTTGGTAGAACTTACAAAGAAAGATGCACCTTTTAATTGGACTAAGAAATGTGAAAACACATTCTAATAATTAAAAGAGAAACTCATAGAAACACCAATCCTACAGGTATCATATTGGTCTAGACCATTCCATATCATGACAAATGCACCTAGCTATGCTTTTGTAGTAGTACTCATGTAGATGGACGATAAAAAATGTCTATATTATATCCACTGTGTGAGTCAAAGCATTGTGGAAGCAAAGTTAAATTACACTACCATGGAGAAAGAATTAATGGCAGTGGTGTATGTGTTAGAAAATTTTAGACATTATGTGCTAGGTTACAAAATATTTGTACCTACAAATCACAATGCAATTTGCTTCCTTATGAATAAGTTGATGGTGAGCCCTCATGTTATATGATGGCTTGTGATCTTGTAGGAATTTGATCTTACTATGGTAGATCAAAAAGGGATCAAGAATGTGGTTGCTAACCATCTTTCTTACTTAAGATGGAATAATAAAGAGGAGGAGAGCCCACTCTTTGATCAATTTCTAAACGAACTCCTCTTTACTAGAGCAATAAATGAACAAATGCCTAAAAAAGTGATATGGTATAATGGCATCCTCACATATCTTCTAACTCAAGAGATGCCACAAGACTTCAATTTTAAGAAAAAGCAACAATTTTTTCATCGAGACAAATACTTCATGGAAATTAACAGATACCTTTACAAGGTGTATGCTGATGGCCTAATCCGTTGGTGTGTCCTTGATGAAGATTAACTACATGCTCTCCATAATGCTCATGAAGGACCTTGTGGAGGTCACTATGCAAGGAGATGCATGGCCATAAAAAATCTGATGGTAGGATACTATTGGCCCACAATATTTAGGGATGCCCACTAGTTTATCAAGTCTTGTGAACATTGTCAACATGATGGGGTGATGATTGCTTGTATGGAAGATCCTCAAAAGTGGATTCAATCACTATAACCTTTTGAGATATGGGGTGTTGACTTCATGGGTCCCATCACACCCATGTCTAACAAGAATGCATATATTATAGTAGTAGTTGACTATTGCACAAAATGGGCTGAAGCAGCAACTATTACAAATTGCATGTCAACCACTACCACCAAATTTATACAACAACATATTGTAAATAGGTTTTGGATGCCACATTCACTAATTTCTGATAATGGGACTCATTTCACAAGTGCCACATTTCAAAAATTAATGTAACTCTTCAGGGTAGAACATAAATTAATAACATCTTACCACCCCTAAGCCAATGGTCAAGCACAGGTAACCGACTAGAAAATTACAAAAATATTAACGCAAACCATTAGTAAATATAGGAAGGATTGGAGCACAAAACTTAATGATGCTTTCTAGGATTACTAATCAACTTGGAAACTTCCTATTGGATACTCTCCTGATGATTTAGTGTATAGAAAACTTCCAACACTTCCGATTCAATCTGAGCTCCGTACACTCTCAATGGCCTGTGAATTAAACCTTAACCTAAGTCTAGCATAGAAGGAATGATTGATCAATCTGAATGTGTTAAATGAAAATCACATAGTGGCCTTATCTTTGAATGAGGTGAACAAGGCATTCAACAAGCAATGCCATGACCTTAGAATTAGGAAAGTAAGGTTTCAACCAAGAGATAAGGTCCTCTACTGGAACCCTGCATATGTACCTCAAAAGGAAAAATTTCAAACATTGTGGGAGGAACCTTATATAATTGATCAAACCTTTCCCTATAGGGCCATGATAAGTTACAAACCTAATAGCCCAAATAAAAATCAGTTGATCAATATCAAACAAGTCAAACCTTTTCTAGAACCAAGATAGGCCAGTGTAACTACGACCTCAATTGATGGACACCCATGTTCTATTTTTCAGATCTCCTCCTTCCAACTCAGTTGTGGGGGTGATGGCCATCCATGCTAACCATTACCATGGCCTCTTAGTTTTTCTACCTTTTTGTTTACATATTTTTGATTTTATAAATTTTTGATTTTCCAATTTTTTTAATTTTATACCAATTTTAGTACATTTAAATTTTCTTGATTCTTTTACACTTTCTTATATATTTTACTTTATTTTTTTTCTTTTCTTTCTTTTGATTAAGTGTGATATTTTCTCAATTTTCACTAATAAATCTACTTTATTATTAGAGGACACAATGTTGTTGTTACTATTTACTGATGATGGTTTGTGCTTAATGTGTGATTATCGATGTCTGGTTTCTATTTTTGAATTTTGATGTTTGATGACTTTGACATGTGTAACATTTAAAAACATAGGTGTTTGGAACACTAAGAGGTTCGCAGGTGTACAACCTAACCTTGAATCTATGCGAGGGTCACATTTGGAGATAGAAACAAGGTTCCTAAATGATCTTGTTGATCAGACAGGGACTTACATGGTGTTAAAATGACCATGTGTGAGAAGGGTTTATACTGTGTTATGGGTAGACATTGGGATTGACTAAGCAAGAGTGTAGCAGGGTGTTTAGGCCTGAGAACAATGACGTGAATGTGAAAATATGTATGAAAAAGCAAGAAAATACAAATGTTACGTTGAATACCAAAGAGAAATGTTTGAGAAATGTAATAGAATTTAAGAATAGAAGTGCACCGCCCCAAAAAGCGGAGCGTAGCTAATTCCAAAAGGATCTCAAAAGGTACATAGTGTACAAAAGGCATAGTGGGAGTGTAGTCATAGTCTTAGTGGTGCTGGGTCATGAAGTTTGGTACTCGCTATGATAAATTGTGTCTACCATGTTGGCCATCGTGGTGTACCATGCGATGTTCTAGAGGGTTGCAATAAAGCTACAGTGTACCATGCAATGCAGGGTTGCAACGTGGTCATAGCGTGTTGTGCTCTAGGTCTCGTTCACCCACAAAGCTAAGTGCCAAGATGCCAAAATGCCAAATGAAAGTGCCAACTGTCCAACTAGTGAAAAATGGAAGCCCCCCTGAAACATTGGGATGCAAGGATATTTATAGGGCTAGGCTTAGCCCAAAATGCGGATTAGGTGCCATGTGGTAGTGTGGCAAGCAAGACCACAAGAAAAATTTATAAAAATTTTTTAAGTCCAAAGATGACCAAAAAAATTTTAAAATTTTTTTAACTCTCCCCGTTACACTTGTCTTGTGTTATGTGTGAAACAAAAGATGCTGGCTGCTACGCTCATCCCATGTTACATGTGGCACACAAAATGTTGGCTACTATGCTTGTCCCATGTGGGACATGGGATTCTGGCTGCTACACTTGTTCTATGTTATGTGAGACACACAAGACGCTAGCTACTATGCTTGTCCTATGTTATGTGCAAGACATGGGACACCCCTTGCTATGCTCGTCCTATGTTACATGTAAGACATGGGACACTGGCTGCTACACTTGTCCCATGTTACATGTGGAACATAGAATGCTAATTACTACACTTGCCCCATGTTACATACAGGACATGGGACACCCCTTGCTATGCTCGTTCCATATTACATGTAGGACATGTGACATTGGTTGCTACACTTGTTCCATGTTACATGCGGGACATAGGACACTAGCTACTATGCTTGTCCCATGTTATATGTGAGACATGGGACACTCCTTGCTATGCTCATCCCATGTTACATGTGGGACATAAGACATTGGTTACTACACTCATCCCATGTTACGTGTAGGACATGGGACGTTCCCTACTACACTCGCCTCATGTTATGTAAGGGACATGGGAAACCCTCTGCTATGCTTATCCCATGTTACGTGTAGGACACGGGACACCTTCTTCTATGCTCATCACACTCGCTATACTCTAGAGTGTAGGTACAATTTGGGACAAGTAGGGAGTGTAGGCAAAATGAAAATTGCAAATCTTGGTTGCCAGAGGAATGTTGAAATTGAGACAAAGGTCGATGCCGAGTTCTAGAGGCTTTTAGAGACTGTTGGATGCTTTCCTCTAATGTCAAGCTAGCTATGCTCTAGAGCATAACACAACACTTAGTGAAAATTTGAAAAATTTTAATGTTTTACATTGGTTATGCTGGCTATGTTGGGGAGCGTAGCAAGGACACTTAGCCAAATTTTGATAAAATTTGTAGTCTTCCTTTGTGGCATGCTGGCTATGCTCTAGGGCATAGCAAGATAGGTAGCCTCAGAAGTTGGGAAATGTGCTAAATATGTCTTCTATCTCAAGCTAGCTTGACATATCCTTGTCCAACACTTAGGCAAAACTGGGCACTTGAACCTATGTCATGCTGGCTATGCTCTAGAGCGTAGCACCAACACTTAGAAACAATTTACCAAGTTTTAACACTTAGAAAAATTTGTATAAAGTGTCATCATTATGACACTTAGAAAAAAGTTTCCAAGTTTTAACACTCAGAAAAATTTGTAGAATCATTCTGACACTTAGAAAAATTTTGCAAATCTAGCAATTGGAGCTTACTACACTCAACACTTAGAAAAAATTGGTTAAAGTGCCATCGTTTTGACACTTAGCTAAATTTGTAGACTAGATGCCAAGACTTGAAATTTTGTGGTGTTTTAATAGCCCCTCTTTGTTGACATCTAGAGGAGTGACCCAAGTGACATCAACAAAGAATTACAAAACACCATAGCAGATGTGGCACCAAGATTGTCCGTTGGTACTTGATCAAGTGATGCTTCACCATGCTCAAGAGTGCTATGGGAATAAGGGTATGCTGAGGGACAAGGGGGATAAGCAATGCTAGGGAGATGAAATTTAAATAGTGGATCATGATGTAAGATGCAAATTTAGCATGATTGATAGTGACCATGGCATGAAGTGGCTTGCCCCTAAAATGTTGACCTCTCATCAGAGTGCTTATGAAAGAGTCAAAGTTGATCCAAGGTTGGGCCAGTTGCAAAGCTACAACATTTTCAATTTGTTTAGGGATGTGTTTTCCCCATTCTTCTTTTTTTTCATTTTTTTCATTTCATTTTTTTTTTACTTTTTTCTTCTTTGCTTTTTGCAAGGTGAGCCTCTATTGGGTTCGACTTACTACTGAATACTAGTTGCAAGGGGTGGGCCATCGAGTATATGGGATTTTTTCTTTGATGCAATCACATTGCATCTACAACATAAGTGTTTCCTCCCTAGGATGAGTTGTGTTACATTTTTTTGAGACTTTGACTAGCCTACAAAGGCTCCCCATGGGACAAGTTATGTTACATCTATCATGGGTTCAATGGTTGACGTGAAGAGAATGCCATGTGCGTCACAGTGTGTATGCATCAGAGGGATGTGAAATCATGAGTATGTGGGGGATGAGAGGATATTATGATGAAAGAGTGGATGGTCATAGGTTGTAATGGGATGAGGGGGATGTGCATTCTTGAGTGGCTTAACTAGTCCAATCATGCACATCAGAGCAATGTGGCAATTTTTTGCTATGATGAAATGCATCTCCGCATGACCACCTTCAAGGCTTCATCTCACAAACAAAACTTTGAGAAGGTAAGAAAACCATAAAACGTGAAATGCAAGTGCAAATGCTAGATGTGAAGATGCTACAGGTGATGGATGTGAAGATGCTATGAATGTGTCAAATGTTGTTCCAGTTGAAAGTCCTCAAGAAGTCAATGAAAGCGCTAGGATGATGATGTTGTAGTCCTCCAAAGGCTGTAGTAATGGAAGGTGCTCCAAAAAATTAGTAGAATGGTGGGAGGTGATGATGCTGTGAGTGCCCAAAGGGTTTCACCAATGGTAGGTGCTCCAACAAATCAGCAACATGTCAGTTCAAAGTCTTGGCAGATCTTGAACTTAGTTTAAGATCTTGGCAAACTGTGATGTGCTAGTTTATAGTCCTAGCAGACTATTCAGTGCCAATTTAACATTGTAGTGGATGGTGGATGTTGTGTCAATTTAACGTCATGACCCAAGGATGATCTATGCCAGTTTATAGTCATACCAGACTATTTGTGCCAACTTTTGTGTTATGGTGGACAAGTGCTTACCTTGCTTGTGTGAGGTGCAATGTTCCATGCATAGTCATGCTATGTTCCTACAAGATCCTACAAAAATCAACTAGAAAAAACAACATCAAGCAACACCTATCATAACAGAGTTAAAATGGATAAATGAAAGGAAAGCAAAGAAAAAAGTGATAGTTTAAGGCCGTTTTGGGCCGTGGGCTAGTTTAAGGCCTTTTTGGGCCATGTGTTTTTGTAGTTTTATATATATATATATATATATTTATTTTTATGTGTTTTTAATGTTTTTCAAATGCAATGTGTAAGTTAAGTGGATGGATGCATAAACAAAGTAAAAATGTGTAAATAAAGAGAAGAAGTGAGTAAACTAGGCAAGCAGATGAAATGTAAATGCATGAACAAATGTGATGCAAGCAAAAACCAAAAATGCATGCCCCATGGAGGCAAGGGGTAAGCAAGTGCTTAGCATGTTTTGGCCAAGGAAACATCTTGATCATGTAGTAGCTTTCTAATTAGGTGTTGATTAAGAATTAAGGGGCATGCAAGGCTTAGGATCCTTTGGGAGGCTATTGGATTTAGCCACTCATTTAGGTGCATCAACCCTAGGTGTTGGATTGGTTGCCACAAGTGCATCAGCAAGAAACTCCACCTCTAACACTTACTTCATGTCTATGTTGTGGATAGTCAGAGGGAAGATGTTATCACCAGATGATAACTTCACCACCTTTGTATGGAAGGTGAACTTCTTGGTGGATAGGAGAGGAGATGACCCATAGTTGGGTTAGCCAAGGCCTACCCAGGATCAAGTTGAAGCCTAGCATCTCCTCTATGATAGTGAAATCTCCACTAGTGGGGAATTGCTCTCCTACCACAAAGGCTAAGTTGATTGTACCCTTGATAGTGATGCATGATCCGTTGAAGGATTTTAGACATGTAGTTTTGGTTGGCCTAATTTCTTCTGCCAAGCCTAGCTTGTCAATGACAAAGTAAAGACTACATTTATTGCTACACCATCATCAACATGCACTCTGCAGATTGTGAACTACCCAACATGTATGCTAATGGATAGTGGAGCTGTAGTGACCTCCCATCATTTAGGGTTGACCTTAACTACATTGTCATGAAATGCTAGGGATGTTGAACTTAATTCCTATGATGTAGGGGGTAACATCATAGCATGGATGGATGTCTCATCTACAAAGATGTCCTTTGTAATGGGAATGAAGGCCAACATGTGGGCCAAGGCTTAGCGGTGAGTAGATGAGATCATGACCAGGTTGTACAAGCTCAACGTTGTGTTCTTTTACTTGAGCATTTGTTTCACCTAAGTTAGTGTAGCTACGAAGTCCTTGTCATCGACCGTTGTGTTGACCTCGACTTCCTCCATGTGGCTTGAGAGATGGATCTCTCATAGAGGGGACTTGGGCTTGGGTTGCTTAGCTTGCTTGGGGGTAGGGATCCCAATGTTGAATTGTTTCTTACTAGTTATAGCCTTTACTTTAGCCATGGGGGTTGCAAGGCACTTGTTTATCCTCTTGTATTGCCATTTGTTAGGCCTACTTGGGTTGCTAGTGGGGCCAACCATAAAAGGAGGAGGGACCGAGATGTTGCCTACTATTGGGTTTTAGGTAGGCGAGGGGCCATCACGTTGTGGCACCCTTATGACAAATGGTGATTTAGGACTTCTTGTAGGGCCAACTCGTTGTGGCACCTTGATGAAGAAAGGTTGCTTAGCGATTATTGTGGCTACATCATGCTAGTATAACATCTTAGTGGGTGATTTTTTTGGTTCCCAATTTAACATCTTAGCAAATGATTGCTGTGAGATCTTAATCACGAAGGGTGTTGTGGGTGCCTAAGGTGACACTTTAATAACAAAGAAGGACCTTTTACTTATGGAGGCCAAGGGGATCCTTACCTTGACAGGAGGCACGTGGACCACAATAGGTTGTTGCACAGGTTTATACTTTCCACTTACATTGATGGAGTTTATGACATAGGAGACTTTGTTTGTGTTGGATTGGCTTATTGCATCGAGCACCAGTTGGCCCCGTTCTATCATTCTTTGTAGGTCATCCTACAAAGCACGATAGTTGTCCATACTATGACCAGACAGTCGGTGGTAATGATAGTATTGATCTAGTTGGAAATGTTTTGGGACTAGGGGCTCATTTGGTACTGCTGAGGTAGGGTTCCTCAATAGTTCATAGTATCCATCATGTTTTTGGTGGGCAATCTTTGATACGTGTGTGTGTTGGATTTACTTGGCTTTCAAGAGTTTCTCTAGCAATTTAGAGGGTTCTATTGGTAGCGATGTATACTTTGAGTGATCCTTGCACTCAAATTTGGACTTTGGGATGGCCCTTACCAATGTAGGCAAGTTGGCACCAGAGTTGGTGGCTTTGTGAGCTAGGGCCTTGGGTTGCTTAGCCTTTGGGCTTTGGTTGGTTGCTTTTGTGCTTGCGACCACTATTTCCACTATTGCATTTTACTTGCACGCATGTTGGTTTTTGTAGGCCACATAGGCTAAGTCATTGCTAGGTTGTGCTACCTCTTCTATGCCTTTCATTTGGGAAAAGGCTTGGTTGAGAGACTTTGGGGCTAGGTAATATAGTTTGGATTTGATGAAGTCATTCACTGCACCCTTGAAGATGGCCAGTAGGTGTGTCTCTGCTATGAGTTCATGCATTTCACTCAATGCAGCATTCTAGCATTGGAGGAATTTTGGCATAGGCTCTAAGGGCCCCTGCTTGATTTGCATGAGCTAATCGAGGGTTACTTTAGGCTTTAGGTTGTACCTAAAGCGTGTCACGAACTAGCCAAGGAGGTCCTCCAAAGAAGAGATTGATACCTTGGGTAGCATGCGATACCAATCTAAGGCCTTGCCAGTGAGTGACATGGGGAACACACGCATGATGGCATGTGACTAGGCTTAAAGGAGTATGCACTCATATCAAAATATGACAAAGTGTGCATTGGGGTCCCCTTCATCATTGTACTTGATGAGTTGAGGTAGCTAGACCCCAATTGGGAGAGTTAAAGGTGGTACTATAAGACTTATGGGATCATCTTGGTAGAAGTCCACCACCTTAACAGTGTCAGAGGAGGTAGCTTTGAGTCAATTGATCTCCTTTATCAAGCTTTGGATTAGCTGAAATGCCTGATCCAAGCTTAGGGATGTGCCAACTGGTTGCATTGGGTGTACAACATAGGGTTGGATTGTTGGTTGTGGAGTTTGCTAATTTAACATCATAGCAGATGGGTGTTTCCAATTTAACATCGTAGTAGATGGGCATTGCTAGTTTAACATTGTAGCGAATGGGCATTTTCATTTTAACATCATAGATGATGGGTTTAGTTGATGTGTTGGCTAAGATATGGGCATGGTGACTGAGGTAGGCCACACACGAGTAGGTTGGACGAACACCTTGGGCACTGATGAGATAAGCGAGATGTAGGATGATTAAGTTATCTGGGGCTAAGAGGTGGCCCCTATGTGAGCATAGGGTTGGGAAAATGTAATGGTTGCTTGTAAGAAAGGTTGAATTAGCATGGTCACCATCTCGAAGAGGATGGGTGAATTGAACTGAGCAGGGACTGTACTAGGGAGTGGTTGTTGGAAGATGGTGTAGAGGGGCCTCTTGTGTTTGGAGCAAGCCTCGAAATCATCTTCTTCCTCCTTTGAGACTTCCTCATAGGTTGTCCCTACATCATGCTTATTTGCATGGATGAGTTTAAATAATAGCTGGTGGTAAGACTTCGTGAGTGGAATTATGTCGAACAAGGTAGGGTTGTACTCTCATCCATCTCAATGGACTCGTTCATAATCTTGTTTTGCCTCTAGATCAAGGTGATCCACTAGTAATCCTACTTGGATTTTGGCACAAACAAAATTATATTGTTCGTGGCTTAGTGTAGCATGCTTTGGGTGGATCCTAGTGTCAAATCTATTAGACATTGACATGGAAGGTTGATCTATATTCATGTTCATAGGTTGGGTTATGAGAGTTGTTGTTTGCAAAAATGGCTAACTCTAAAAATTGCAGAAAAATGACTAAGTTTTCCAATAGCAAAAAAATGGCTAAGTATAAAAATGTAGAAAAATGGCTAAGTGTAAAAATGTATACAAATGGCTAAGTATGGAAACTGTAAAAAAAAATTGACTAAGTGTAAAACTATAGAAAATTTGGCTAAGTATGAAAATGTAGGAAAAATGCTAAGTATGAAAATGCAAAAAAAATGCTAAGTATGCAAGCTGTTGAAAATGGCTAACTCTAGTGCTATGCTTGCTATGTTGGAGCTTGTCATACTCGCTACACTGGAGCTTGCTATGCTCTCATAACTTGTTATGCTCTCTACAGCATCCAAAGTTTTGACTAAGTGTCAATCAAAAAATTCAAAAGGAAATAGCAAGGCCCTCCTTCTAGTGCCAAAAACTATAACATTCAAAAACATCGATGGTTGGAACACTAAGAGGTTCATGGGCATACATCCTAACCTCAAATCTGTGTGAGGGTCATGCTGGGAGACAGAAATGAGGTGCCCTATATGGTTTTGTTGACCAGACAAGGACTTACATGGTGTTAAAACGACCATGTGTGAGAAGGGTTTATACTGTGTTACACATGGACATTGGGACTAGCTAAGCCAGAGCGTAGCAGGGTGTCCCAGCTTAAGAACAGTGACATGAATGTGCAAATATGTATGAAAAAGAAATAAAATACAAATGCTATGCTAAATACCAAAGAGAAATGTTTGAGAAATGCAACAAAATTTGAGAATAGAAGTTCACCACCCCAAAAGGGGAAGAGTAGCTAATTCCAAAAGGATCTCAAAATATACACAGTGTACAATAGGTGCAATGGGAGCACAGTCATAATTTCAGTGGTGATAGGTCACAAAGTTTGGTGCTCACTGTGATAAACTATGCCTATTGGGTTGGCCACCACGGTGTACTGTGTGGTGTTCTAGAGGGCTGCAATAAAGCTGTAGTGTACCGTGCAGTGCAAGGTTGTAACATGGTTATGGTGTGGTGTGCTCTAGGTGTCATTCGCCCATAGAGCTAAGTGCCAAGATGCCAAAATGCTAAATGAAAGTGCTAACTACCCAACTAGTGAAAAATGAAAGCCTCACCCCTCCCCCCCTGAAACATTGGGGCACAGGTGTATTTATAGGGCTAGGGTTAGCTCAAAATGTGGATTAGGCACCACGTGGTAGTGCAATAAGTAAAACCACAAGAAAAATTCAAAAAAATTTCTAAGTCCAAAGGTGACCAAAAAATGTTCAAAATTTTTCTAACTTTGGCTACTACACTCATCCTGTGTTATGTGCAGGACATAGGATGCTAACTGCTATGC
Organism: Gnetum montanum; assembly: GCA_015680685.1. Classification (NCBI taxonomy): domain Eukaryota; kingdom Viridiplantae; phylum Streptophyta; class Gnetopsida; order Gnetales; family Gnetaceae; genus Gnetum; species Gnetum montanum. The sequence goes on along the minus strand of MNCI01001986.1, from coordinate 304,987 downwards.
TCATCCCATGTTACATGCAGCACACAAGATGCTAGCTATTATGCTTATGTCATGTTATGTGTGGAACATGGGAAACCCACTGCTCTGCTCATCCTATATTACATGCAGGACATGGGATGCTAGATGCTACACTCATCCCATGTTATGTGTTGGACACAAGATGCTAGCTACTATACTCGTCTCATGTTACATGCAGGACATGGGACACCCCCTGCTATGCTCATTCTATGTTACGTGTAGGACATATAACACTAGTTGCTACACTTGTCCCATGTTACGTGTGGGACATAGGATGCTAGCTACTAAGCTCATCCTGTATTATGTGTGAGACATGGGATACCCCTTGTTATGCTCATCCTTTTTTTTTTTGCGGAACATAAGACATTGGCTGCTACACTCATCCCGTGTTACATGCGGGACATTGGATGCCCATTGCTACACTTGTCTCATGTTATGTGAGGAACATGGGACACCCCCTACTATGCTCATCCCATGTTACATGTAGGACATGGGACACCCCTTGCTATGCTCGTCACACTTGCCATGCTCTATAGTGTAGGTATAATTTGGGGCAAGTAGGGAGTGTAGGCAAAATGCAAATTGTAGATCTTAGTTGCTGGAGGAACGTTGAAATTGAGACAAAGGTTGATGTTGAGTTTTAGAGGCTTCTAGAGACTATTGAAAACTTTCCTCTAGTGTCAAGCTAGCTACACAATAGAGTGTAACACAACCTTAGTGAAAATTTGAAAAATTTTAATGTTTCACATTGGTTATGTTGGCTATGCTGGGGAGCGTAGCAGGGAAACTTAGCCAAATTTTGATGAAATCTGTAGTCTTCCTTCGTGGCATGCTGGCTATGCTCTAGGATGTAGTAAGATAGGTAGCCTTAGAAGTTGGGAGATGCACTAAATATGTCTTCTATGTCAAGCCAGCTTGATAGATCCTTGTCCAACACTTAGGCAAAACTAGGCACTTGAACCTATGTCACACTAGCTATGCTCTAGTGCATAGCACCAACATCTAGAAAAAATTTGCCAAGTTTTGACACTTAGACAAATTTGTAGAAAGTGTCATCATTCTGACACTTAGAAAAATTTTGCAAATCTGGCAATTGGAGCTGACTACACTCAACACTTAGGAAAATTTAGGAAAAGTGCCACCATTTCGACACTTAGCCAAATTTGCAGTTGAGATGTTGAGACCTGAAATTTTGTCATGTTTCAACATGGTTTATTTTTCATGGAATAGGAAATGAGTCCACATCATCCACCCATCCAATGAACTTTATGGTTTTCCTTATTTTGGAAATTCAAGATCCCTTTTTCATTAAAGAAAATTTTAATCAATCAATGACATTTGTAGTTATGGAATTAGGAAGGATCCAAAGGTTTGTAAAGGATGTGACTTCAAGGGGACCCAATACTCTTTGTACTCTTCCACTTGCTTGAGTGCTTGAGTGTTTTTTGTAGACTTCTTACTGTTCCATACCACCAAATGTTAGGAAGATAAATAACGTCATTGTATGGTGGGGTTCTCATCATTCAAAAAAAATGATGGAAATTCAAAGCACACCCCTTCAACATGAATAATTCCTCGCATAGTGTGGTTTCCATTTCAGAAAAAAAAATAATGAAAATTCAAAGCACACCCCTTGGACAAATAAAAGGGCTATAAACACTAGTTATGAAACTTGAAAGACATACACCTATGCCTGAAGGTCCCATCCAACTAAGGCCCTCTCTCTCTCACTTCCTACTTCTCTCTCCTCTTTGTGGAATGGTGGTTGTCTTGTAGGGATACTCTTGTGTCTCAAGTAGGTGGATTGGTCTTAGAGTGGCAATACAAAGTCACTGAAAGTAGATGACTTTGGTCTAGATTAAGGATGGAACTTCTTGGGTCATTTTAACCATAATTCCACAAGGGACTTCTTATGACCTCAATTGGAACATCATTCCACCTTCTCTATCATCCATCCATGTTTCCATAACTCACCTCACTACCAAGTTTTATGTTATGCTCTATGTCTTAGTCTGACATATTGGGGTTCTTGAGTGGATTCTTTTGAGTTGGTCCTTAACTTGTCATGATCATTAAATCAACTATGGGGCTAATGGACTCCTTAGTTGAGGTTATGCAAGGGCAAAAAGGGCGTGAGCCTACTATGGGAGGACCCACTTACATAGCTTTTGGCTTGATTAGTTAAGGTTCCTTACCTTTGACATCACTACAATCCTATATTTTGTATTTTCCATTGTGTAAACTACGTAGTACCCCTTAATCTTTCATTTCATTCATCCATTAAATCAATTTTTCTCCATTTTTTCAAATTTATGAACTTCAATGTCATCTTCTCATGATTTCATACTATTCTTGGTCTTCTAAGCTTTCATTTAACCCCAATTTCATCAAAAAATTCCTTGTATTTTGAAAGTTTGAGCAACAGAAGTCAATAATGGTCAACAACTACATCAACAAGCCCATGTCGACGTAGTCGGCTACATCGACGAGGCTTCATCAATGAGGCCTCATCAACGTAGTGCAAAAATACTATATATACCACCAGACACTTTGAAAGTTTTTTGCAATTTGCTCATAACACAAGGAATTTTTGTAATTTTTCAGAGCCCAAAACCTTCCAGAGTCCATAACCTTCAAACTATTTGTCCAAATCACTTTGTTTTTCAATCCTACACTTACCAGAGGTAAGATCTTTATCATGGGGGCCATAAACCTTAAGGTTTCCAATGTAATTTTCAAAAAAAATTTCGAACTCCCCAAAGGGTTAGTAACCTTAATCATATGTAAACATCAACTTTTTCCAAGTTAACCCTTCCAACACTCTCCGAGATGATTTATCAATGATAAGGCATAAATAGAAATAATAATTGAGTTAATGAAATTAGCCATAATAACAACTTGGTCAAGTGTAACTACCCTCAAGAGTTAAGGTATCCCAAATTGTTTTAAGGTTACACAATGATTGCTAATTCATGGTTCTATTATGATTATAGATGGCACCCAAAAAAAAATGTCCATAGGAAGGAGAACCCTCACAACCATGTGAGAAGCAACCTAGAGCTAGAAGGGCCAATAGAAATATGGCCAAGAACAATAAGAGGCAACTCATGCAATGGGACCTCTTCATGAGAAGCTCGAAGTGGAATCTGTTCGATAGATTCTAGAAGAAGAAGTGCCTATAGAACAATATCAATGAGGAGGAGCATCAAGACCTATGCCAAGGCTTGAGGTCACTCTAACACAAGCCTACCTAGACATCATCAAGTCCCAAGATATCCAAAGATCAATTCTTCAAGAAATAGACTTTAGGCCATTTTTGGAAAAATCTCTAGAGGATGTCAGAACACAATTGCAAACTTCTTCCATGTGGCCAATCATCATGACCAGTGAGGAGTCGTACATGGGAGAGACCTATCTCTTCTGAAATATCCAAAGGTCAAGTTCTAATGTAAAAATCAAGGACATTCAAGTGTCCTACTAAGTGGAGGCCATTGTACAAGCACTGGGGTTGCCAAACATTGGAACACAATTGGCAGAGATATTAACAAGTGATCCTAAGGTAAAAAGGAAGTGGATCCAACAATGCTACAGGGTGAACTGTAAGAAGTATGGTACAGTGACACCAATGAAGCAAATTTATTTCAAGATTGTGGTCTATCACCTCAATTCAATGGTGAGGCCAAGTAAGATGACTACTTTCTCTGCTTAAGCATGTGCTGCTCTAAGAGGGAAATTTCTCATTAACCTTTCATAGCTAATTTATTTCGAGATCATGAAGTGCTTCAAGGAGAATGAACATGGAAATAAGACATTGTCCTTTTCATGCCTTATTAGGAAACTGTTCAAGAGGATAGGTATTATTTGCTATTCTAATGACACTCTTAGGAATGCTTCCTTGGCCTCATGGGAAGAAATCATGAAAGAAAAAATGCCAACAACCATTCAAGAAGAGAAGTTATCACCATCACCACCCACTCAAGAGACAACACTGAAGGCCCATGTAGTTCTTCAACATCTGTGAAAAATTTAAGAGTAACTCTTGAGTGAACAAGAGTAGCAAGTTGGAATGAGTGGGGTGGATCCATCTATGTATCAGCTAGCAATGAGTCACTTTAATGGGGTGGCCTGAATAGTTAGCTAGATGGAGAGGGATGATTCCATTTTCTCTATCCAAAGAACACAGCTACCTTCGATGTTAGATCCTAATGCTCAAGAGGTGATAGTGTCATTAGCAACACATCATCTATTCTTAGAAATCTCTAGGAATGTTGCCACTTTCTTGGTAAGGTTGGATAAAGGTGAAGAGGCAAATGTCTTAGTGATGCAGCACCAGAGGCAAGAGATAGTGGTATAAGTGATAGCTAACCATGTAGCTAAAGTACTAAATGTACCTATGGCATCTGTACTAGATGTATTTTCACTCTAATATGTCTAGACATTCATAGGCATGGTCAGTGGAAAATTGAATGCAACCTAGCACGAAAAACTACTGGAATGACTGGTAGGAACTAGGCAACCAACTTCAGATATCTTTGATCTTCTAAAGAACATCACTACAACCTAGTTGGAGTTGCTAAATGCAAGGGATAAATGCATCATTTTGGAGGGGCAACTAGAACATCCCAAGAGAAAAATAAATTCTTGGCCACAGAGGTTGCTAAACCTCATGCCTGACTTGCAAAACAAGCAATCCTTAGCCTGGAAATGAAAAGAGATGAAGCTATTAGAAAACTTCAAGAATAATTTTAAAAGGTTGAGGAGGAAGCAGTAATGGCCATCTTCAAATAGTTTGTGGTAGAAGCTAAAACACACTCAATCAAAAAGGACTTAAATCAAATGCATCAAGAAAATGAAACATTGACCGTGCAAAATCATCGCCTGTGAAATGTTGATGCTCAAAGATATCAAATGCAAGAATTCATTCATCAACAACAGGAGCAGCTTACTAGAGTCAACACTAAACTAGGAAAATTGGCTGCAAAGAATCATAATTTATCAATGGAGGTGGTACACACCTTGTAACAGAAGTCTACCATCAAAATTATCACTTGGAAGAATGAAGCTCTCAAGTTTTAGAGAGTGAAAAATCACTACAGTGTCCAGGTTGGGTTGTAAAAGGAAATTAATGAAAAATAAATCTAGATGGCAAAGGCTAAAATAAATGAAGCCCTCCAACAACTCCAACAAGGAAGAAAGATGTGATTCATCCTTGATGGAATTGATGCCTATAACAAAGCAAAGATCTACTTGAATGAGTTGGAGATCAAAGAAATGATAGAGTATATGGAGTTGGCCAATCTTCATTATGCAAACCTAGCAATGTTAACAACTGGATGGCTATGGTCAAAATTGGAGAAACATGTGACTAGCTCATATTTGCTATACTAGGCTAAGTTCAAACACCACAAGGACACTAAACAAAAGCTTAAGATTTCTAACGCTAAACTCGAAGTCCTCAAAGGGTGATTCATAGATGAATGATCCATTTTTGAGGACCTAGCTAGATGGATGAGTGACTACCAAGAGTAGAAGAACACAGTGTGAGTGTTTGAAATTGAATACAAATAGTTCACTGCCTAGTTCATCAATGTCAAGGAATTGTTTCTAGTGATCCTATGTCCTTGGGATGTGCCTATTCCAACCCACATTGGTGAAGTTGTGTGGATGGTGCATGATCCTAGGAGTAAGGAGGAAAAAATGAAAGCACTGCTAGATGCTTTTCACCTCCCACCTAAAGTTGTAGTAGCAAGAGGACAACCATAACTACCTCGACCACCACCAATGTGTGAAGCCGATGAAGGTCCCTCAGAGCCTCATGAACCACCACCACCTGGGACCATTTGATCTTCTCCAAGCACATCATCAAGGAATGTGTTGTTCAATTCTTTAAGAGTTGTGTCATGGTGTTTAATTTTTTGTCTTGAACACCATCATTTTTTGTAATGTGTTGATCCATACACTCGGGCACTCCATTTTTTGTTAAGTTAGTCAAGTTTGTTTTGTTGAAAGAAAAGTTAATCAATAATCCCATACCTTCCCAATTTTATAAAAGAACTCAAGGACAAGTTTTCATTCAGTCTTGGGGATATGATGAGTCATCATTGGTCAGCTGTGTCAATGAGGCCCCATCCATGCATTTCATCTTGCATCAACAAGGCCTCATCAATGCAATGTCTATCCATCACCTATAAATACATGCCTACTAGCCACATTTATGGAAAGTCTAGATTTCAGTAGTAGCAAAGCTCTTCCATTTTTTCCATTCAAAAGTTAGAATTTTTTCCCTAGTGCCCATAGCAGGAGTCATTGAGTGTACAAATCTTTATTCGAGCATTGTTGTACGTAAGCATGATAGTATGTGTAGTGATAAAGACAAGCTTTCTGATAAACCTTGTAGCACTTTGGATAGATAAGCTATTTTATTTATGCATTTAATGTTTTCAATTATTTATTAAATGTTTTCAATTAGTTATCAAATATTTTCCAATTATTATGTCAATGAGATAATTAAGCAAGATGGATTACACACATAAGTATGACTACTTCAAGCATAACACATATTTGCTTGGTAATCCTAGTAACATTATTGTTTGGTATGCCTAGTAGCATAGCGTTTGGTCCCCTAGTAGTGGCTACGTGGGTTTAAGATGTGCACAAAAAGTGGGAATGGATACTTATGTTAGGATTAGTTAAATGATTAGCTAATGAGTAATTTAGATTAGTTAATTACACTCCTTTTATTAACATTTTGAGCACCAAAATATAAAGTACAAAATGATAAAAATTGGATGCCTTAGTTACACTTAACCATACCAATGTACATCACAAGTGTAATTGAGAGGACCAAAATTAACCTTAAGGCTAGATTTACTTCCTAAAGGGCTAGTGCACTAGAAATGATGAAGTTCATGGAATTTGACCAAATCATGCATGAATGCTCGTGAATCATATGGTTGGGAATAGGGGTACCTCACTACTCATCAATGTAGCTCTTGATGAATTGATTTCAAAAAAAACCTTGCTAATACAAAAGTCTATAGTTGAGATTGAAGCAAGGGTAGATAAAATGTAGGAGTTAATGAATGAAAAAGTCATAGCCAACTTAAAAATCATAAGGAAGAAGGTAAATCAAATAGAATCAAGTGATCAAAATAAGAAGAGAAAAAAGAATAAGGAAATAGGTAAGAAGACTTATCAGTGAAAAGGAAAAATAGCTATAGTAGAAGAGGTTACAGACTCAGATATAGAGGAGGAGGATCAATGTGACATCTATCAATATGAACATCCAAAAGGCTATTGCCTAATTATGTTACATCTACAAGAGTCTATGGATTTTGCTCTAAATCACAAGTTGGTAGAAAAGTAAATGCCTAGGAGATTACCTTATCCACAATGTAATTATTGATAGTCCTTCAACCAACCATACTATTCTAGTATGACTTCTTATAAATCTCAAGACTACTATTAACCATAAATGGCAAAATCCATAGTTGTGGGGGATTCCATCAATGAACCAACAATACCCTTATTACTAGCCAAATTATGGATACTATGTTTAACAACCTATTTCTCCAAGTGGTTCTACTTCCCACACCTCAAATTACTCCTACTACTCTTCTAAATATCATCAACCTACAACTTCTCTTGTGAGATCACCATCTTATGTCTCGTATCCTCCATCACATCCTTAATATTCTCATACTTCCCTTCGACATATGTCACTACCACTACTGCAGAATGGATTGACATCACAACCTTAATAGAAGAATGCCACTTGTGCCATGAACATACAAGTTAATGGTAATGTTAGTAGATCTTATTAGAAGTCCCAAAAATGTCTTGTGATTAAGATAGTTTCCCCACATGTGAATAAAACTAGTAGACCTACTAGCTCATCAAAACTAGTACAAGGCCAATCTGGTGTAACCCCCTTCCTCATAAAAAATAATGTCTCCTAATCCTACAGAAAAACCAAAAACCATTGCCACTCCAACACAAACATAAAATATGAACCTATCACTATGGAGAGATAGAAACTTCCATGCATTACTAATAATGGTAAAAGATGTAGTTATGGGCTAAAAGTTCAAAGTATTAACACAATCCCTATACCAACCCATAACAAACTTAAGAAACAAGTGTATGTGCAAAACCAAGTCTACACAATAACCACTAAACTAAAAGACACATAGTGGCTCAAAAATGAGAATATAATATTTTTCAAGAGATGCATGGAAACATCCAACCCACAATCCTAAGAAAATAAACCAAATAGAGAACTTAGAAAAGGACATCTTACACTCTAACTGTACACTAGAAGAAATTGTTAAATATGGAGACCCAAGAACTAAAATAGAAAATCATAAAGGAAACATATCTAGAGCATCTAACAAGATAACACATTCTAGTCTAGTTGAATACATGTCTCCAAATGCTTTAGCCTAATTATCATCCATGTTAAATATGATAATCAACGAAAACTCAAATAACTAACGATGATAAATGGGAAACTTGTGGTGTAAAACCAAGGGAATGTGCTATCCATTTTTTGAATGCTTGTCCATAATTTTAGTGATGGGGGAGATGCCCCATCTTGAATCAAGAACTAATAAGTGCATTTTCACTTTTTTTTTTTACAATTTTTTTACATTTTCCTATTTCTTAAAAAAATTTCAATTCTTAATATGTTCTTGTTTCTTGTTATTTTTCTTTTCTTTATACTTTTCTCTTGTCTTGAGTTATTTCTTTTATATTTTGTGTATGTTTACTATGTTTTTGTTAATAATGTGACTAGTCATGATGCAGAAATTGACATAATGTGTTAGATCTTTATTCTAGTCTATCAAGATGATTAGGTAATGGAGTGAGACCACATTATCCATCCCTTTAAGTCTTTCTAAATAAAATTTCTTTATCATGAAAATAATATGATTCTTTTCACATGAAACTAAAATTAACTACTCATCAATGTACCTTGAAGAAAGAGGAAAGATCAAGTTGGAATGGCAAAGGGTGTGACCTCAAGTGGATTTGTGGGTTTTCTTCTTGACTTCCTTTTTGTGGTCTATGACTTCTCATGGAATGTATCATCACTTCTATCATCAACCAATAAAAAAAAATCATGTCTTTGCATGGTGTGATTCCCATGAGAAAAAAAACATGCACACACACAAAAGAAAAAAAGAAAAAGAGAGAAGAAGAACAAAAATAAGAATGGGAATTCAAAGCACACCCCTTAGACATAATAATGGGCTACACACACTAGTTATGGGGCTCAAAAGACATGTTATCCATGCCTAAAGGTACCCATTTAACTAAGTACCCTCCTTACTTCTTTTCTTTTCTTCTCTTTTTGAAGTGATATTCATTCTTTGTGGTTGTTGTGAACTCATGATGATAGGAAAGAAGGAACACATCAATGTGAGGTCACTATTAATGGTATGGACTTGATCTAAAACTTGGAAAGATAGGTATGATGGTCATCTTAATCAAAATTGACATAGGAACCTATTACAAACATGGTTAGGTACCTCACATCCCAATCTCTACAATCACTTCTCATCCCATTATTCACCTTGCTACTACATGCAATTATGAGCCTAATGATTTTGTATAGTATAGTATAGGATCCTATCCAACGAAATTATGTGTTATTTGGAATAAAGACATGATCTACATTTAACTTCTAAGATGTCAATAGACATCTATAGAAGTGGTTATGCGAGGGCATTATGGCAAAAGCCTACTTTGGGGAGGATCCACTTGCATGAATTTTGTTATCATGGTTGTGAACCTAATCTCATATCTTTTAGGGAATCATGGAAAACTTCTTAAACTTTATGCATGATTGTGGAACTACTTCTCATCAATTTCAAATTATTTTTAATGCTTTTCTATTGAAATTTCCTCTAAATTCAACATTTCTTAGCCATACTATGAACCTGACCTTTGGTTTTAATTGTTCAAAAATTTATGCAATTCTGAAGTTAAGCTCATTTATTGTAGAAGGTTTAAGGATACAATTTTTGAAATTTTTCTAACACCATATTTTCAAATATTATGGTAACTAATAGTAAAAATAATTAAAATAACTTGAACAACTTGATGATTTTAACTACCTTAGAGCCTTGGGGAACATTATTATGAAATCATCTTGAGCTTAGATGCCAAATTTTTTTTAAATTTTGAGCTAAATAAGGATTTAAAAAGGATTAATCATCAAGGAATTATCAAAACTAATGTTGATTCTTTGGTCATTTTAGATGACACCACATAAAATACCTAAGATTAAAGATCTTTTACAAGGCAAGGAAAAGAGGCCAAGAGAAGCACAAAGGAGGATATGCCCATGGACAAATAGTAGCACATACAAGAATTAAAGCTCAAACATTGCATGTTCACTGGCTAGAAATCCATGGGTTGATGAGGAGTAATTTCAGTTCATCCTTCAAGAATGTTCTACATAAAAGAGAAGCACAAACATAATAATCAAGGTTGGAAAGTTTGCCACCACTAGTAATAACAAGAAGATTCATCTTTGGTGGATTTTTGAAGATCTCCACAATTTTGTAAACTTTAATATTTATCCAAGATTTTTATCATTTTGTAATACATCCACTCAAATAAAATTTTGTAGTGCAATTGATAAATCCAAATTTTTTGAAAGCATGATATCATATCTATGATATCACATGTATGATATCATAGCTCATGCTATGTCATCATTGATGCAATGTCTTGGGAGTTTTGTAGCCCTATAAATACCAATACTTAGGTGCATTAACAATAATAATTTCTTCTACTCCTTAGCAAAACTCTTGCAATTTGTTTCCATAGTTAGCAATAGAGTGAATTTCAATAGTGTGGTGTCTAGCAGTTGTCTGAAATCTTTACTTGAGTGAATTGTACTTGGACATAGTTCATGTTCAATAATAAAGATTGAGATTGCTTTTCCTCATTACAACATTCCCTTAGTTCTTTTTTTTTACTTAGTTTAATTTTCCTATTTGCCTTAGCTTAGCGCTTCACATTTCCAAGTACTTTACTTTACATGTTCATTAGTAAATGTGGAATGAGTACGACTAGTTTTGAGTGTTAAGTATAATCATTTGATAATCAAGTAGTGGTTTCACTTGATTCACTTAGTAATGAACCCACTTGGTAGTCCTAGTAACAGTTACATGAGCCCAATACATGATCGATAAGTTAGGACTAGATGCTCATCACTGTAGGCTAGAGTAGATTTACATTCTTATCATTACTTAGATTTAGATTTTAATCTCACCTTCATTATGTTTACAACTAGGAGTACTATGAGCCCAAAAACATCAGCTTATCATATGCTTCACTGAAAGTTAATCCATACACTTAATCTTTACTAACTCAAAGTGGGAAGATAACAATCATGAACCTACTATCAAATCATAGCATACTTACATTTTCTATACATAAATTACAATTTAGTCATGCACATGCACTCATGACTTGTATTGTGAAGTGTTGAGATACACTACCACTTATCATTGGCATTATTACTAGGTATGTGTTAATGTTTTCTTAGTAGTTAATCTTATAGAGTTCATTGTATCAAAAACCACAAAGTTTCTTCTTTAACTTTTTTATCAATCTTAATAACACACACACACACTTAAACCATCAAACATACAACATGGCTTCAACACATAAGGACAAGAGACATGATAAAGAAGACTAGAGTGCACCTATGCAAACAAAGATTTCATGCGCTCATACCAATCCATATTATCCTAGTTTTACTTTTATCTTTTACTAAGATGAACAGCTAAGGTAGGGAGACTTTTAGGGCAACATTTTTTTCCTTCAAAACATTTAGCACCATTAATGAGTCATGTTTTGGTAGGGATTCAATATCAAAGTTGTGTTATTAAGGATCCAATATTAGGGCACAACCTCCGATGTTGGGGATCTGATATTGCCTATTCCATGCTAGCCTATAAATACAACACTTGGGTGAATGGTTTGGATATAGAGAGAAATATATTTTAAACATAGACATAGAGAAGTTTTGCTAGTTTGTTTCTACTGCATGCCTGTAGTGTGATGTTAAGTGATTATATGACATCCTTATTCAAGTGTGATGTAGTTGGACACATTACATGTTCTGTAATAAAGATCGATATTACTTCCATCATTTTAGCATCCACTTAGCTTTATTATTGTTAATTACTTAAATGCTTATTATTTTCCTTAGTTAATTTTTATCATTTATTTCTCTTTATTGTTTTTTCATTAAGTAGAATGAGTACAACTAATAGCAAGCACTTAAGTGTAATTACTTGGTAACTCGGTAGTATTATTGTTTGGTACGCCCAGTAACAATATGCTTGCTAATCCCAATGGCAGTTGCACAAATTCCAAGGCATGTATGGAAGGTTAAGAATGGATACTCATCACACATAGGCCAATTTAGAATTTACTTTCCATTGTTAATTAGTTAAATAATTGATTTCCTTAGTATCTTTTAGAGTAGCCTAAGGACAAAACAACATCAATTATCATATGCCTCACTTTGGACTAAACCATACGTGACAAAGCTACCACTAGTCCAAGTGGGAAGATAGCGAACTATGATCAAGACATAATGATCTAGATGTCACAACTAGTCCCATCCATGAAAATTCAACCAAATCATTCGTGAACGCTTGTGATTCATATGGTTGAACATAAGGGATACTTCGCCACTCATCATTGGCGTTGTTGCCAAGGATGCTGCTAGTTATCTAAATTAGTTATATTATACATAATCACTATAAATGCATTGATAATTT
>MNCI01001986.1:265042-282499 GCA_015680685.1 Gnetum montanum | reverse complement strand
TTTTTTTTGGACAGCAATGGTTACAGAGAATGAGAATTTTAATGGCAAAATGCTGGGGCAACCCTTGAACAATCCTGTTTCTGCCTTGGTCTCTTATAATAATGCAGAGTACCTCTTTCAATTTGCAATATTCCACTTCTTCCTTTTTATTGCTGAGAAAACATCTTGCTTACAGAGATAAATATCTTGCTCAACCTTGAAGTTTTAATCAATATATTCTTGAATTACACAGGAGAAATAACCTCACCCTGCACCAAACTGCTGAATTTGCAATATTCATCTGTAAACCTCAGTAGCACAACACATTGATGATTCTGTACTTATCAACATGGCTGTGTGCGCTTGCTCCAGTATTTTTTTAAATATGAAAATGCCTTTTGTTCACTTATTCTCCTCTTCTAAAACTGTAAATTTAGCTATTTCTTCATAAAATAATCTCAACTATTTAATCTACTTCATGAAATGGCCAAATGTGCCAACAGGAAGGACATAGGGATTATGAAAGATGTGAATATTACAAAAGGCATCCTTATGAAGAAGAAGATGAATATGAACAAAGAAGAGATAGGAGTAGGCATGAAGAGAGAGAGCACTAAGAGCACTGAAGGGATCACTTCTACAATAGAGCTTATGAACCCAATGATCATGAAGGACTCCTACTGGCCACTCATAGTATGATTAATATTAGGGAAGTAGTGTACATTCCAACCAGGTACATAAGGGATAATTGCATCAAGCAACTAGACATGAATAACATTCTCAAATTTGAAGGTGGATACAATGTAGATCCATAACACCATCTTCAAGCATTCCACGATGTTTGTGCCCCTCTAAATATTAAAACTAATTGGTAGAAACTAAATTTGTTTTCCAAAATACTCATCAAGGAGGTAGAGAGCTAGTATAGATCATTAGAACTAGAGTTAATTCGAAGATGGAGTACCATGTCAGAGCTTTTTAATGACAAGTATCAAACCTGTTCTAAAGTGTCAAATTTAAGAAAACAAATTCAAAGATGGAAGCAAGGGACATATAAATCTCTTAATGTAGTGATAGGTAGATGTTATTCTCTACTACATAAATGCCTAGGCTATGGATTTTCACAAAGAGAACAACTAAGGCACATCATTGATGAGTTAAGAAACAAGACTATAGAGATCCTTAGGGTCTATGCTCAAGCAAGATTATCATAAATGATAGTCCATTAAATTCAAAGATTAATAGACAAAGTACAAAAGAACAAGTAGAATTAAAGAAAAGGGAATCAGCTAAAGAGTATAATCAACATTCTTTGATAAGGAAATAGGATGTTAGAATGTGTGACAAAAAAGAATTTGAAACCTTCAAGGATGTCATCCAAAAGAACTTTAACAACTCAAAAATTGGTCAATGACATAGCAATGAAGGTAGAGAAAATATAGGACTCAGTGGATGAGAAATTTGCTACATCTCTCAAGATAGTAGAAGAGAGGACTGAACAAGCGTTGAACAAGGGTAAAGATAAGAAGAAAAGAAGAGACCATAGATAAGAGAGTTATAAATAAAAAGGAAAAGTTTCTATAGTTGAGAAATGTAATAGTTCAAAAGAGGAGAAAGGATGCAAAGTATGCTAATATGAACATCCTAAGGGATATTGTCCTATCATTGCCCACTTGTAAGAATTTGGGGCATGTGCACTTAATCCAAGATTCATTAAGAAAAATATGCTAAAATAATTACCTTATTCACAAGGTAAACTTAGACAATCCTTTAAACCATCGTACTAGCCTAGCAAAGCTTATCCTCATCCACAAGAGTAATAACAACAATAGTGATAACAACCACAAGTATCACGGATGCCACTGTTGAGGCAACAATATCTATACAGGCAACCTATTCCATATGGATATTATGTTCAACATTCAATCTCTCCAAGAAATGCTTCAGTCCATGATTCTTCTCCTTATTATCCACCAAATTATTATAGGCTTACTACTCCAAGGATGGATCTTGATCCTTATGCACATCAACCAATAATTGGTTCGTCAATCCAACCTTCCAATTCTCTACCACTAGTGCCACCACCAATTATGCAAAGATGACTTCCAAGATAACCATTAGAAAACAATGCTAAAAGGGTAGTAAACACAAGGAGGAGGTAATGGTGAATGAACCTTGATCCAAGAAATGTCCATTCTTTCAAATAAGTCTAAAAAGGATTCAAAGGATGGGAACTCCACATACATCAAGTCCATCTACACATACTCCTTAAGGGAACACTAGGCTTCCACACATTAATGATCCAAATCTAATTACTATCATGATCACCCAAACTATCATACATTTAATTAAGTTAGGATTGCTTCCCCAAAAGAGAATAGATCCAAGAAGTCCCCTAATATATCTCCAAATAGTAGGTCATAAACCATGAAAGTCTCTACTAGATTCTGGGTCAGGAGTGAACCTAATTTTATAGGATATGTACAAAGCTTGGAATCTTCCTCCACTAAGGAAAAGTAATAACTAATTAAAGCTTGCAAACTAGTCAATCATTATTCCACTTGGATAGGTGGATGATGTCATCACCACCATAACTAGCTAGTCTTATCTTGTTGACTTCTTAGTAATACATGTGAGAAAAAAATGGATAGTTTCTTATAATCATGGGAAGGACATGGCTTAGCACTATGAATGTTAAGCTAGAAATTAGAGACTTTTCCTTGGAACTTTTTAAGGAAGATGAACCTAAAATTATACAAAGATGTCAAGTTCCATGTATCACATACAACAATAATGGATGCAGTTACTTGCAGAAAATCTAGGCTATTAAGTAAGGAATTAGTATAGTATGCAATCAATATGTAGAAGAAATGTGTATGCAGTAATGTCTATATGTGGTAGCCACCAAACAAGAAGGTACCCAGTGGGTGATTACTAATAAGGAGATAAAATCCAAAATATACATGGAACCAACCAATCAAATCATAAGTGTCTGTGTTGAAGAAATTAATAAGTTAGAATAGTTTAGAAGAAAACACCCCTATGAGCATTCACATCAAGAAGAAGTCATTGAGTAGGGACAATTAGAGATACCACACAAATTTGAACTAGAACCAATAGAGTTAAAATTCCTACCAGAAGTACTAAAATAAGCTTTTTTGAATAATAAAAAATCAATAATCATTAACATTAACCTTGATAAAGAATAGAAGAAAAGATTATTGGAAGTAGTTGATAAATGGTTGATAGTATTTTGATGGTCCTATGATGAAATACTAGGCATAAATCCATGTATATGTTAACACCAAATTTAGACAAATCCAACTATCAAACCACACCATCAACATCAAAGAAGATTAAATACTAAGCTCAAGGAAGTAGTAAAAAAAAAATTGGAGAAGCTATTAAAGGTAGGATTCATCTACCCAATTGCAGATAGTGAATGGGTCAATTGCCTAGTCATTGTCCCAAAGAAAGATGGCAAGTGGAGAGTCTGCATTGATTTTTGGTTGTTGAATTCAATGACATTCAAGGACCACTTTCCTTTTTCATTTGTTGACCAAGTCTTTGACATCATAGTAGGATATCAGTACTATAGTTTCCTCAATGAGTACATTGGGTATAACTAGATTTGCATTACATCATAAGATCAAGGGAAGACTACATTCACCAATTTATGGGGGACATTTGCCTACAACCAAATTCCTTTCACCTTGTGAAATGTGCCTACTACTTTCTAATGACTAGTACTGAGTATCTTCCAAAAATAAATTGGTAATGACATAGAAGTATTTATGAATGATTTTTTTACTTATGGGCTAGATTTCAAGTAGGCATTGGACCATTTGAAGCATGTATTGAAAAGATGTGTTGAAATGAATCTAAAGCTCAATTGGCAAAAGATCCATTTAATGGTCCAAGTTAGAATTTTTCTAAGACATAGGGTAACACAAAAAGGGATAGAGATAGATCTAGATAAGATAAGAGTCATTCAGAATATCACCTAGAGGGTCATATAGGATATTATAGAATATTTATCAAAAAAATTTCAAAAATAGCAAATCTATTGGTAGAGTTAATAAAGAAAGATGCACCATTCCAATGGATAGAATAATGTAAGAAGACATTTGAAACACTAAAACAAAAGCTAATTTAAACACCAATCCTTTGACCTCCAGATTGGTGTAAGCCCATTCACATTATGATCAATGCTTCAAACTATGTAGTGGGTGTAGTACTAACTCAGCTTGATGATCAAAAGAGACCATACTACATACACTGTGCCAGTTAAATCATCACTAGAGCACAACTTAATTACATCACTATGGAAAAGGCACTAATGGCTATGGTGTATGCATTGGAAAAATTCAGACATTATGTGCTCAGGTACCCTATTTATGTTCACACGAACCATAACACAATAAGATTTTTGATGAATAATCCAGTGGTAAGTCCAAGGGTGATAAGATGACTCATAATATGATAAGAGTTTTACATCACTATGATAGACAAGAAAGAAATAGAAAATATTGTAGTAGATCACTTTTCAAGGCTAAGATGGAAACCACATGAGCAAGAAGAATCATTATTAGACAAGTTTTTCAATGAGAATTTGTTTACAAAGATAACAGTGGCTATCAACTTAATAAATAAGTCAAGGATTACTAATTACATGACTTATCTCATCACACAAGAATTTCCTATTGAGTAAAATAGGAAACAAAAAGATCAGTTCCCCCATAAAGTAAAGTGATATATGAAAATCAATGGAAATCTTTAGAACATCTATGCCAATGAATTAGTGAGATGGTGTGCTCTAGAAGTAAATCAACATATAATTCTACAATATGTGCATGAAGGACCATATGGTGGTTACTACACAAGGTGTAGAATAGCACTAAATCTGATAATGGCAAGCTACTTCTGGTCTACCATATTCCAGGATGCATACAACTTTACCTAGTCTTATGAAAGATGTCAATGTGATAGAGGAATAATAGCCAAGAATGAAGGACCACAATAATGGATTCAATCATTAATTGATTTTATGAGATCCATCACACTAATGTCAAATAGGAAAATGTATATTATAGTAAAAGTTGGTTATTGTACTAAATGGGTAGAAGCGACTATAGTCAAAGATTGCACTAAATTATTTCAACAACACATGCTAAATATATTTGGAGTACCACATATGCTCATATCTCATAATGGAACACACTTCACAAGTGCTACATTCAAAAAGCTCATGCAACAACTTAGGATGAACAACAAGCTAACTACACCATACCACCCCTAAGAAAATGGTTAAGAGAAAGTGACTAACCAAGAAATCACAAAAATAATAACTAGAATATTTAGTCAATTTAGAAAATATTGAAGTAGTAAATTGAATGATGCTCTATGGGCATATAGGATCACATGGAAACTTCCCATAGGATTTTCACTCTAGGAGCTAGTCTATGAAAAACTACCTACACTACCAATCCAGGTAGAGTTACAAATGTTAGCTACTACTAGTAAACTTGACCTAGACCAAAGCTTAGCGCAGAAAGAACATCTCATGAATCTCAACCTTTTAGAAAAAAATAGAAATGTAGCCCTGATGAGCAATGAAATACATAAGAAATACTCCAAACATAGGCATGATACACGCACATGACAAGTATCAATCCAATCAAGCAATAAAGTCCTATATTATAATCCCAGTTATGTACTATGGAAGGCTAAGTTCCAAAACTTGTGGGAATGACCCTACATCATCCATAAACCATACCCCTTAGGCACCATATACATTTACCACATAACAAGCCCACGCAAATTTATTCTAGTCAATACTTAACAAGTCAAACCTTTCTATAAACATCTTGACTCCTCTGTGGATTCTACCCAACTTGCTAAACTATCCTTAATACATTCTATCTTTCAATTAACTATTTCCAATAATAGTTGTGGGGGTGTCCCCTGTAACACTTAGGCACTACAATGGATCGTTTTATTTTCTTATTACTATTTCACATTCTTTGAAATCTCTTTAATAATTTTCTTATTTCTTAATCATTTTATATTCTTTGATATATTTTAAATTCTTCCTCATTTTTCCATTCGTATCATTTTCTATAATTTTTCATCATTTGTCTTGTACATATTTTTTTTTTTTTTGATTTTCCAATAAAGTGAAAAGGAATAAAGCAAGATGTAGTCCCAATAAGGTGAGAATTGTCCTATGTTATCAAATCATGAAGGACTAATTCTATATATAGTGAGACCATGTCATCCATCCATTCATTTCCAATAATAAGAGGTTTTTGCCATGGTCATAATGATATTCTTTTCATAATAAAATTAAAATAAAATTATGATCATTAATCTTGGATAGAAAAGTGAAGAACCAAGTGGGAATGAGAATGGTATGATATCAAGGGGATTTGTAGATTCTCTAGACTACTACTATGAGTCTTATTTGTTACTAAGATTGTATTGTTTTCTTGAGTTCTAACAAAAAATAGAAGTATGAGTATAATAAGTGTTCCCTTACCATGTCACTAGAATGACATGTTACTTATTCTTGAAGGTAGTTTTTTGGTAAGGTCAACATAGTAGAAATAAAATAAATGCACAGAATATAATTTTTGGGGGTCCCACTCAAAAGACATGTTACCCATGCCTAAAGGTAGGTGACTTTTTAAAGATCTCAAAAATAAAGTGTGATATTAATAAACTCCTTCCTTAAGCTGTATTGCAAGTGATAATACTTCTTGCAGCAATGGTAGTCTTATGGTTGTTAGTTTTGGGATGATACAATGCAATGTCACTCGTAAGTGGTATGGACTTGGTTGGGATCTTGGACGGAAGGGCCAATGATTACCTTAATTATACATTACACACAAGGATTTCTTATGCCTATGGTAAGACATCTCACATCCAAATTTTTACAATCCCTTCTAATCTCATTGCACATCACTGGTGTATATTATTATAATTCTATGATTTTGTATAATATAGTGTTATTTTTTCCATTCTGGGAATACTAACATGTGTGTTTTGCAAGATAGGTATGTTCTACATTCAACTCCTTAAGTGCTTATAAACACTTACAAGTGTGTTTATACAAGGGCACTAAGGGATGAAGCCTAGTTTGGGGAGGACACACTTGTATAACTCTTGTACCTCATACTGAATGATAAATTCCACATCATCTTGTGCCTCCACAATACTTTAATTGCTAATTTTTACTTCCCTAAGTCTTTATATCTAACCATACCTTTAATAATCCATCTCATATATACCTAATTGACCTTCATTTCCTAAGATTCCTTCCTTATGATCTTTGAACACCAAATTTTTTTAATCCAAGCATCATCTACAAGCTAAGACCCTTTAGCAAACATCTACATCTTTCAAATTATCTAATTGACTTAATTGTTTTGTCAAAAATTCAAAAACATTTAGCAATGATGTCATATCTACTATGTCGTATAACCTACGATGTCACATATATGATGTCACACATATAAAAATCTATATAAATGCATAGGGAGTTAGAGAAAGTTTCATTTTCTCATTTCATAATAAAAGGAGTTCATGTAGTTTTTCTGAGCTCTAACACCCAAACTTCCCAACACCATAACTTCCTCATCGCAATTCTGATTTTTATGATTCTTAAACCCTATTGAACCCAATGTTCTCAACCTAGTCATGGGAAAGAGAATTACATGTAGATAAGTGAAATTGAGCCAAAACTTTATAACACTAAAAGACAATATTTAGGGTAAGTATAGGACTAAATAAGGATATTTTAACCAAATAATAAAATAAAAACCAATGGACTTAACCAATACACCTAACTAATCATACAATGGTATATAAAATAAGAAAATTATAACTATGGGCGACCATACTAATTAAGGATTTCTTTTTGAAGTGGTCTAACTCTCCAATCATGATAAGTGCCATAACTGATAACAAGAATAAAAATGAGATCAAACCAAGAATCTGAGAAAGGATTATAAGTCATTAGGAACCTATGTGAAATCCCTTGATAACCTTAAATTCTTAATGATTACAAATGGCTCCTACAAGACCCATCATAGAAGGACCATCACATCTAGGAAGTAAGAGACCAAGGGGCAAAGGAAGAGGACAAGCAAGAGAACAAACCCCACTAGCAAAAAATGTAGAGTAGGAGGCCCAATCATTTAGTATCCATCAACAAATCCCTACTACTAAACACTCTACACAAGATGAGGTAGAGGCACCACCAACATCAAACCAAGAACAATGCCTCACACTAGTAGCAAAATGCCTCCAGGTGATACAAGTAAAGTCCATTATGTCCATAGTCATTATGGAATTGAATTTTGGACTGTTCATGAAGTTTCTCCTAAAGATGTCAAGACACAACTCCAAGCCTCTCCATTATGGCCAACCATATCAAGAAATGTTGAATGGTACTTGGAAGAAGTTTATCAGTTTTTCAGAAATAAGTAAGATGATGCTATAGTCAAAATTGAAGGAGTCTTAGTGTTGTATTCTATTAAGGCTATTGCAAAGGCACTAAACATTTCAAATGTCAAATCCAATGTTGCACAAATATCGATAAGGTCTAGCATAGACAAGAAAAAGTTGTGGCTACAAAGAGCCTATGGCAAGCAAAACAAGAATTACAATGATCTCACTACTAAAAAGAAAATTTGTTTCAAGATTGGAACCTATCATCTATTCCCAACCAAAATACTCAATAGGATCTCTACTTATGTAGCTAGAGGAAGTGCAATCTAATGAAAAATTTTAACACCAACATATCCCATTTGCTCTTCCTAGAAATCCAAAGAAGGTTCAAGGAGAAGAAGGCAGAGAAACTTACATTGCCATTCTCTTGTCTAATCAAAATGTTATGTAAGCAAGCAAGGATCCTAGGCTAACAAATAATGTCCTAAGAAAAGTCCAAAATGCATCCTACATAGAGATGCCTAAGCCAGTGCCACCCAAAAAGGATTAGCTAGAAAAGCTAGCAAGCACTAAGGGAGCATTAGGTGTTACACCCAAGTGTAACATTCCAACTACTAAATAGTAACAACAAGAAGGACTTAGTGGATCAACACCTACTAGTGATAAGCCTAAGCAACAAGATCCACTACCACAATAAGACTACCAATCTTTAATGAGTCATCTGTAATAGATTGTAAAAACCATCAATTGGGAAATAAGAAAAGGTTATACCTATATAAAGTAAGAGACAACTCCATAAGGCCTACCATATCCATAGGACCTGCTAGTGGGCAAGTATCTTTATAGGTAGGAGGGGATGATGATTGGGTACAGTAGATCTCAAGAAATGTTGCATCATTCTAGGTGATGTTAGAAACTAGAGAAGGTATCATACTAGTGATGATGCAACACCAAGATGCAATATAAGCAACAAAGGTTATCATTTACCACATCAAAGAATCCTTCAATGTTCTCGTTGTGCCACTGGTCGATATTTCTAAAGCCAAAGATATACAAATGTTAGCTAGAACATCAATGATCCTAGAAGAGCATGAGGATGTCCTTGACAAATTACTACAGATAAGCCAAGTTATGCAAAACCTCTTTGATATCCCTAGTGATATCACTGTAGTGCAATCTAATCTTATAGCCATAAAAGAAAAGCTAGTTATGATAAAAATGAGGGTAGAGCATGCAAAGAACGATGTCTAGAGGATACAAGCTAAATTAGTAGCTTTAAGAGTAGAAAAGAGAGATCCTACATAATTTTTAGTCCCAGACTAGCTAGAACAATTCAAAATAGATAAAGTTAGGTAGTTGATTGAAAGAAACATACAAGTAGAGATGGAGAAGAAAAAGGCTATGTGGAATGCATCAGTGTGGAAGCCCAAACATACATACATGCCAAATCCATCATTTCCTTCAAAGAAGAAAACAAGAAGCTTGCTATAGACAAAACATGATTGATAGACATTGAGAAGTAGAAAATTGTTCTTAAAGAAAGTGTTCATCAGCTATGAGAACAGTTTATCCATGTCAACCAGGACATGAACAAATTAGCCTAGGAATACAAAACATTATCAATGAAAGAAGTACATGGAGCCCACCAAAATTTTGTAATTGAAATAAGCACATGACAAAACAAGGCCAAGAAATATGAGAGGCTCAAAGAACACTTTAGTGACCAAGTGGACATGTATAAACAAATTAATGATAAGGAGATCTAGTTGGAGAAGGCCAAGATCAATTTCATCACAACTTAAACACCTAATTGGCAACCCATTCTAGACAATCTTATCCATGTCCACAAGGCCAAATTCAAAAAATAAAAAAGACTTGAAGATAGTAGATTTGAAAGAATAAATGGGATTAGAAAACCTCTAGTATGCTAATTAGGACATGTTAATAGCAAGGAAACCATGAAATGAGCTTGAACAATAGGTAGTAATAGTATATAAGATGTATGAAAGAGAGTTTGTATATCAAAAGGATGCCCAACAAAAATTACATGTGGCAAACTTTGAGCTTGAAATTGTTAAGGCTAGCTACCAAGGACAAAGGATGTTGCAACAAACTTAGCATGCTAGATGATAAATTATTAAGAATTAAGAAAGATGACCAAAGGTTTTAAAGAGGTGAGAAGGCAATTTTTGGTATGGTATGTAAAAGCTAATAGGATGTTCCTACAACTACCATACCCATGGGATGTACGAACGTAATCCAACATCACTAGATTTGCATGGATAGCACATGATCCTCTGTCAAAAGAAGAGAAGCTTTAGGAGCTCCTAAACTAATACAAATTCCAAAATCCTATTGATAAGGAAAAGAAGCTAATGGAAGAGCCTTTACTACTGGGAACCTATGGCTACATCAAGCTACTTTGTTTTATTTTGTTTTATTTTTGAATATGTCCATCATGCTATGCACGATAATTTTGTAAGAACACCACTCAAACCACAATGTAGCATTCAGAGTTATGTATATAGTTCATCATGTCAAGTTTGAGTCTACCTCCTAATTTTGCAAGGGAATCTATTCATTTTTTTTTAATTCAAGGACAAGTTTCTAGTTAGTCATGAGGGTTTGATAAATCCAATTTTTTCACAAGCATGATATCCTATGTACAATATTACATCTACGCTATCGTAGCTCATGCTATGTCATCATTGATGGGATGTCTTAGGAGCTATGTAGCCCTATAAATATAAACACTTGGTCACACTAACGTCAATAATTTCTTCCATCCCTTAGCAAAACTTTTGTAGTTTTTTTCCATAGTTAGTGATAGAGTGAATGCCCATAGTGTGGTGTTTAGCAGTTGTCTAGAATCTTTATTTGAGTGAATTGTACATGGGCATGATTTATGTTTGGCAATAAAGATCAAGATTTCTTTTCATTTTGTAGCATTCAATTAGTTCTTTTGTTTTACTTAGCTTAATTTTCCTATCAACCTTAACTTAGCATTTTACATTTCCAAGTACTTTACTTTACATATTCATTAGTAAAGGTGGAATGAGTATGACTCATTTTGAGCATAATAGTTTGGTAATCCAGGAGTGGTTTCACCTAATTTACTTAGTAGTGAATCCACTTGGTAATCCTAGTAATGATTACATGAGCCCAAGATGTGACTGACAAGCCAAGACTAGATGCTCATTGCTGTGGGTTAGAGTAGATTTACATTACTTGGATTTAGGTTTTAATCTCACCTTCATTATGTTTACAACTAGGAGTACTATGAGCCTAACAACATCAACACATCATATGCCTTATTGAGAGTTAAATCATACATTTAAACTTCACTACCTCAAAGTGGGAAGATCATGATCACAAACCTACTATTAACTCCTAGAATACTTACATTACCCATCCATGAATTATGATTTGGTCATGTGCATGGACTCATGACTTGTATGGTGGAGTGTTAGGATATCCTACCATTTATTAGTGACATTCCAATTTTGTAATGGTAGACAATCTAATCTTCATCACCCCAAAATTTATGTAATGAAACTTCATCTATTTATATATAACTCAAGAATGAGTTTTTAGTCAATCGTGGAGGTATGATGAAACTTGATATGTTAGGTAGCTAAGTCATGGAGGCATCATGAAGCATCATTATGTTAAGTGTATTAGTTGGCTGAGATATAGCAAATGCTATATCATTGATGCTATATCATAGATGCTATGTTGCATCTACATTGTAGCATCCCTGTTAGTACATCTTAGTTGGCTGCTACATTATAGATGCTATATTGCATTTTCTATATTGTAGATGTGATATCGCATCTACTATAACTTAGCTATGTCAATGCATCCTTGTCAATGTAGCCTTGTTGACACAACTAAATGCATCAATGCAATGCATGTGTTTTCCTATAAATATGTAAGCACCTACCACATATTTAGCACCATTTGATCAATGGTGTAGCTAGAATCTTGTAGTTTTATTCTATAATCCTAAAGATTAGTCAGTGAGTGCCCTCAATGTGGATTTAAGTTAGTTGTACAACATCTTATTTTAGTGGCATTGTACCTAGACACATTCCATGAACAACAATAAGATCAAGATTGATTTCTATTCATTATAGTACTTTGACTTAGAATAGATTTACTTACAATGTAATTTATTATCTATGTGCTTAATTAATATTTACATTTCCATGTATGTTAATCAATTAGTGCTATAAGTGTGACCATTTTCAAGCATAAACATGTGTTCAATTGTAATTCCAATAGTGTTATTACTTGGTTTTCCCAATAGCATAACACTTGGTAATCCCAAAAGTGGGTACATTAGTTCAAGATGTGTACGACAAGCTAGGAATGGACACTCATCACCCTTAGGATAGTTTAGGTTTTATCTTATTGTTATTAATTAGATTAAATAATTAATTTTCATACTTTCATAGAATTAGCCTTAGCCACATAACATCAATAACCATATGCCTCACTTTATACTAAACCACACTTGATAAAGCTACCACTAGTCCACGTGAGAAGATAGTGACTTTCAATCAATGCTTAAAAATCTAGATACCACACTAGTCCCATCCACAGAATTTGACCAGATAGTATGTGAACACTTTTGATTCATATGGTTGGACATAGGGGATACCCACTAATCATTAATTAGCCCTATCAATAACAATATTACTATTTAAATGGGAATCCTCCTCAACCTCATGAGTAATATTAATAATAGTAGTAAAACTCATAGTTGTGGGGAATGTCACCATCCAAGTAGTAGTATTCTTAGAGGAAATCAACTTCTTATAGGTATTATGTTTAGTATTTTTTCTCTAAGAGGTTCTATAGTTCATGTTCCCTCATAATTTCATTATCCTTCAAAATATCATAAATTCACAACACCATATGTTGGGTCATCCTCTTATGCCTTTCATCCTCATCATTCCTTTTACAGCATGCTCTAACTTCTTTATTACCTATTCCATCATTCATGGAAGATGATTTTCCATCATAATTACACAAAACATACCACCCATAGTATTCATGTCTAATGAGATGATAGCACTAATAACTTTAATCATAAGTCACAAAAGCATCATTTCTTTAGGGCAAGCTTAATGCCTACTAAGGAAGCTAGTAGACTAGTTACCCCACATAAATATGTGTAGAAAGTTATGGTAACTGATGAGTGGCGAGATACCCCTACACTCAACCATATGAAACGAGTGTCGCACGCGCGATCCGGTCGAACTCCGTAGATGGACTAGTTGTGGTATCTAGATAGTTAGCCTTAGGTCGCAGTTCGCTGTCTTCCCATCTAGACTAGTTTTGCATATGTCACGTATGGTTTAGTCTAGATGAGGTGTATGATGTGTTCCTAACCTAACGCTACTCCTGATGATAGTGGAAAATAATATTTAACTAAATCTAAGCTAAGAGGAAAAGGGTAAGAAATCTAATCTAGCCTAAGTGCGACAAGCAACCGATTCCTTGACTAGCCGTACACACCCGTAGATGCTCGTAGCTAAGTCGTACTCACACCGCACTATGAAAGCAACAAATAACAATAAATAAACTAAGTGAATGTTGCAATGATGAAGTAATCTCGATCTTTATTGCCGGTCATGTGCGTGTCCAAGTACAGCACACTCGAAAAAAAACACCGTACAATCACATTCACCACACTGCGGGCAGACACGGGAAAATTCTAACTCTGGAGGGATCAAACTGCCAGAGCTTCGCTACACTAAAATTGGGATGTCAAATGAGGGAGAGCCACCTCTTATTTATAGAAATTATGGCTGACTGCGATATCGCGTACGCGATATCATAGGGAAGGACGCGATATCGCATTGGCTGCGATATCGTGTACGCAATATCGCGGCCGACGCAAACCGCATCTCATCATACCCCCATGACTGAATAAAAACTCGTCCTCGAGTTACAAGGAGAACAAGCTTCAATGATTACACAGTGGATAGGTATGGGATTATTAACTAGAAAAAGAAATGGACTCATGCCGCAGTGTGGGAAGACACAACACAGAGAAAAAATTCTACAACTACCAAAAATGTGGAACTCATGTAGTTCCTGGTGATGGTGGCTCCTCCATGGGTGCTTTCCCTTTATCACGTGCTCCAAGTTTTGAAGATTGATGACGATGAAGAATAGCCTGGAGCTTCTCCTCTTCGGTCCGAGGGTCTTGTGCCGTCCATGCTCATGTTCCAATGTTTGATGGAGTTCCCACAGATAGGGTAGTTGCGGGAACATCTGATTAGCTTTGACGTACCACGCCGCAAACACTCGTCGTTCCTCTTCGTAGGCTCTGGCTCTGTCTTTGTATTCATGAAGTTCTGTCAGCCGTCGAGCCAAGTCAGTTGCCACATCTTTCTGTCCTTGATAGCCTTCTTTCACCACCGAGAGTTTAGAATTTGCAACATCTAATTTTTCAGCCAACTTCTTTCGCTCTGCAAATTCTGCTTCATATTTGATGTAGGTGGAAGCTACCTGCTGCTCAAGCTCTAACCTCAGGCGTCCTGCTGTTAACATGGCAAGGTTGGCATATTGAAGGTTTGCCAACTCCATGTATTCAGTTAAGTCCTGGATCTGCAGGTCCCGGTTCTTAATTTCTGCCTGGTGGGCATAGGCATAAGTGTTCACAATGGCCCCCCAATCAGTGTGCTGGGCACTGATGCTGTTAATTTGAGCTTTGGCCATTTGGATCTCATTCTCTAGGATCTGTTTATACATCCCCACCTGATCACGGAAGTGCTCATTCAGCTTCTCATGTTGTTTAGCCTCATTTTGCCACGCACTAATCTCGATGGCTGATTTCTGTCGAATAGCGCGCACCTCCTCCATTGAGAGGGTTCGATTTTCTCGAGCTAAACGGCTTATGTCTTGGTTGACTCGAATGAATTGTTCTCGCAGTCGATGAAAGTGCTCATCGAGAACATTCTTTTGCTTCTCCACAGAAGTCAACCGAAGGTTATCTGCAACCAACTGCTTATTCTCTTCCTGCAAGCCCTTGAGTGTCTTAAGATGCGCATGCGTTTGCGCCTTTGCTGCGGAGGCATCCCAAGTGACCGTCTCCTTTTCTTCTGCCACCTTCTTATTTTCTGCAATTAATTTGGTTAGTTGCTCGGTTTTAAAATTATCTAACTGGTCTGTGGGAACCAATCGCAAGGGATCCCACTGTGCTGCTTGTAAGACGATGAGCTGCTCTTGTAATTTCTACACTTCAGCCTCAGCATGCTCAGCCCTTACTTCGAATATGACTAGTTTCCCCTTTGTCAAAATGAGGTCTGACTGAATTGCCATTACATCCTGGGGGATGTCAAACAGGGACGTTAAAGCTTGTCCTATTTGAAGCAATCTTTCCAATACATCCTCATGTTCAGCAGGAGTCATTGAGGTTCCGGCAATGGTTTGAGCATCCTGTGCTCCTGAAAGATCTGCCGGTGGCACAACAGGTACATTAAAGGACTCCTTGATGTGGTCAGCGACCACCTCAGCTGCTCTCACGGCATCCTGGTGTTGCATGACCACCACAATGGCCCCTTCACTAATCTCTAATTGAACTTGGAAGGATGTCGCGTTTCCAGAGATCTGTTGTGACCATCTGCTTTCCCCTCCTCCTGTTTGCATTGACAACTCACCCCTTGTGCGATCTATTGAAATCGTAGGCTGGTTGGCATCATCGATGACACGGAAGAGATTGGTGTCATCACGACTTCCCCAACTGATCATCTCCGCAATAGCCCTTAAATGGCTCATTGACGGTCTATAGTCTTGCGGCGGCTGCTGATCCTGGCCTGTACCGGGTTCTGCTTCTTGTTGTTGGCTAGGACCTGTGGCTGGAGGTTGGCTGGGTCCTGCAAGCTAAGTTGTAGGGGTTTCAGTTACTTGTTCTTCATCTCCCTCATCTGGTCCCAACTCTTTGCTAGTATTCTTTCTTGGAGCTGGCGCCTTTAATAATTTAGCGTAAGAAGCATTTTGGGCCTTTCGGAGTACGTCATTTGTATATCCCCGAATCCCAGCCCGACGGCACAGTTTTCTGATAAGACAGGGAAAAGGGAGTGCCATTTTTCCTGTCTTCCGTTCTTCAAATCGCCTTAGGATCTCCGTCAAATATAGATGAGGAAGGTTAGCGTTAACCTTTCCCATCAACACTGCACATCCTCTTGCCGCATACGTTGATATTCTCTTTAAGCCTTTTGTGGGGAAGAGGTGATAGGTTCCGATTTTGAAATAGACTCGCTCTTCCGTGGTAGCTCACCAAAAGCCTTATCTCTGCCATAAGCCTTCTCTAGCCAATCCTTTCGCACATCAGGGTCTGATCGGGTGGATAACCGAGCAACATGGGGGCCCGAATTTGGAAGGTTTAACACTTTCGAAATCGCCTGTGCAGAAAAATCCACTGTCACACCACCGATGTTTACTGTGGTGCCTTGCTTTTTATTGTGCCAAAACAGGTACGTTTCTCCTAAGTATCAGGCACCTTGTTCAGAGAGGACGGGCCATAACAGAGACCCTTTGAGGTGATCCCTAATAGCCTCAAGAGCGAACTCTGCAAAAGATTCGAAGTTGAGTTCCACAATCACCGAAGTAATTGTGGACTTCGTGTGGATGGCCTGAACACATTCCGGGGGCAACATGAGTTGTTGTCCCAGTCCAGGCGCAGCAGCTCCTCCTTCTGCCTGCCCGGACCGTCTGGTAGGAGGTTCGTCTTGATGGATACTAAATGAATGCATCTCCTATTCATTTTGTTGTCCAGCAGAGACTTGCCTTCAACCTCTTCTAGGTTGTTTTGCTCCACCTTGGGTCGGACTCTTCTGCTGGGTGCGTTTCGGGGCCATCTGCAATCACACGGGCCAACATTAGTAAGGTTGTTTAAGAAATCAAGTTATACCTTACTACGTGCCTTAATTAAAGATCGTTTATTGTTGTGTGATCGTGCCCGAAAATTATAATGATGGGTCCTATGACTTTAGGTGGATTTGCGGTTTAATA
>MNCI01001986.1:186270-252580 GCA_015680685.1 Gnetum montanum | reverse complement strand
AACTACTCTAATAATTAGAGCAATCGCTCTAATAATTAGAATAAACCACTAGAGTAACTGCTCTAATAATTAGAATAAAATGCTACAGTAATTGCTCTAATAATTAGAATAAATTGCTAGAGTAACTACTCTAATAATTAGAATAAACCACTAGAGTAACCGCTCTCATCATACCCCCACGACTAAATGAAAACTTGTCCTCGAGTTCCTTACAAAATATTAGGAAGGTATGGGATTATTGACTAATTGACAACTAATGGTGGAATGGGATGATAGACTCAACGTGCCCAGTGACGAATCAATAAGCATATTACAACATTGTGGTGAACACTCGTACATAAATGACATCCAAGCCTTTATTTGGCAGCTTGTAGAGAAAGAGAGAGAGAGAAAATGAAGCATGTTGCCACTAATGCTAAGATTGTGCCTTCCATTGTTTATCCATAGCCATGCCACTAGACTTGCTCCTTTTGTAAATGCTCCAGTTTCGGTCCATCCTAGGTGCTTCCTCCAATCCTAGTCCATTGTTTGTATGATTGCCATCTACACACACAACATAGTCACAAATGAGCAAGGATAGATAAACCATAATGCAATTGACACCTTACCTCGATATGAAGCGCATTGGCTGAGTTGTGGTTATGGCAGAAATTGGTTCAAAGATTTATCATAAGTGACTACCTAAGGTGTCGTGGTTAGGAAAATAGTAAAATAGAGAAAATTGAAAAATTTGTGCCAGGGCCCACACAACTAAGAGCGAACCTTCGGTAGCTATAAAATGGAAAAACATGAGGAACAAGAAAGATGAAAAATATCAACAGCAACGCTAATAAAATGGATGTCATGGATGGGGATGAAACAAGAAATGATTGATTGTAGGAAATGTTTAAGGAAAAGAAGTTAACAATTGCACCAAAAAGAAATGCTAGTGGGTCCTCCCCAAAGAAAGGTCATGCCCTTTATGCCCTGACAAACCCACAAACCAAAAGGTCCATAGGCTCTAGGAATGTCATTTGGAAGCAAGAGTTAAAAACTTACCCACAAGAATTCACCAAAGAAAAAAAATGCATTAACCCAGAATGGACTAATGATAAAAGTAGCAATGAGGTGGAAAATGGAAAGAAATATGGAGAGGAGAGAATGGAATGGAATCCCAAGAACAAGGCTGTGTAAAGC
This sequence comes from Gnetum montanum, assembly GCA_015680685.1. Lineage (NCBI taxonomy): Eukaryota > Viridiplantae > Streptophyta > Gnetopsida > Gnetales > Gnetaceae > Gnetum > Gnetum montanum. Next base: position 251,404 of record MNCI01001986.1, on the reverse strand, counting down.
CCCTTGTGTATTTCATGGTTAAGATAACTAAGTAGAACTCATCCCAAATCTAGACTCAAACCAACCACATTCAGTGACCTCGCATCAATACACCTAGCCAATCCATCCTCTTGAAGCAACAAGAATGCCTTCACAAAGTATGACCACCATCCCAAGGAGAGCGAGATGAAGAAGCAGGAAGTGAGAAAGGGCCTTAGTTAGAGGGAACCTTCAGGCATGGGTAACATGTCTTTCCAGTTTCATAACCAATGCTTGTAGCCTATATTGGTTTATTATGTCTAAGGGGTATGCTTTATTATGTCTAAGGGGTATGCTTTATTATGCTTCATAACTGTACACTAACTCATAGGGATAGTAGCCTATAGGGAGTTTCCATGTGGAGCGGTATGCCCAAAGAGCATCGTTCAATTTAGTGCTCCAGTCTTGCCCAAACTTGCTAAAAGTTCTTGTCAATATCTTCGTAATCTCCCTGTTGATGACTTCTACTTGACCGTTCTCTTGGGGGTGGTATGGTGTAGTCAATTTATGCTCAACCCCTAGGTGTTGCATTAATTTCTGAAAAGTTGCACTTGTGAAGTGGGTACCAATATCTAAAATAAGTGTACAAGGCACACCAAACCTATTTATGATTTGTTGTTGAACAAATCGTGTAGCTGTAGATGATGTACAATCCTTAACAGCAACTACTTCTGCCCATTTAGTTAGGTAATCAACGGCAACAATAATATAAGCTTTTCCATTGGACATTGATGTAATTGGCCCCATAAAATCAATTATCCAAGTGTCAAAGGGTTATAATAGTTGAATCCATTGTTGCGAACCCTCCATTTTAGCAATTATTCCCCCATCACATTGACAGCTCTCACAAGATTGGATGAAATGATGGGAGTCCTGAAATAAAGTAGGCTAATAATATCCTGCAAGCAGGATCTTAATGGCCATTCGTCTCCCAGTGTAATGACCCCCACAAGGACCCTCATGAGCATCTTGAAGAACTCACAGTTGATCTATATCAAGAACACACCATCGAACCAAGCCATTAGGACACACTTTGTAAAGTTTTCCATTGATCTCCATAAAGTACTTGGCTCAATCAAGAAACTATTGTTTCTTCGTAAGGTTTAATTCTTATGGTGTTTGTTAGGTGAGAAGACAGGTAAGAATACTACTGTACTAGTTTGTCTCCATGGGTGATTGATTATTCACTACTCTAGTAAAGAGGAATTCATCAAGGAAATGATCAAAAATTGAATACTCATCCTCTTTGTTGTTCCATCGCAACCGAGATAAATGATCAGCAACTACATTCTTAGTGCCCTTATGATCGATCATTGTTAAATCAAACTCTTGTAAGATTACAAGCCATCATATGATATGAGGGCTTACCATTGGCTTATTCAACTAGATTGCACTATGATCTGTATGTATATATACTTTATATCCTAATACATAGTGTCTAAACCTTTCTAGTGCAAACACTACAGTCATTAATTCTTTCTTTGTGGTAGTGTAGTTAAGTTGTGCACCAACGATACTTCCACTTGCACAATGGATGTAATAAGTATGTTTCTGGTCATCTAACTATATGAGTATGGCTCCTAAGGCATAGTTGGATGTGTCATTCATGATATGGAATGGTTTGGACCAGTCAAGAGCTTGTAGAATGGGTGTTTCCACAAGCTTCTGCTTTAAAGTTTGGAAAGCTAGTTCACATTCCCTAGTCCATTCGAAAGGTACGTCATTTTTCGTTAATTCCACCAATGGTTTGGTAACCTTTCAAAAGTTCTCAATAAATCTCCTATAGTAGCTAGTGTGTCCAAGGAATAATTGAATATCTTTGACAGTTTTTGGTTGATAGGTAATTCCTTGGATAACTTTGATTTTCTTGGGATCTACCTTTATCCCTGTGTGTGAGATTTTGTGCCCTAGTACTACACCTACTTGGACCATCAAATAGCTTTTCTTCCAGTTAAGCCTCAAATTGGTTTCTACACATATTTTTAACACTTACTCCAACCAATCTAAGGCTTTATCAAAGTTTGCTCCATAAGTGGAGAAGTTGTCCATTAAGACCTCCACGCCATTCTCTATCTACTATTGGAATATGCTTAGAACTAGTCATTGAAATGTTGCAGGGGCATTGCACAAGCCAAACGACATCTATTTATATGTGAACATTCCCCAAGGACTAGTGAATGTAGTCTTGGCTTGGTCTTCTGGGGCTATTTGTATTTGGTTATATTTGCTATATCCATCCAGAAAACTGTAATAGTGATGCCCTATGATGGTGTCTAAGACTTGATCGACAAATGGCAATGGAAAGTGATAATTGAATGTTGCCATATTTAGTAGCCTAAAATCTATGCACATCCTCCATTTGCCTCCCTTTTTAGGCACAATAACTAAGGGTCTAACCCATTTGCTATCAGCAATGGGGTATATGAACCCAGCCTTGAGAAGTTGTTCGATTTCTTCCTTAACTACTTGCTTCAGCTTAGGGTTCAATCGCCTCTGTAGTTGTCTTCAAGACTTCATGGAGGGGTCAGCATAAATTCTATGTTGGCATATCCTAGGATCTATTCTAGTTAATTTGGGATATGACCAAGTGAAGACTTCTGACCATTTATTTATTACCTTCAGTAGTTCTTCTTTCTATTGAGGAGCAAGCTTAGCATTGATAATTACCAATTTTCCATTTTTAAGGAACATGTATTCCATACCAGTGGGCAATGATTTCTGCTCTAGGGGCTCCTACTTAAATTTCTTAGGGATTTGCAACTTGTCCCAGTTGATATTTTCAAGGTTACGACTTGGAAGTTGGCGGTGGACTTGCTCTAATGTGTCTATGCTATCGATGTAAGCACAAGTCAAACCCTTAGTTGGTTCCATGCATATGAGTGAACTACTTTCTTGATCAGCTATCAGCCACTGGCTATCTTCTTGTCATGTGGCTGCTGCATATATGCATCTTTATATGTTAATCAATTGTGCACACTAATTGCATGCAAGCAATGCTAAACTTTTCACAAACCATGACCTCTGCATGTAATTACACATTGTGTCACTATATGTGATGAATGGAACTTTCTTCTTCTTGATCTTTTCAAATGTATTTTCCTTTGATATTTCTAAGGAAAGATCGCAGATTCCTAGGTGTGTGTTGAGGGTGCTTAACCATGCTCTTCCCATTATGATTGGGAAGTCCCCCTTAACATTGTTTACCTGAATCACTAGAAATCAGTTGGGTACAACCACCCACAAACAATGGTAACAATGTCTTTCACCAGTTCCAATGGGACAATGATGGACTGGTCATCCAACTCTAGATGGATGTTGCTCTTTTTCAATGGAGGCAGGTTCTAGGCCTTGTACATTTCTTGAGAAATCAAGTTGACACCAGAACCTGAATCCAAAAGAGCCTTTCATGGCACATTTCCAGTAAATTGTAAGTATATTAGAGGACTCCCAGGATCAGAGAATTTCCTAGAAAGGTGGCTAGCATTGATCCAATCGGTGATGGCATGTGTTAGCATGGTTGTATGTGTTGAGTGCAGTGATTGGATTGAAGGGGGCTCCAAAGTTTTGATTGATATTGAGGCATCTAAGGAATCAGTCACTTGTGATTACAAGGGCTTGGTTGGACTATTGGTTCTAAAGAAAGGTCTTTTCTACATGTGGTTCTTGAAACCAACAGTAGGTTGAGAGTTAATAGCCCTCGTGGTATTACATTGTTGTGATTGGATAGGGATTTCACCTTGCATCGCTAAAGTAGGTGGTGGTGGAGCTATTGGTGGAAGAGATGTAATTGGATGAGAAGGATGATATGCTTGTGGAATATCACCTCTAGAAGAGGGAGCCCCATAATACTCGTTCGCTTGGTAGTGAGGTTGAGGAGTGACGTGACCAGAAGAGTCACATGGGGAGATTGACTACTACACGTAATATCCATATGGGTCAAGTTGCCGGTAAGGATACTGTTGCCTTGGTGGTGGCATTCCCCATGATTTTGGGTATTGCCACTGTTGATATTGCTCAATCGATTATGGTGGAGTTCCACTGGGATAATACGTTAAGGGTTGGTGAAACTGTCTTGGGTTACCTTGAGGATAAGGTAACCTTCAGGGTGCTTGCCGTTTGTTCAATTGTGGATTGAGTGCATACACCCCAGAATCCTGCAAATGTGAGATTATAGGGCAACATCCCTTAGGATGGTCATATTAACATATCTCACATCCACTATCATTTTTTGTTTCTAACTCCAAAACCTATTCAATGATGGCAACTTTGCCCTTACCCTTACTACATGCATGTTTAGCTTCTCTCTTTTTTCTTTTTTCGCAATCACTACCTTGCTCTCTAGACTCCTCTACTATTTTAAGAATAGTTTGAAATCTATTGTCTAGGGAATCCACATTTGGTCTACCTTTGCTGAAACTTCTAATGTCATCTTTTGGATAGGCAAAGTTTTTCTATTCACCATCTCTTCGAGTGATGACTCTTCTTCATCTTCACAAAATCTTACTCCCCTCTTTCGAATGGAAGGATCTCGGTTATACTCTTTCGCACTTTCTCTCTTCCATAGTTCACCTTCTTCCTTAGCAACTTGTTCCAATAGTCTTTGAATTTGATGGAACCTAAGCTCGAATATTCTCACTTGGGCATAAGTCCCAAGGGTTCTTCTCGTTTCATGCCTAATCCCATCCACGAGATGGCGTAGTTGATCCCATTGCGAATAACCATGGCCAAGACAACAATGTAACAATGCATAGTATCAGCCCATGGTAGCATCCAAGGGTTCATGTCCTCCTTGTTTCTAGCCTTGGATTTGCTTTCACAAGTTAGACACTTGGGAGTATGTTTGATACTTATCGTTGAATAATTCCAACATAGTACTCCATTACGAATAGATTCTGGTTCTAAGGACTGATACCAACTTTTAGCTTCTTTAACTAGTGTCTAAGAGAATAAATTAAGTTTTTTCCATTCATTCTCTATCTTCTGTAAGGCACATGCATCATGGAATGCTTGTAAATGATTCTGAGGATCAACATTGTATCCCCCTTCAAATCGTGGGATGTTGTTCATATCTAATCTCTTGATCCTCCTATCTTTCTAATTCCTTGTTGGAATTCTAACAGACTCAGTTATGTTCAACATACTTCAAGTAGCAAGGAGGGGTTCATCGTGATCGTCTCGTCCATGGCGTCTATGATGCCTATGTTGTTCCCTACTCTTCCTTCTTCTATGTCGTGACTCTCTAGAATGCCCTCGTCCCCTTTCTTGGCTATTTCGTCTATGACTTCCACTTTGCCTACCTTTATCCCCATGATCTTTTCTTTATGACCACATCTGGATATTCAATGAGAGGTTGAAGGAGATGATGAAGGTGAAGAAGAAGGAGAACCGTCACCATGACGGTGTCTACTACCTTCTCTTCTGTGGTCTCAGCCCTGATCGCGATTGCGATCAGAATGTCCATCTTTATCATGAGTTCATGTCCCTTTTTCAAACCCTTTGTTCCTGTGGGTATCAAAACCTGGGTTATGAATAGTGAAATAAAGGTTCTGATACACAACCCCTTGGCGAAAGTCAAGGGAAGGAACATCATTTTGTGGGCAACTACCTGAGGTAGGTTCACCATCCTCATTTTTGCTTAAAACATGTGGGGCATCCTAGGACCACTTACCCTTCAAAGACTTATGATGTCTCTCTTGTTGCAAGTCCCTTTGATGTTGTGCCTCTATGGGATGGTATTCTCTCAAGTCATGATCTTGCACAACGTATTCTGCATGTGAGTGCGACATGCCAATTCATGTGAGAGCATGAAGAAGAATGCTTGGGATTGAATGACGGGGAGGTAACACTATGTTACCTTCTAAGTCTTACTAACACAGTTTTTTATCTTGATGGAAGATAAAGGTGAAGTCTGGTATATACTCATTGAAATGAATATATGCCACTTGAACTTGTTGAGGGACTGGCGGATCAATGTCATGTGTATTACGTCACCAACTGTTTCCTATTTCAGACCTAGGTAGTGAGGCCCTTTCATATGAAGAAGGAGACATATTTGTCTATTTAGTGTGCAATTAATTCTTGTTTATTATTTTCTCAACCAACCCTAAGGGTTCGTTCCAATGATGTAAATGATTTCCTATGTTCTAATTAGCGCATAAACAACTAAGTTTCTGGCAATGGCACCAATGATGAGTATCAAGGTACCCCTATGCTCAACCATCCGAATACAAGTGTTTCACGCATGATCCAATCAAATTCCAAGGACTAAGTGCTTATGCGCCCTTGTGGAACAAGGATGGGTTGGTTGATCATTATCTTCCCAAGCTTACTTGTATGTCACGATTGTATGGTTAAGTAAGCTTGACGCATATGATTTTTATAGCTTTTATGTTTTTATGTCCCACGCTAGTAGGGAAGGAGAGAGGTAACTAAGTGATTAATTTAACTTAACTACTCATTAACTAAGTTCTAACTAATCCTAACACTAGCATTCATTCCCACTTTCCATACACATCTTGAACCAGTGCAACACTACTAGGATTACCAAACACTAATCGTTACTGGGTTACCAAGCGTTACACACATGCTCAAAGTGGTCGTGCTTGTGTAATTTAACGATTTACTTACTTGATCAAAAAGAATTGCTATGCTAATAACAAAAATGTAAAGTGCATAAAATAAAATAAATGCTTAAGAAAATAAAATAAAATATATGCGTAAGAAAACAAATCTCAAGTGCTACAAGGATGAATCAAAGAGCTCGTCTTTATTACCATACACAAGGTATGCTTAGGTACACAATGCTCGAATAAAGATCTGTCCACACTTAGACCTTCTGCTGTGAGCACTTGGAAAATACTTAACTTTCAAACAGACTACAAGAATTTCGCTACTTGACTGCTAAAAGACTTCTTCCCAATTGTGTGCCTAGGCATTGTATTTATAGGCTTGGGAGCAACTACTTTGATAATTAGAGTAACCACGCTAATAATTAGAATAAACCGCTAGAGTAACTGCTCTAATAATTAGAATAAATCGCTAGAGTAACCACTCTTATCAGGTACTAAAGAAGTTAAATGTAGACCATGTCTTCATTTCAAACAACACACAATTGTCATGGTTGGGATGTTATAATATACTACACAAAACCAAAAGGCTCATGATCATATGTAGCAGTGAGGTGAATAATGGGATGAGAAGGGATTGCAGAGATCAGGATGTAAGGTACTTGACCATGTCTACAATAGGTTCTTGTAAAAAATGTGCTTAAAATGATTAACATACCTATTCGTCCAAGTTTAGGCCAAGTCCATACCATGAACAGTAACCTTGCATTGATGTGTTCCCTCCTACTGACCACCATGAGTCCAAAACCACCTCAAAGAACAATCATCACTCCAAAAAGAGGAGAAAGAAGAAGAAGGAAGAAAGTGCCTTAGTTAGAGGGTTGCCTTCAAGCATGGGTAGCATGTCTTTCCAACCCCATAATCAGTGCTTGTAGTCTATTCTTATGTCTAAGGGGTGTGCTTTGAATTTCCATTATTATTATTTTTTCTCCATTTTTTTTTGTTTTTTTTTTTTTTTTGTTTTTCTTTTGTTTGTTTGTTTTTCTTTTCTTTTCTTTTTTCTTTTATTTTTCTTTTTTTTTTTTTGAAATGGGAAACACACCATGCAAAGACAAAGCTTCCTTTTTATTCATTGACAGAGGAGTAATGATACATTTTAAGAGTCATAAACCACATCAAGGAAGACAAGATGAAAACCCAACAAATCCCCTTAAGGTCACATCTTTACCATTCCCACTTAGTCATTCCCTCTTTCTTCAAGGTACAATGATCATTGATTAATTTTAGTTTCATGAAAGAAGAACCAAATTGTTTCCATGAAAAGACCTTTTATTCAAAAAATTGGAGGGATGGATGAGGTGGTCTCACTACTTTACACAATTACTTACCTAATCATCTTGATAGCATAGAACAAAAACCCAACATAGTGTTAACTTCTGCATCATGACTTGGCAATCTTATTAACAGAAATATTAAATATATTCATTAAACATAAAGGGAATGACTCAAGAAAATAGAAAAGTATTAAGAAATGAAAAACATATGAAGAATCAGAAAATTTTGGAAAAAACAAGAAAATGATAAAAAAACTGTAAAACAAAAACAAGGTGAAAATACTTATTAGTTCTTGAACTAGGATGGAGCATCTTCCCCATGACTAATCTTATGGCTGCACATTTAGAAGATGACTACACAATTCCTTGGTTATACACCATTGGTTTTCCATCTATCAATATTACTAATTTAATTAATCATGTGGTAGCACATGTAGCATTGGTGATAGTCTTGTTTGGATCATTCGAAGTTGTATCTTCATCTGGACTTGAAGGTACTTCTATTTTTGGGGGTCCAGATGTGTTTACTTCTTCTTCTTGATTGTCTATTTTAATTCCCAGGTCTCCATGTTTAATATCCTCTTCTGGTGTAAAATCACAGTGTAAGATATCTATAGCTAAGTCCTCTATTTGGTCCATTTTCTTAAGTTTAGAACTAATAAGCAGATCAGTTGCCTCCATGCATCTTTGAAACAACTTTATATTTTCATTTTCAAGCCATTGGATGTCTTCTATTTTAGTGGCTACTATGTAGGCTGGTTTTTGCTCACACACTTGTTCCTTAGCTTTGTTGTGGGTTGTATTAATATTTTGAATTTCTAGTTCACAATTGCATCCTTTACTATTAGTGATGCATGGATTCTTCTTTTGTCTCTCCACAATGCTAAAGTAATCATTTCTATTAGGTGTTAGAGTAATGATGGATGTTGGCCTTTGCATAGGATTAGAGGACATTGGTTGTGAAAGAAAGGATGTTGCACTTGATTGGAATTGTGCTAGTTTGGATGAGTTAGTAGGCCCACAATTGTTGTGCTTACATGTGGGAACCATCCTAAAAAATGGTGTTTCCAAGATTATGGTGGAGATCTACTAGCATTATCATTTCTATGTATGTTCATAACACAAGTGGCATTTTCTTCTTGATTTCATGGTGTTGAACCTTCCTATGTTGCTGGTGGTGACATATGGTGGAGGGAAGTATGAAAATACTAAGGATATAATGAAGGATGAGAGGTGTGAGGTGGTGATCCTTCAGGAGATGTCGCGGGTCGATGATATCCAGGAGAGTGGTAATAGCGATTTGAAGTAAAGGATGTAGAACTAGTTGGAGAAACAGGGTGTTGAATATAATATCGATGTAGGTTTGGCTGGTAGTAAGTGTAGGGCTACTTTGATGGTGGCCTCCCCCACAACTATGGGTTTTGGCACTATGATTGATGATAGTCTTGAGGCTGGTAATAAGTCCCTCTAGGATAATACAATTGGTTGTGGGACTGTCTATAATTACCATGTGGAAAAAGAAATTTCTTGGGCATGTGCTTTTGTATGAATTTGGATTTAATGCAAAAGCCCAATACTCATGTAAATGTGACATGATTGGGCAATAACTCTTTGGATGATCATAGATGCAGATGTCACATCTATCATCTTCATCCATGGTTGAGTTTATAGGCTCACTTTCTTCAGCCATGTTCCCTATTTCAAGATAAGTATTCCTAACTCTTTCTTGGTTCTTCTTCCTCCATTTATTGTGAACACCTAATCCATTTTATGTTACGTTCTCCTCTATAGTTTCTACAAAAGTTGTATATTTTTTATTTATCCACTCTAACATCCTATCTAGCCTTACTTGGAGTTCATCAAGAGATTGTTATGGTGGCAAGGTTCATTGTGAAATCACCTCATTGAGAGCTGCCTCTTTTTCCTCATCATAGATATGAACCCTCTTCTTTTGAAGAGTTGGATCCCAATGATATTTCTCAACATTGCTCTTCTTTCTCTTTCGCCACCTACTCGATTAGCCATTGTATCTAATGGGCTTTTAGTTTGTATAATCAACCTTGAGCATACATCCCAAGGATCTCCCTAGTTTCATTACAAAGCCCATCTATGATGTGGAAAAGTTGCTCTTTTTGAGAGAAATCATGGCTGGGACATCTATGTAGTAGCAAATAGTATATATCCAAGGCCACATCCAAGGGTTCATGATTTTCTTGCTTCCACCCTTAGATTTGTTTTCTTAGGTTGGATACTCTTGCATAGGTTTGGTATTTTTCATTGAAAATTTCTACCATTATAGACTACTGGTGGATGGAACTTGGTTCCAATGATCTTTACCAACTTTCAACTTCATCTATTAGTATCCTGGGGAAGAGCTTAATCTTTTGCCACTTATTTTTGATATTTTGCAAGGCACAAGCATTGAAAACCCACTAATTTCGGCCTAGCATTTAGAAATGGAAACGACTCAAGCCCTTTCAAAGTTTCAGAGACAAAATTTGGCTAAGGCATGGCATTCACGCTGACTTGGGAACTCACACTGGATGCTGAACACTGACAATTCATGCTGGACACTGTGGTCATGCTGTGGTCATGCTGCAGCATGATCTCCAACGTGACCAACTTTGCCAACTCTCAAAGCCTCCAAATCAAGTCAAAATAATCAAATTTTTAGAGGAGTAAATCAATCTTCAGGCTCACCATCGACAACCTCTAGACTTTAGCCTCCAAAATCTTCAGATTTTAAGTCAAAAATTGCAAGTTTTCACAAGTGTTTGTAGGTGACGCTGCAGGTTACATTGTGGTCATGCTGCAACGTGACCACAGCGTGACCTACCCAAAATAGCCAGCATGACCTACTCAAAACCACTCAAATCCAAGCTCAAATTCCAGATTCCAGAGTTAAATACATTCAGGCAACAAATCTAGGCTTCAAAATCCAAAAAATGGTATTAAAAGGTCAAGATTTCCTCACTCACGCTAGAGGTCACGCTGGGCATGAGTGCAGCGTGAGTACAGCATCTACACGCTGGACGCTGGGCACGCTAGAAGCTGGACGATGCTAGATACATGCTGGAGGTCATGCTAGGCATGAGTGCAGCATGACCATAAATCAACCTACACTGAAGCTCAACTCGACTCTGAAGGCACATCAACTCACGTTGTAAGCCCTGATCAAACAGAGATGCCTCAAACAGCCTCAAATCAACATCTCGACATCCTGCAGCACTCGATCCATGGTCAAGCGAGCTAGGTTAATTTTCTCTTGTTGTACATTTCATTGTAAATCCCCATTTGTGGGCATGTCAAGCCCTCATGGTCTAAATTAAATGTACTTTCATGAGCTTGAGTAACCCACGAATTGTAAAATGCAATGTACCTAGTCAAGAACGTAGCTTGCCGACACACATCCAACTCCTGCACAACTATCCATAGGACACATGTTGCTTGATCCATTTTCCTGTTAAATCCCAACCATTGATTCCATTCTGGAATTCTGCACCCAAGCCCAGTCCAACCCTATAAATACCTTGTCAATTCACATGAATTAGAGGGGGGGCAATTGGTGACATTAGCAATTTTGAGAATATACAGAACTAGCAATCCTTGGGCGCTTGGCAAACTTGACTCCTGGCATCCTAGCACTTCTCACATCACATCATTGCATCACATCATCACCTGGGGCTAGGCGTTTGACCTACCACCCACACGTGCAGCTACACTTTGATCGATGCATACCTTTTTTTTTATTAAGCAATACAATTCAATTCATTTTTCCAACCAACCGTTATTTTCGTTTGTTCTATCTTATATTCAGTTTACGTCCAATTTACACTTTGCTTACTACATTTTAGTTTATATTCTGCTTTGTTTTATGATCCTGTTTACATTTTATTCACACTATTCACATTTTAAGACATAAGTTACGATAACCCCAGCACAAGCCATAGTTTACACTCGAGGAAGTCCTTGGTTGATTTGCATGCAAACCATCCAAGGAACTCTGCCTTCGTTCCCTTTTCCAGCTTACCCTCAAAGCAAAGGCAAGGTCAGCTGTGCTTGCCCGACGATCTTTCAGTGTCTATTTCCTTCCATCCTTACACCAACGATTTAGGTCTATACAGGTTTTGGCACTAGAAGGAGGGCTTGAACTTACTTGTTTTTTGTTAAAACGTCAATCACGCTACCTGTCAAAACTTTTTCATCTTGTCCTTGTAAGTCTTCCTGTCATAGTTGGTCATGCTGAGCTTGCTTCCTGTTGGTCATGCTAAGCTTGCTCCCCATTGGTACTGCTGTGGTTTGATTGATTTGGTCACACTGTGGTTATGTCACGTCGGTCACACTGCGGTTGCTTTCACTCTAACTCATCTAGCCCAGTCTGCTCATGTTCACATGGAACCCTCCCAAATCAACCCAGTAACATTGTCAATCTCTGACTTTGGGGTTGAAGCCTCGAACCCTGTGACTACCACGGAATCCATAATTGTCATTGAACAGGTAAATCCCTAAGGCCCTGCACACCAATCACTTAGGCTATAGGGCAAAGGCCCTACTTATGTGACTCTTACACCCGAAGGGTATAGCTTCATCTGTGTCAAAATCCACACCAACCTACCTATCGACCATACAGAAAGGGAAGCAAAACGAGACTATGAACTTATCCACAAAGGAGATCGCCAATTCATTCCTTCAGCATTCGACATAATCCTGCTCTTTGAACACCATCATAGGCTCATATCCCAACTTCTCATGGCTAGAAGTCAAGTCCTATAGTTACCTCCAATAGAGCCTCAAGGTGGAGATGAGGAAGATGATTTCATAGCCCAATCTAAACATGAGGATTCATACCATACCGTTAGCCCCTCTGCCCATACAAACCCACTTTTTCAACCTTTCCTAGAAGAGAAAACATTTCCACCACCATCTTCCTTATGGGAGGTAGCCATTCCTATTCCCATCTTCTCCAAGTCCAACGTTCAAACTAATGCATCAACTTCCATCATACCATTGCAAATACAATCCCAACAGCTTCCTCCTCAGACTAATGTAGGAATGACTTTTCTACCTCAAGTGATTGGAATGCCATTAGTCATACCCACTTCCATGTCCATCCATTACATACCTCAGTGCAAATCCAACAAGCACCAACGATTACTTCACAATCGGTGACTAGACAGTGGGTCCCACCAGCTGTTTAGCAAAACCCGTCTACTCACTACAGTGTACCACATCCCATGATCTCAGCTCTAAATGTCATCCTGCCACAACAAACAATTACCCAACAACCTCTTTTTCCACAAATGATGCCACCATCGAGTCATTATCAATTACCATCAACCCAAACCGTCGGTTTGCCTACCGCCCAAGAATGGGCAGACACACAAAAGATGATGCACTCATTGGTAGAAGAATTAAAACACCTTAAAACTTTGAACAATGAGAAAGTCAAGGTGCTAGATTTCTATCAAGATAACCCAATTGACCCCTCAGTTCCACCATTAACCCTACCAAAGGAGATCCCATTACCTCAGCTAACAAAGTACAATGGAGAGGGAGATCCAAATGCCCACCTAGTGATATTTTGACTAGAATGTCTCCTGCTTCAGGCCTGGCCTCATGCAATTCTACGAGCTTTTGCTATGTCCTTAATGGAAAAAGCCTTAGACTGGTACTGTGCCTTACCTTGTAACTCCATATTCTCTCTAGTGGATTTGTTACATTAGTTTGTCACCCGTTTTAAGTATAATCTAAAGCCTGAAGCCACACTGGACAATTTAATTCAAATTAAACAAGCGCCTTTATATCTAGTGCAAAAATTCATCCAAGATAGAGTGCAATCCTAAATGAACTCCACGAGCCCATACCTAAGACATACTTGCTCACCATTTTTAAAGCCGCTGTGAATGACTTCGTTAAGTCAAAACTCTATTATTTGAATGCTCATACTTTGAGTCAAGCATTCACACAAATCAAAAGCATAGAGGAGGCAGCACAATCAAGCAATGACCTAGCTTATTTGGCCTACAAAAATCAACATACTCGCAAGCAAAACACAATTGAGGCAATGGTAGCTGTAATCACCAAATTAACCAACTAGAGCCCAACAGCTAAGCAACCTAAAGCCCCAGCTAACAAAGCCGCCAACTTTGGTGCCAACTCACCTACATCAGCAGGGGCCACTCCAAAGCCCAACTATCAATGCAAGGATCTCTCAAAGCACACACCACTACCGATGCAACCCTTTCAACTATTGGAGCAACTCTTAAAAGCTGGGCAAATCCAACACAAACACGTATCCGAGATTACCCGCCAAAAACATGACAGGTACTATGAGCTACTAAGGAACCCCACCTTAGCAGTATCAAATGAGCCCCTAGTCCCACAACATGTTAAATTGGACCAATACTGTCATTACCATCAAATGGCTGGTCACAGTATAGAAAACTGTCATGCCTTGCAAGATGACCTGCAGGGAATGATAGAACAAGGCCAAATAGTGATTGACATGGCAAGTCAATCCAACACAGACGATGCCTCCTATGTCATAAACTCAATTAGCATAGGTCGCAAGCCCAAACCTATGCAAAAACCTTTTGTGATCCATGTGCCTCCCAGCAAGGCAAGGATTCCCCCAGCCTCCACAAACAAGAGGCCTCCCTTTGTTATCAAGGTGCCACCCTAGGCATCCATAACACCCTTTGTGGTCAAGGCTCCATAATGTTCATCAGCTAAGATGTTAAACTGGCATGACTCGTTTACTAAGAAGTTAAACTGGCATGACATAGAAACAAAAACCGCTAAGCAACCTTTTGTCATCAAGGTGCCACAATGTGATGGCCCCTCACCTACCCGAAGCCCAATAGTGGACAACATCTCAATCCCTCCTCCTTCAAGGGTTAACCCCACTAGCAACCTGGGTAGGCCCACCAAATGGAAATGCAAGAGGACAAACGAGCACCTCGCAACTCCCATGGCCGAAGCAAAGGCCACAACTAGCAAACAACAACTAAACATTGGGGCCCCTACCCCCAAGCAAACCAAGCCTAAGTCCCCCTCCCAAGAGGTCTGTCTCTCAAGCTTCATAGAGGAAGTCAAAGCCAACACAACGGCTAATGACAAGGACTTCGTAGCTACACTAGCCCAAGTAAAGCAAACACTCAAGCAAAAGAACACAACATTTAGCTTATACGACCTCGTCAAGACATCACCTACTCACTACCAAGCATTGGCCCAGGTCTTAGCCTCCATTCCTATTATGGAGTACATCCCTGCAAATGAGGCATCCATCCATGCAACAATGTTACCTCCCATACAGCAAGAATTAGGTTCAACAACCTTAGCCTTTCGTGATGATGTAGTTAAAGTCAACCCCAAACGAGGGAAAGTCACTACAGCTCCACTATCCATTAGCATTCGTGTTGGGTAGTGCACCATCCGCAGAGTGCATGTTGATGATGGTGCAGCAATGAACGTAGTCCTATACTCTGTCATCAACAAGCTAGGCCTGGCAGATGAAATCAGGCCAACCAAAACCACATGTCTAAAATCCTTCAATGTATCATGTGTCATAGTCAAGGGTACAATCAACTTAGCCTTTGTAGTGGGAGAGCAATTCCTCACTAGCGCAGATTTCACTATCATAGAGGAGATGCCAGGTTTCAACATGATTCTAGGCAGGCCTTAGCTAGCTCAACTAAGGGCCATCTCCTCTCCCATCCACCAAGAAATCCACCTTCCATGTGAAGGTGGTCAAGTTATCATCCATGGTGATAACGTTTCCTCTTCAACTATCCATGACATAGACATGGCGCAAGTTTTGGAAGAAGAGTTTCTTGGTGGTACACCTACGATAACCAATGTAACGCTTGAGGCTAACACACCTGAACGAGTGGTTGAAGCCGACAGCCCCCCAGAGGACCCTAAACCTTGCATGCTCCCTAATCCATGCCTAGTTAGGAAGCAACTACATGACCAAGACTCTCCCTTGGCTGAAAATGTGCCAGATGCTTGCCTACCTTCTGCCTATCCCTCTGACATGCATTTTTGACTTTTGTTTACATTGCACTAGCCTATGCGTTTACATTTTGCCTGCTCACTTAGATCACGCATTTTTCTTTGTTTACACATTCATCAACTTAGTTTACACATTGCATTTGAAAAACATCAAACATAAAAGCATAAAACTACAAAAACACATGGCCCAAAAAGGCCTCAAACTAGCATACGGCCCAGAATGGCCTAAAACGATCACTTTTTGCCTTGCTTTTCTTTCATTCATACATTCTAACTCTATGTACGGCAGGTGTCGCTTGATGTTGTTTTCTTCCTAGCTGATTTTTGCAGGATCTCGCAGGCACGTAGCATGACCATGCATGTAGCATCACACTTTACACAAGCAAGGTAAGCATCAGTCTGCTATGACTATAAACTGGCATAGAATAGTCCTAGCATCATGACTTAAAACTGATACCAAAAAATAGTCCTAGCATCATGACTTAAAACTGATACCACAGATTAGTCCTAGCATCATGACTTAAAACTGATACCACAAAATAGTCCTGGCATCATGATGTAAAACTAATACCACAGAGTATTCCTAGCATCATGACTTAAAATCGATACCACAGAGTAGTCCTGGCATCATGACTTAAAACTGATACCATAGACTAGTCCTTGCATCATGACTTAAAACTGATACCACAAAATAGTCCTTGCATCATGACTTAAAACTAATACCACAGAATAGTCCTGGCATCATGACTTAAAATTGATACCACAGAATAGTCCTGGCATCATGACTGAAAACTGATACCACAGACTAGTCCTAGCAGCATGACTTAAAACTGATACCACGGAATAGTCCTGGTATCATGACTTAAAATTGATACCACAGAGTAGTCCTGGCATCATGACTTAAAACTGATAGCACATAATAGTCCTAGCATCATGACTTAAAACTGATACCACAGAATAGTCCTAGCATCATGACTTAAAACTGATACCACAGAATAGTCCTGGCATAATGCCTTAAAACTGATACCACAGAATAGTCCTGGCATCATGACTTAAAACTAATACCACAAAATAGTCCGCTATGACTATAAACTGGTTTGCCTCTTCACAGTCCGCTATGACTATAAACTAAACAATGCATCGTCCACTACAATGCTAAACTAGCTTTGTCTAAGGGGTTACGACGTGAAACTAACCCGCAACAGTCCACTAAGACTATAAATTGGCAACATCATCGATGACCAGGCAAAAATTCGAAAAGATGTGTTGCTACAATTTGTTGTTCATGTTCCACAAAAACTTGTTGCATGATTTGTCCCATGGACACTAATGAAGTTGATGTTTTTCATAATTCTGGTTGCTTTGAAAATTGCACATGGTGACTTCATCTCCCTATTTAAAGTGCTTAGCTAACCATTTCATTTGTGTTTTTCTTGTTTTCTTGGAGTTGTGTTTGCAGGATGACACTCCTAAGGCATTTGTACATAGATGCACTTCATTGTGACGACAAGGTATCACATTCTTCCTGACGCACGTAACTGGGTTAATAAATCTATTCATAAGTACATTCCCTATTTCTCCATCATGTCCCAATTATCCTATTCAATTACTCCCCCTTAATACATTATGTTCACCCCAAAGCTCTTGATATATTGTTGCACACTGTGACTCTTTAAGCAGTTGTAACGCAAAACATAGCACACAATGCATGATGCAAAAATGCAAGTGCTCAAACATGAGCACGACACAAAAAGTAAGCTCCCTCAAAAAGATTGAAAAAATAAAAATAAAAGAAAAAGAAAGACAAAATAAGGCAAAAACAAAAGAAAATAAGAAACAAACAAAAAGAAAAAGAACAAAAGGGTCAAAGAGAAAAATGCACAAAAAAGGGTCTTCATGACCCCGTTGACGTCATAAACCTCAGACTATTGGCTATTCTCATACAAGCCCTAGGCGAGAAGGCAATTGTCTTGAAAAAACAACTACACTTGTGTCTCAAAGAGACCATGTTGTACATCGGCTTTGGTTGTTTACAACGGGCTCCCATAAACACTCTACGAGATTCCCATTTCTCCAAAGAACGCACCTCCAATGTCTTGGTTCCAAATCTGCTGAAGATCCAACTTTTGACAAAGACCAATGACATAACTTGTTCAGACGAGAGCATTCCTCTCCCACAATCCCAATGGCAGTTATCACCCTTGATCAATTCCTGACTTCCCCCGATTACAATCCCTTGCATCTTGAACCACATTCCCTTAATCCCATGTACGTCTAGACATAGTGCGATGACATCCAACCAAGGGATGATAGTTAATGTTGGTACTTGGTTGTTCATGGTGTTTTGCACTTCTTTTTCAACGCCTCTCGGGTGAATTCCTCCAGACGTCAACAAAGAGGGACCAATGAAAAACCACTAATTTTGGCCTACCATTTTGAAATGGAAACGACTCAAGCCCTTTCGAAGTTTTAGAGACAAAATTTGGCTAAGGCATGGCATTCACGCTAACTTGGGAACTCACGCTAAATGCTGAGTGCTGACAATTCATGCTGGATGCTGTGGTCATGCTGCAGTGTGACCTCCAGCATGACCAACTTTCCCAACTCTCAAAGCCTCCAAATCAAGTCAAAAAAATCAGATTTTTAGAGGAGTGAATCAATCTTCAGGCTCACCATCGACAACCTTTAGACTTCAGCCTCCAGAAGCTTCATATTTTAAGTAAAAAATTACAAGTTTTCACAGGTGTTTATAGGTGACGCTGCAGGTTACGCTGTGGTCACGCTGCAACGTGACCTACCCAAAATAGCCAGCATGACCTACTCAAAACCACTCAAATTCCAGATTCCAGAGTTAAACACATTCAAGCAGCAACTCTAGGCTTCAAAATCCAAAAAATGGTGTCAAAAGGTCAAGATTTCCTCACTCACGCTGGAGGTCACACTGGGCGTGAGTGCAGCGTGAGTACAGCGTCTACACGCTGGATGCTGGGCACGCTAGAAGCTGGACGATGCTAGACACACACTAGAGGTCACATTGGGTGTGAGTGCAGCGTGACCATAAATCAACCTACACTGAAGCTCAACTCGACTCTGAAGGTACATCAACTCACGTTGGAAGCCCTGGTCAAATAGAGATGCCTCGAACAGCCTCAAATCAACATCTCAACATCCTACAGCACTCGATCCATGGTCAAGCGAGCTAGGTTAATTTTCTCTTATTGTACATTTCATTGTAAATTTTCATTTGTGGGCATGTCAAGCCCTTACGGTCTAAATTAAATGTACTTTCATGGGCTTGAGTAATCCACGAATTGTAAAATGCAATGTACCTAGTCAAGAACGTAGCTTGCCGACACACATCCAACTCGTGCACAACTATCCATAAGACATGTGTCACTTGATCCATTTTCCTATTAAATCCCAACCATTGATTCCATTCTGGAATTCTACACCCGAGCCTAGTCCAGCCCTATAAATACCTTATCAATTCACATGAATTAGAGGGGGGGCAATTGATGACATTAGCAATTCTAAGAATATACAGAACCAGCAATCCTTGGGCACTCGGCAAACTTGACTCCTGGCATCCTAGCACTTCTCACATCACATCACATCACATCATTACATCACATCATTGCCTGGGGCTAGGCGTTTGACCTGCCACCCACATGTGCAGCTACGCTTTGATCGGTGCATACCTTTTTTTTTTATTAAGCAATACAATTCAATTCGTTTTTCCAACCAATCGTTATTTTTGTTTGTTCTATCTTATATTCAGTTTACGTCCAATTTACACTTTGATTACTACATTTCAATTTACATTCTGTTTACGTTCTGCTTTGTTTTATGATCCTGTTTACATTTTACACACACTGTTCATGTTTTAAGACATACGTTACGATAACCCCAGCGCAAGCCATAGTTTACGCTTAGGGAAGTCCTTGGTTGATTTGCATGTAGACCATCCAAGGCACTCTTCCTTCATTCCCTTTTCCAGCTTGCCCTCAAAGCGAAGGTAGGGTCAGTTGTGCCTACCTGACAATCTTTCAGTTTCTGTTTCCTTCCAGCCTTACACAGATGATTTAGGTCTATACAAGCATCATGGAAGGCTTGTAAGCGATGTTGTGGATTAGAATCATAGCCTTCCACAAATTTAAGGGTATTATTCATATCAAGCCTTTTGATGCGACTTTCCTTGCAATGCCTGTGGGGTATCCTAACTACCTCTATGATCTACATCAAGCTCTTAGTGGCCAACAAGGCTTTACTATCATCAGACATGTCATGGTGAAAATTTCTATTTCTATTTGTCTAATTATGATGATTTTGTCTATGTTCATTTTGATGTCTCTGATTTTTTTCATTAGGTTCGATTTCTATTCTTATTTCAATCCCATAGTGGATCTTGATCTCTATACCTACATTCATCTTCATCAAAACTAGACATTGAAGAGGAAGAGGAAGATGAGAAATTGGGAGAATCACCATGGCTTCTATAGTTCTCCCCATGATTCCTTGATTTATTTCTTCCAGGTTTTGAGAAGGTCTTGGGCCTTGAAGCCTCCCCTAGTTTAGGACTTACTTCATCTCCTCTGGGGTTTTCTACCTTAGGTGAATGTAGTCCTTGAGCATAGCTAGGGTGGTCATGAACATATGAAACCCTTGCATGAGGTTGGTCACTCTAATTTTCTTCAACATATGTCTCATTGGTTCTCTAATGAATGTTCTCTTCATGCGATGCATTATTACTTCCTTGTGAAAGAGACATTGTTGTTGGTGTATGATGTGTGTGACTTAGTATTTTCTCAAAGATAGTTTGTTAATGCATTTATAGTGATCATGTATGATATAACTAATCTAGAGAGCTAGCACCATCCTTAGTAATGGCACCAATGATGAGCAATGAGGTACCCCATATGCCCAACCATACTAATCACAAGTGTTCACACATGATCCAGTTGAATTCTATGGATGGGACTAGTTGTGGCATATGGGTCATTATGCCTTGATCGCAGTTTGCTATCTTCCCACTTGGACTAGTGGTAGCTTTGTCATGTATGGTTTAGTCCAAAGTGATGCATATGATTCTTGATGTTGTTGAAGCCTTATGCCACTCCTAATGATAATAAAGAAATCAATTATTTAAACTAATTAACAATGAAAAGTAATGTCTAAACTAGCCTATGGGTGATAAGTGTCCATTCCTAGCTTGTTACACACATCCTAGACCCATGTATCCACTACTAGGATTACCAAGAGTGCTGCTACTGGGTGAACCAAGCAATAATGCTACTAGGATTACCAAGCAAATATGTGTTTATGCTCGAAACTGGTCACGCTTATTTCACCAATTCATGAACATGCATGGAAATGTAAATATCAATTAAGTACATGGAATATGGATTACATTAAGAGTAAATTTAATCTAAGTCAAAGTACTACAATGAATAAGAATCAATCTTGATATTATTATTATTCATGGAATGTGTCTAGGTACATTGCCACTCAAATAAGTCACTATACAATTGACTCAAATCCACACTACAGGCACTCACTGACTATTCTCTAAGATTACAAAACAAAACTGCAAGAGTCTAGATACTTTGTTGATAAAAGAATTGCATAAACATGGTTGAGAGCATGTATTTATAGATTTCATTGCTACGTTACATTGACAAGGCCTCATTGAGGCCTCATCAACGTAGCCTTGTTGTTAGAGCCTTAACATCAGAGCCTTGTTATTGGAGCCTTGACATCAAAGCCTTGATATTGGGGCTAGGATATCGAAGCCAACCAAAAAGTTAACTTTTTATCAAATAACCTAGCCAACTGATGATTCATCAATAGGATTGAATGAAATTTCATTATTTCTTAACTTTATAAATAAGGATTTGATGATTATTTTGTTCATCTTGTTCATACTTTGCTCACTAATGATAATGCTCAACTTGTTACTAATTTTGAATTAAGTTCCTCTTTTTCTCTTCAACAATTAGTTCATCAAGGTTGTCCTCTAGCTCCTTGTCTTTTTATTATTGTTGCAAAATTTCTTTCACAAAATCTACATTATAATATAGAAAGGAATATCATTAAGGAAATTTCAATTGATGATTAAGGTATACAATTGCTTAACATGTACTTTGCAGATGATTTTGTTTTTATGATCAACAATTCTCTATAACATATCAATACTCTTTTAGTTAGAGTGGAGGGTTATTGCATGTTATCTGGCTCTTGGATCAATTAACAAAATTTTGATGTTTATTATAATGGTAATATTAATAAGTGGGTTACTCTTAGGCCTCGAAAAAGTTTGAAAAAAGATTTTATCTTCAAAATTTTAGGAAGATCTTTTTCTTTTAAGCCTAATCTTACTATTTTGTAGAATTATGTGGTTGATACAATTGAAAAGCAGAATGATAAATGGAAAGAAATAAATGTTCACCCTTGCTAGCAAAGATTTAGTTATTAAGTAAATGCTTCAATGAACTCATATTTATTACTCCAACAATGACATGTTAACCTAGTGATACGGGTCTTATCTTGGTAACCTCGAGTAATAGGTTCAATTCTACCAAGTAGCACTAAGTTATAAACTTCTATAAATCTTAGGGTATACGTATGTTTCAATCATTTTTGGTTCCAATACCTTTCCAAACCACCCTTGCCTCCCCACACCCAAAACCCATATTTATTACTCTAGTTGTTAGGATCATTCTAAAACTTCTTATGATAGAATTAATTGTATTATTTGTTGATTTTTTTGATCTGTTAAGCAATATAGAAAACATTTTTATAAAAGTTACTTGGGATATTTGCACTAATAGTAGGAAAGATGAAGGACTTAGCCTCATTAATTATTAGAACTAGGGTACTTCTCTTCCTATAAAATGGATTGCAAACTGCATTAATGAAGATAATGTTTGGATGTTCATTTTAGATAATAGACTTATGCAAGAAAAACCTAAGAATGATAATAGTTGGTCTTCTAATAACTTTATTCATTGTCTTATTTTTCATTAGGCCATTTCTATTTCAAGTTCTCCAATTCTCAAATAACTTTGGAAGACACGATGCAAACTTAGTAAATATTAGAATTACAATCATATTAATGTTTTAGAAGATATGCTTAGGCAAATTAGCCCATGATGACTTCCTTTTAATGAAGGAGCTTGGACTACTAATGTATCTAGATTGTGTACCAATTGGAGCAAATTTGATATCATTGTAGTTTCTTGTCTACGTATGCATAATAGATGGATTACTTGAAATGAAGCATCTAGCCTCTATGGTTTGACTAGAAAGAGGAAAAAGAATTTTAAAAAATTAATTTCTAATTTTGAGAATTTATTTAAATTTGACAATAATTTACATTAAGCTTTTCCAAATATTTTTTGAAATGATGACAAGTCTATTTTTCTTTTAATTCAAATGTTGCTTCCAATATTATTACAAAGAATGATTTTATTCATAACAAATTCAATACAGCTTGAAAAATGCAATTATAATCACACTTTTGGGTAAGGAAAATGAAAAATATTCCCAAGAGCTCCTAAATTTTCTAAACTTTTTATTTTTTATAGTGTCTTATTCATCAAGGTCTTCCTTTCAGCACTCATTTTAACATATGAGAAATGTTTCTCCTCAACGTCCTTTTTATAGAAGTAAAAATTTATTTTCTCATTTTTTGAATGTCTTGTTATTCAACATGCTTGGAATGTACATCTAGAATTTGTAACAACTTCAACCAAGCATCATTCTTGGAGATTAGATTGTTGTGTCTACTTTCTTTCTTTAAATTTAAAATTTTCATCAACCACTTGTTCTCTACTCTATTTGGAATCTTTAGTACGTAATTATTTTTCAATAGCAAGAGCATATCTATGACTTCTCTTCAAGAGTTAAATACTAGATTCTCAAAGATGTCTCTATTCAACTACAATTTAAGTAAAAAAAAAAACTCTTAGTGAAAACTGAAAAATTAATTTGTTTTTTATAATATTAATTTCTTTTTATTTTGGAGGCTCAAGGATGGAAAGCATTTAGCTTTTGCTACTATTTGTTCTTTATTTCTAATTAATTCATTCTTTTATCCTTAGAAAGAGTTTTCTCTTTCTCTTTATAGAAATCCTTTAGTAAGAAGTGATAACCTATGAGGGCACTTGTAAATAAGGGCAAGGCCTACTCCTTTTTTACCTTGGAAAATAGGTTTTTTAGGATTGGTTATAAGGATGAAAACCTAGAAAGGCATTCCTAAAACTATTAAGGTTTTTCTTTAAACTCTCCCTTCATTGACATGATGTACTCTAAATTTTTTTAATATTATTATTTATCTTTTGGGACTTGACACCCCCCTAAAAGGAAAGTCATGTTGATCTTGGGACACTTTTTTCATTTTTCATCCTTACATCTAAACGTTAAAAACCTCCTTCCTAGCATAGGAAAAGGATCAAACCTTGTTATTTTTTAGAATCATTCTTTTAGGTTTTTACTTTTTCCCCAAAAATTCTTGTAAACAAAAAATTAAAAAAAAATGAATAGGGATACATATAGGCTTGTAGTTCAAGCATCAACTATTGAATAATAGTATCTTGAGTACAAAGGAAGAATAATAGCTAAAGAATCTTAGCAATGAACCATATTACATCAAATTTTTCAAATAGTAGAAAGAACAAGTTGATGAAAGAAACTCCAAGTGTGAAACAAAAATTGTTGAAATTGGAGAATATCACCAAATAAAACTTCCTCTAACCTTGGTTTAAAAAAGCACATAAATATCAGTCACACCAAGGCTAAAAACTTTAATCAACAGAATACTAGTATTTTAAACTTAAACATTCTTGATATGAGTAATCTATGTATAACGATTCCTCTATGTTAGTGACATATTACACAATTAGTTTGATTTCAATTGACATGCTAATTATATTTTGATTAAGTCCAAAATTTATAGTGATTGTGAGTAGAAGTTCATTTCCAATTAATATGCTAAGTATATTTTAATTAAGCTTCAAAGTTATAGTGATTCAAAAATTACCATAACTCCTTTATTACAATTACTAATATTGATGTTGTTTCTAAACTTCAAATAAATATTTGAGGAACTAAAAGTTCAAAAATTACCATGACTCCTCTATTACAACTACTAATTTTAATTTTATAGTTTAAGGTTTAATTAGGTATTTAAGGAAGAATTAAAAAATCTAACAAAGGAGTAGACATATTTTGCTCTCACAAGTCACTTTTGAACTACAAAAGTAATTCATAACTAAATGAGTAAAGCTTAAATTTAATTCTCTTATGCCATCTAACTACATTTACCCATCATTGAGGCACTCATGCTATAACATCCTACCTTACTGATGAGCGGTGAGGTACCCCTATGCCCAACCATACGAATCACTAAGGTGTTCACACACGATCTGGTCAAATTCTGTGGACCTATAGTTCTCTAGTACACTAATTCTCTAAGAAGTGAAATGGGCATTGAGAACGTTCATTGTCTTCCCAACTACACCTGTGAAGCTCAAGGATATGATTTAAGTGTAATTGAGGCACATGATTTTAATAATTTTTATGTTTTATAAATTTAATTTCCTACAACAAGAATGAAAGGTAGAGTAATTTAAGATCTAGTTTATCTATTGCCTAACTAGCCTAACACAAGTACCCATTATCACTTTCCAAACACATCCTAAACACATATAGCCCTACTAGATTACCAAACGTCAAACGTTTCTAGGATACCAAGTGGTACACATATGCTTGAGGTGGTCATGCTTGTGTTCATTAACAACTAGGAATTAATTGCTTAATTAAAGTGCATTAAAGTGAAGTGCATGAATATAAATGCATCAAGGAAACATTAGTCTATTCTCAGTGCTACAAAGCCGATCAAAAGGGTTTTTTTTTATTCCTATCACACTGTTGTGCTTAGGTACATTAGTGTTTGAACAAAGATCCGTACACACTTAGGCTCCTAGTGTGGGTACTCAGAAAATATTCTAACTCTAGAGAAAACAAACTACAAGAGATTTGCTAACTATGACAAAAACTAATATCAAAATTTTGAGCCTGAGCACTATATTTATAAGTTGGCATATACCCTATGATATCGAATATTTAATAACACATCCTAGTCTCCAATATCGGGTATCCAATATCAAAGCATGTCAAAACATGACTCATCATGCCCCCATGACTAAATAAAAATTCGTCCTCAAGTGAAGAAAAGGAGAAACAAATTCCTTATAAAATATTAGGGAGGTATGAAATTATTGACTAACATACAAACTAACTCAAATGAAACAGACAGATTCTAAGTACCCAAGTTTATAGAGTTACAATATTTACAAAATTGGATGTTCATGATAAGAGAGGTGAACACCCTGGATAAAATTGATATCCAACGCCTCTTGGCAGTTGAAGAATGAGAGAAAAGATCCCATGATCATGAATGGTCCTCGTCGTGTGGTACTGTCACATCATCCTTGGTAAAGATAGTTCTGCTTCTAGTCCATGCTTTCCACTGCAATTACAACAAAATCACAAATTAGTATGCAATGTGTAACACATAGCTAGTAAGTACCTTGTCTCATTGGTGGTTACACATAGCTAGGTTGTGATTGTGATAGCTTGATTCCTTTAGGAGTGTTAGCAAGGAGACTGACAAATAGGGTAAAATAGATAAGTGATCCATTAAATTTGAAAAAGTTCAAATAGGATGAAATGCTTGAAGAGGGTATAAGAATTCACAACAATAAAAAGGAAAGTTCACTAAAAAATGTTGTGAAGATGTGCACAGTTGGATGTCATTGATGAGGTAAACAAAAGGATTTGATTGTAAGAGTGTCTAAGGATAAAGAACTTAACTAACCCAACCAAAAGATATGCAAGTGGGTCCTTCCCAAAGTAGACACAAGCCTTTAATAGCCCTTGCATAACTTCAAACTGGGGAACCTGTGGGCTCCATGGATGATTAATGGTTATGAAAGGTTAAGTACAAAAACCCTAAAGAAACTACCTAAGAATTTCAACACATCAAACCAAAACATTGAACAAGAACATGAAACTAGTAGTGAGGTGAAACATGGAAAGCATAAATGGACAAGAGAGAGTGGAATGAAGTTCTTGATTAAGGTTACATGAAGTCCCTTGTAAATTTTACAATTAAATGACTTGATAAGATCCATCCTTACTCTGGACCAAAACCAACCATGTTCAGTGACTTCGCATCATCATTGTAAGACTAGTCCAACCCCCTAAGACACAAAAGTGCTCCCATAGAACAACCACTATTTCTTATTAGCAAAGAAAAGAGAAGTAGAAATTGAGGAAGGGCCTTAGTTAGAGGGGACCTTCAAGCATGGGTAACATGTCTTTCTAGTCCCATAACTAGTGCTTTTAGCCCATTTATTTTGTCTAAGGGGTCTACTTAAGAACCACACTATGCAAAGACCTATTTAACTTCCTTTTATTGGTTAACACAAAATGATAAGAAATCCATGAAAACACATATGCATCCAAGTAAGTAGAAAAGCACAAAGAATACTAAATCCCTTTAAAGTCACACCTTGTTCAAACCTTTGAATCCATTCCAATTTCAGAAACTACCAAGTCACAAATTCATTATAGTTTTGTTAATGAAAAAGGGACCACACATTTCCAGAATAAGAAAAATCATAGAGTTTGTGGATGGGTGAATGTTGTGGAGTCAGTGCCTATTGCATGAAAAGAAACCATATCCTTGTTATCAGTAACAACATTCAAAGCTAGAATCTAGACACCAATAATTAAATAACAAAATAGTACATACCACTATCAAGCAACAAATTACCACTATGTGTGGCACTTGTTAACAAAAAGCTAGAAAATCACACTAGAATAAAAGAAAATATAAAAGAGAGTGTAAAATATTCAAGAAAAATTAGAGAAGATTAATAACATGAAAATAAGTAGATGTAAAATAAAGAATGTGTAAAATAAAAAGTTGCAAAATAAAAATGTGTAAAATAAAAATGGTGAAAAATTAAGGAGCTACTTATATAGTTAACATGGATGGCCATCTCCCCCACAACTAAGTTGAAAGGAGGAGATCTGAAATATTACGCATGGTTTTCCATCCAATGTGTTTGTTGTATTTGATGGCTTATGCTCATGGAAGGGTTTGACTTGTTGTATGTTGACCAACTATTTCTTGTCTAGGCTTTCAGGTCTGTAAATCATCATGACCCCAAAAAAAAGTTTCATAAATTATATAAGGTCCTTCTCACAATGTCTGGAAATTAGTTCATTAAGGTACATGTGTGGGATTCTAGTAGAGAACCTTATCTCCTGGTTGAAATTTGACTTTCCTGATTTTAAGGTCATGACATTTTTTGTTGTAGGCCTTGTGCAACTAGTTAGATGATAGAGCCACCATCAATTTTTGTCTAGCAAGTTGAGATTCATTAGTCTTTCTTTTTGTGCTAGACTCAAGTTGAGGTTGAGGTCATAGGATGTTGATAGTGTATGG
The DNA here is from genome assembly GCA_015680685.1 of Gnetum montanum. Classification (NCBI taxonomy): domain Eukaryota; kingdom Viridiplantae; phylum Streptophyta; class Gnetopsida; order Gnetales; family Gnetaceae; genus Gnetum; species Gnetum montanum. The sequence goes on along the minus strand of MNCI01001986.1, from coordinate 222,959 downwards.
AGCTCAAATTTAATAGGGAGTGTTGGTAATCTTCCATACACAAGCTCATAGGAAGAGTAGCCTATAGGAAGTTTCCATGTTGAGCGTTAAGCTCAAAGGGCATCGTTAAGTTTTGTGCTCTAGTCTTTCTTATATTTGCTAATAGTTCTTGTTAGAATCTGTGTGATTTCCTTATTGGTAACCTCAACTTGGCCATTGGCTTAGGGATGATAGGGTGTTGTGAGTTTATGTTCAACCTTCGAGCATTACATGAGCTTCTGAAAGGTAGTGCCTATAAAGTGAGTTTCATTATCAAAAATTAATGCATGTGGTACACCAAACATGTTTACAACATTTTGTTGTACAAACCAAGTAGCAGTAGAAGATATACAATTGATGATGGCTGCTACTTCTACCCATTTCGTACAATAGTCAACAATGACTATGATGTACACCTTTTCATTTAACATGGACGTGACGAGATCCATGAAGTCAATGGCCTAGATGTTAAAGGGTTCTAATGGTTAAATCCATTGTTGAGGTTTCTCCATTCGAGTAGTCATTCCGCCATCTCGTTGGCATCATTCACAAGAGTAGACATATTGATGAGCATCCCTAAAAATTGTTGGCCAATAGTTCCCTTCCATTATGATCTTAATGGTCGTGCATCTCCTAGCATAGTGGCCTCTGCAAGGACCTTCATGAGTGTCTTAGAGAATGCATAGTTAATCAGCATCAAGGACATACCAATGAACTAGGCCATCGGCGCACACCTTGTAAAGGTGTCCGTTGATCTCCATGAAGCATTTTACCTAGTGAAGAAACTACTGTTTCTTCTAGTGGTCCAACCCTTGTGGTATCTTTTGGATGAGAAGATAGGTAAGAATGCCATCATACCATTTAGGCTCATTGGGCAATTGTTTAATTATAGCCCTAAAAAATAGAATTTCATCAGGAAACATATCAGACAGTGGACTTTCTTCCTCTTTGTTGTCCCATCATAAACGAGACAAGTGATTAGCGATCACATTCTTAGTGGCCTTTTAATCTATCATCATGAGATTGAATTTTCATAAGATCATCAGCCACTGTATGACATGGGGGCTCACGGTTGGGTTGTTCATTAGGAAGTGGATGGCATTGTGGTCTGTTTGCAAAACACTTTATATCCAAGCACATAATGCTTAAACTTTTCTAGAGCAAACACCACCACCATCAATTCTTTTTTTGTGGTGGTGTAGTTCAATTATGCACCCACAATGCTTCGACTTATGCAGTGGATGTAGTATGGACATTTCTTATCATCCATCGACATAAGCACAACTCCCAAGGCATATTTTGATGCATTTGTCATAACATAAAATGATCTAGACTAGTCGAGTGCTTGTACGATTGGAGTTTCTACAAGTTTCTCTTTTAGCTGTTGGAATGCTTATTCACATTCCATCATCCAAATAAATGAAACATCTTTCTTTGTCAGTTCCACTAATGATTTTGTGATCTTAGAGAAATTCTCTATGAATCATCGGTAGTAGCCAGTATATCTAAGGAACGACTGAACATCTTTCGTAGTTTCTAGTTGGTGGGTTATTCCTTAGATAACCCTTATTTTTTTGAAACCAACCTCAATTCTTGCTTGTGATATTTTGTGCCCCAATACAATGCCTTTCTAAACCATTAGATGACTCTTTTACTAGTTGAGCCTAAGATTTGTCTCAACACATCATTTTAGTACTTGCTCAAGGCGATCTAGGGCTTACTCAACTGTAGCTCCATAGGTGGAGAAGTCATCCATAAAGACTTCCACACCACTACCAATTTGCTATTGAAAAATGCTTAGAACTAGGCATTGAAAGGTAGTAGGGGCATTGCATAGACCAAAAGGCATCTTGCAATATGCAAAAGTTCCCCAAGGGCTCATGAATGTTGTATTAGCTTGGTCTTTAGGCATGATTTGGATTTGGTTATAGCCACGATAACCATCCAAAAAACCATAATAGTAATGCTCGAATATTGTGTCTAACACCTAATCAACAAATGGCAATAGAAAATGGTCCTTAAATGTTGCCATATTTAGCAGCTGAAAATCAATGCAAACCCACCACTTACTACCTTTTTTGGCACAATCATGAGTGGACTAACCCACTCACTATTTGCAATGGGATAACCTTGAAAAGTTGTTCAATTTTCTCTTTGATAATCTGCTTTAGTTTGGGGTCCAATTCCCTCTGTGGCTATCTATTTGGCTTCAGTGTAGATGCAATGCTGGCATATCCTATGATCAATCCTTGTGAGTGTAGGATATGACCAAGCAAAAGCTGTTGCCCATTTTTCAACCACATTCAACAACATTTTTTTTGTTCTGGAGTAATATTTGCATTGATTATAACCAGCTTCCCATTTTTTAAGAACACATATTTCATGTTGGCCAATAGAGGTTTTAGTTCAAGGGGATCTTGCTTGAAATTTTTAGGAATTTCCAACTCTCCCCAATAGGTATCAACATTTGTATCATCAAAGAGTTGGTGATGAACTTGCTCTAGTTCATTCATGCCTATGACATATGCACATGTTAGGCTCTTAGTTGGTTCCATGCAAAGTGTGTTGCTCTTAGAATCAGTGGTCAACCATTGGGTGCCCTCCTATTTTGTGGCTACTACATACAATCACCTTTAAATTTCTACTTCTAGTGCACACTGCTTGCATGCAGAGATTGATGCTCGTTTCACTATCCAAAGTTTCTACACATAATTGCACAGTGTATCGTTGTATGCAATGCATGGAACTTGCTTCTTCTCGATCTTTCCAAATGCATATCCATTGGATATTTCTAGGGAAATATCTCTGATGTCCATTCTTGCATCAATGGTGCTTATCCATGCCCTTCCCATGATGATTGGGAAGTCTCCTTTGCAGTTCTTCACTTTGATCACTAGGAAATCAGCAGGATAAGACCACCCATAGACAATGGTGACAATGTCTTCTACCAATCCCAATGGAACAATGATGGACTGGTCTATCAATTCTAATATGATATTACTCTTCTTTAAAGAAGGCAAGTTTCAGGTAGTGTACATCTTATGAGAAATTAGATTGACACCAGAACCTAAGTCAAGAAGAGCTTTGCATGGTTTATTCCCAGTAATTTGAAAATAGATCAAAGGACTCCTAGGATCTGCCAACTTCCTAAAAAGGTTTTCAGCATGGATCCAATTAGATACAACACGAGTAAGTATCATAGTATGGATCTTGGGTGATGTTTGGTTTGAAGGGCACTCAGAGGTATTTGATACAAAGAAAGACAGAGGAATAGAGTTGCCAACCACAAGCATAGTTGAGGGCTTAGGTAGATTACATTGTCGAAAGAAAAGTCTTTTCTTTGATTGAGTATCTGAATCACTTAGTCAATGATCCATTTGTAGATTAACAACCTTGATAGCATTGCATTGTTGCAATTGAGCAAAGAGTTCACCTTGCATAGGTGGAGTAGGTGGTAGCTATGCAACTAGAGGAGGAAGATGTGTAGGAATAGGAGGAGGATAAGGGTAAGAGGTGGCATTCCTTCTTGCATGTGGAGAATGAGTTCAATAATAATCAGAACTATGGTAGTGAGATTAGAAAGTAGAAACATGACTAGAGGAGTATGTGGAGACAAGGGTTGCTAAACATAATACCCATAGGGATCAGGTAGTGGTGCTAGCTCCCATGACTGTGGTTGTTGCCACTATTGATATTGCTCATATGGTTGTGGTGGAGTTCCACTAGGATAATATTGTTGTTATTAGTGGAACTATGTAGAGGTACCTTGAGGATAAGGTAATCTTTTGGATGTTTTCCTTTGTGTTAGTTGTGGATTCAAAGCATACACCCTAGACTTCTATGAGTGTGACACTATGGGGCAACATCCCTTAGGATGTTCATACTGGCAAATGTCACATCCACCATCATCATCTGATTCACTTTTTGCAACTTCTTTTATTGTAGCAATCTTGTCCTTACCTTTTTGATAAGCACATTCAACTTCCATGTGCCTCCAGCATGCACAATCACTACCTCGTTCTTTGAACTCTTCAGTAATTTTTAGGATAGCTTGAAATCTATTATCAATGGAGTCCCATAACTGATCAACCTTGGCCATAATTTTAGATTGAAATTTTTGAAACTACAAGGCTTTCCTATTCGACACCTCGTTAAGTGCTGATTCTTCCTCACTATCACAAAATTGAACCTCCCTCTTGCAAATGGAAGGATCATGATTATACTCTTCTGCACTTTCTTATTTTCTCAATTCACCTTCCTCTTTAGCTACCTACTTGATCAATCTTTAGATCTAATGGACGCTTAACTCTAATAGTCGTCCTTGGGCATGGATGCCAAGGATTCTCCTTATTTTGGATCAAAGCCCATCTACAATGTGGTGAAGTAGATCTAGTTGAGAATAACCATGGTGAGCACATCTATGCATTAAGGAATAGTATTGACTGATGGCAGCATCCAAGGGTTCGTGTGTTCCTTGTTTCCATCCTTGGATTTGCCTTCTCAAGTTGGACACTCTATAGTATGTTTGATATTTGTCATTGAATAATTCAAGCATTGTACTCCATCGTCTGATAGATTCTAGTTCTAAGCACCAGTACTAGTTTTCTACTTCTTTAATAAGTATCCATGGGAACAACTTAAGTTTTTATCATTCATTCTCTATATTCTACAAGGCACATGCATCTTGAAAAGCTTGGATATGGTTCTACAAATCTAAGTTATATCCCCCTTCAAACCTAGGGATATTGTTCATATCTAATCTTTTGATCTAACTATCCTTTACATGCCTTGTTGTAATTTGTACTACCTCTACAATGTTTAGCATGCTCTAGGTAGCAAGCAAATGCTCATTGAGGCCTTGATTTTGGTGCCTATGATGCCCTCTACTACCCCTTTGTTCATGGCATTACATCTCTATTGAATGCTTGTGCCCCTAGTTTTACCTTGCCTGATGATCCCTCTGATCATTTTTGTTCCATCAATCACCTTCATCATGGTCACACCCCCTGTGATTGCGATTAGAGCTAGAAGAAGAAGAGGATGATCATGAAGGTGAAGAGAAAGGAGGACTAGCACCATCACAGTGCCTACTACCACCTCTTTAGTGATCACAACCATGATCATGATCTTATTTCTTGTCTACATCCCTACCTTGACTTGCCTCTTTGGATCCTTCTTTGCCATTGGATCCATTCTTACCAGAACTAGGATTGTGAATCATGGACTGCACATTCTAATTTTGACCTCCTTCACTAAATTCAAAGAGAGGAATTTCACTAAATGAAAAATCCCTAGCGAAGTTCTCTCCACCATCTTTTTGNCCATCACAATTATTCATCCTGATGTAGGATGAAGGTGAAATTTAGTACATACTCATTAGGATGAGCATATGCCACTCGGTATTGTTGAGGCACTAGCAAATGTACTCTATTAGACTTGGGCAAAGAATCACTCCTATGAGAAGAAGACATTTTATGTTAGAGAATAAAAATGCAATATGCTTCTTAAAATTGTTGTATTAATCTTAAGATGTGATGTGACTCTAAAATTCATTTCAACAATTGAATAAATTTTTACTAGGTCCTAGATAGCACACAAAACAACCAAAAGGTCCCCAGCAATAGTGCCAATGATAAGCAGCAAGGTACCCTTATGCCCAACCATACGAATCACTAAGGCATTCACACATGATCTGGTCGAATTTCGTGGACCTATAGTTCTCTAGTGCACTAATTCTCTAGGAAGTAAATGGATGTTGAGAATGTTCGTTGTCTTCCCAACTACACTTATGAAGCTCAAGGATATGGTTTAAGTGTAATTGAGGCACATGATTTTAATCATTTTTATGTTTTATAAATTTAATCATCTACAACAAGAATGAAAGGTAGAGTAATTTAAGATCTATTTTATGTACTACCTAACTAGCCTAACACAAGTACCTGTTCCCACTTTCCAAATACATCCTAAACACATATAGCCCTTGTAGGTTACCAAACATTAAGGATTTCTAGATTACCAAGTGGTACATGTATGCTCAAGGTGGTCATGCTTGTGTTCATTAACAACTAGGAATTAATTGCTTAATTAAAGTGCATTAAAGTGAAGTGCATGAGAATAAAGTGCATGAATATTAAATGCATCAAGGAAACATTAGTCTATTCTCAATGCTACAAGGATGATTAAAAGGGTTTGTTTTTATTCCCATCACACTGTTGTGCTCAGGTACATCAATGTTTGAACAAAGATCCATACACACTCAGACTCTTGTTGCAACACTCAGAAAATATTCTACCTCTAGAGAAAACAAACTGTAAGAGCTTCACTAACTATGACAAAAACTGATATCAAAATTATGAGCCCAAGAGCTATATTTATAGGCTAGCATATACCTTACGATATCAAATATTCGATAATGCATCCTGGGCTCCAATATCAAGTATCCGATATTGGAGCATGTTAGAACATGACTCATCACCTACAATACCTAACTAGGACGAAGATGTCTAGGATCACTAGTAATAACACAACAAAAGCATAAGAAATCAAGAACTAGTTGTGCATGAAAATTTATTTAGAATAAACCACTCAATATATATATATACCTCATACTCTCAAACCATCCAAAAACCCATGTTAAACCAAAAAAAAAAAAACAGAAAAAAACATCACATACACATCAATTTATAAGACTACAAGTCTCTTTATAAACAAACTAGAAATTTGTATTGCTCTTACAAAATAGTAAACATAAATATCATATCCAAAAGAATATAATGAGGGTCATACAAACATGAATAGTCTATAGAAAACTTTATGTGGAGGTATACATTAATCAATCCTCATAGACATCCCTCTCTCCAACCCTCTTAGTACTATTCTTCATCCCTACAGTCACCACCTATAACAAAATAAAGTTAGTATAAAACTAAGTGGGAAGCCTTTCCACTTCCCATGATAGATGGTCAACAAGTGTTATACTAGAGGAGAGAAATAGGGTACAAAACAACTTGCATCAATAATTAGTCTTGCACATACTGTAAGCAACATATGTACATATGATATCATACATAACACTAACATAAGCCCTATTGAAGTGAATAGATAGCTATGACATAGTCCCAAATATAATCACTATTAAACATAATTAATCATTTATCTATTATACCACACTGCATGCATCACAACTATCATGCTCATGTAGTCATACCCACACCATATCATCATGCATCTCATGAACAACACATTCATGGATCAATCATAGGCTAGATTACCATTACTATGACTCACAAAATGATGCTAACATACCCCTAATCCATGTAGTCACTATCCAATGTATATACATAACCCATATGGTTGCTATATTATTATATAACTTTTGTGGTTGCTAGTATATCCATAGTTAGTATAGCATGTGAAATGTTGTCATGAGTACTCATAATTAGTCACTTGCTTGTAGGTCTTTTATTAGTCCTTTATTTATCTAATTGGTGCTAGGATCTATCAAATAGTGACTTGCAACCACTAGTCTTTTGAAGAACTAGCTATAGGAACAAACACACCTATGCCACGTACCAATTGTGGGAATGAATACACCTACACTCTCCCACTTTTAGGAGCCCATGCAATCCAATGAAAGCAATGCCTTATCGGATGGATAACCTCGCTCAATCTTTTGGATCTCCTCCTTTCAACTTAGTCGTGGGGGAGATGACCATCCATGCTAACTATATAAGTGGCTCCTTAGTTTTTCTACTTTTTTATTTTTACACCTTTTTATTTCACACTTTTTTTGTTTTTATATCATTTTTGTTTTACACTTTGTTATTTTTCCAAATTTTTGTTTTACAACATCATTTGTATGTTTTATTTTTCTTGAATATTTTATAATTTCTTTTATATTTTTCCTTATTTTGGTATGAATTTTTCTTGTCTTCTAATAAAAGTGCTTTATTGCCGATAGGACTTAGTGATGTTGTAGTTGTTTACTAATGGTGGTTTGTACCTAATATTTTTGATTACTAATGTCTGGTTTTCATTTTTAAATTTTGATGATCGATGACTAAAATAGGTTTCTCTTTCATGGAATAGGCAGTGAGTCCATGTCATCCACCCATCCACCAACTCTATGGTTTTTTTGGTTTTGGAAGTATGAGGTCCCTTTTTTATTAAGAAAACTTTAATGAACTTGTGACCTTGGTAGTTTCCAAACTTGGGAAAGATTCAAAGGTTTGAAAAGGGTATGACTTTAAGGGGATTTAATACTCTTTATGCCTCTCTACATGCTTGAGTGCATGCATGTTTTCATGGATTTCTTACCATTCTTTATCGACCAATAAAAGGAATTTGAATAAGTCTTTGCATGGTGTGGTTCCCATCCAAAAAAAACATAAAAATATAAAATACCCAAAAAAAAACATGATGGGAATTCAAAGCAAACCCCTTAGAAAAAATAAATGGGCTAAAAGCACTAGTTATAGGACTAAAAAGGCATGTTACCCATGCCTAAAGGTCCCCTTTAACGAAGGCTCTTTCTTACTTCCTGCTTCTCTTTTCTTCTCAAATAACAAGTAGTGGTTGCTTGTGGGAGCATTCTTGTGGTTGGACTTTATTAGGTCGTTTAACCATAGAATCCACAAGGGACTTCATGTGACCATGATTGGAACATCCATTCCACTCTCTATCGCATCCATCAATGCTTTCCATAACTCACCTCACTACTAATTTTCATGTTTTTGTTTAATAATGTCTTCATTTGACATGTTGAAATTCTTAGGTAGATTCTCTAGGATTTGATCCATTAATCAATTGTGGGATCCACAGACTCCTTAGTTGAGATTATGCAAGGGCAAAAAAAGGCATAGGCTTGCTCTGAAGAGGACCCACTTACATAGCTCTTGGTTGAGGTAGTTAATTCCCTTATCCTTGGCCATTTTGGTAATCAAATCTTTTGCATTCCCCATCAGTTGCATCCAACTATGTGCTCCTTAAGGCATTTCTCTAATAATTCTCCATCTTTTGAGAAATCTCAGGTCCTCTTCATGTATTTCATTATGTTCTTGGCTTTTTGGGCTTCCATTTGACTCCAATGTCATTAAGAAAATCTTGTATTTTTTGAATTTTGATTTTGTTAATGGTGGCCAATCGCCATGTCAACTAGGCCTCGTCGACAAGGCCCAATTGACACATGGAAAAAATTCTATATATAGTGCCCACCACTTAGGAATTTTTTGCCATTTACTTCACATGCAAGAGGAGCTTTTGTAATTTTTTAGAGCTTAAAACCTTCCAGAGCTCGTAACTTTCAAACCATTTGTTCGATTCATCCTGTTCTTTAGCCCTGCAGCTTTTGAAGGTACACTTTATGTCATGGAGGCCACAAACCTTAGGTTTTTGACAGAAATTTTTTTGGAATTTTTCTAACTTCCCCATGGGTTTAATGAATAAAAGAATATTAAATCATCAACCCATGAGAGGTAAACCCTTCTAACACACTCTGGTAACCTAGTTAATTAGATAATAATAAAATAATATTAAAATAATCAAATCAGCCATGATCATGACTTAGCCAAGTGTAATTATCCCAAGGGATAAGGTATTCCAAATGTTTCAAGGTTACACATTAAGTGCTAATCCTTGGTCATGTTATGATTACAGATGGCACCTAAATCAAAACGCCCATAAGAAGGAGAACCATATCAACCAAGGGACAGATGACCTAGAGCTAAAAGGAAGCAGTAAGAATAAGCCTAAGAACAAGCAATAAAAACTCATGTGACAGGACCTCTTCAAAACGAGCCTGATCTCTCCAATAGATTCCCAAGGAAGCAATCATAACTAAATAATCCCATCAAGATGAGGTGCTAAGACTAATGCTAAGACTTGAGGTCACATTAACTCAAGTCTTCCTTGATCAAATCATGCCTTGTAACATCCAACGTTTAGTTCTCCAAGAATTAAACTTTGGATCATTCTTAGAACATGCTCCACTAGAAGTCAAGATGTAGTTGCAAAACTCTTCTATGTGGCCAATCATCACTTCTAGTGGGGAATGGTACATGGAAGAGACATATCTCTTCTAGAACAATAGGTAGGCAGGAGCCACTATAAAGATCAAGGACATTTAGGTGTCCTACTCAGTGGAGGCAATTATGTAGGCCCTTGGATTGCCTAATAATGGAACACATTTGATAGAGATCTCTAGACAAGTAGACATGGAGGTAAAAAAGGAGTGGACCCAACAATGTTATGGAGTGGACCACAAGGAGTATTGGGCACTCACCTTGGGAGAGCACATATATTTTAGGATATTGGCCTATCACTTCAATCTAATGGTGAGGCCTAGTAAGGTGATTGCCTTTTTTGCCTATGCATGTGTTGCCTTGAGCGGAAAATTTCCTATGAACCTTTCATTGCTTATCTATCTATAGATAGAGAAGCGATTCAAGGAAAATGAACATGGAAGGAACACCCTACCCTTTTCTTGCCTCATCAAAAAACTATGCAAAAGCATAAGAATAGTTCGCTACGCCAATGATACAATCCAACATACTCCTTCCACCTCTTGGGTAGAAATGATGAAAGATAAGACCCCGACCATAATCAAGAAAGAGAAGTAGCAACCACCACCTCTACTGCCCACTCATGAAACAACATTGGAGTCCTGTGCTACCCTTGAATGGATGCATGAGATCTAAGAGCAACTCTTGCATGAGCAGGAGTAGCAAGTAGGAACGAGTGGTGGTGATCCATATGTGTATCACCTAGCAATGAGTTACTTCAATAAAGTGGCTTGAACCATTAGCTAGATGGAGGGTGGTGGGCCAAGATTTTTAGCCCAAAAAACATAGCTACTAGTGAGATCAAATCCTAGCGCCTGAGAGATAACAATCTCTCTCTCACAATAGCAATAATTCCTGAAAATCTTTATGAATGCTACTACTTTCTCAATGCTTCTAGAGGAGGGCAAGGGGGCAACTGTCTTGGTGATGCAACACCATGGATAGGAGATAGTAGCAAAGGCGGTTGCTGATAAAATTATCAAGGCATTACATGCACTTGTGGCATCTATACAAGACGTTTCTACACTTAAAAATGTGTAAATATCTATAGGAATAATTAGCAGTGAATTGAGCATAGCCTAGCACGAGGAGTTGCTAGACCAATTGGTGGGAATTGGACAATCGATTCTAGATGTCTTTGAATTTCTGAATACAATCACTACAACCCTATTAGAAAGTTGCTAAAAGCAAGGGACAAATGCATTATCATGGAAGGGCAACTTGAAATAGCCTTAGCTCAAAACCAACACCTGGCTATGGAGGTTTCTGAATTAAGAGCCCACCTTGTTAACCATGTGCTTCTTAGCCCTGCACTAACTTGTGATGAAGCTTTTTAATAGCTTCAAGAAAAGCTCAAGAAGGTGGAGGATGCAAATGAGACAATAATTTTTCAGGAGTCCTTGGCCGATGTCACCATGCATAATATCCAAAAGGCCTTGGATTAGACTTGCCAGAAGAATGTCACCTTGACCGTAAAAAATCACCACCTACAAAATGTTGATATGCAAAAGCAGCAAATGCAAGATTTCATCTATCAACAGTAAGAACAACTAGCTAGAGTAAACACTGTACTAAGGAGATTGACAGCCAAAAATAGAAATCTCTCCATGGAGGTCTGAGTCCTTTGCTAGAAATCTGCAATAAAGGTAGCCACCTAGAAAAATGAGGCTCTCAAATTTAAGAGAGTCAAAACCCACCACAAAGATCAAGTAGATCTACAAAAAGAGACCAATGAAAAACATATTTAGATGACGAAGGTGAAAGTTAATGAGGCCCTCCAATAGCTCAAGGAAGGAGGTGATGTCTGGCAACCTATCTTTGATGGGCTCAATGACTGCAACAAGGTGGAGATTTGCATGAAGGAGTTATAGATCGAGGAAATGATGGAGTACATGGAGCTTGCTAATCTTTGTTATGTAAATTTGGTAATGCTAACTACTGAACGACCATGGTCTGAATTGGAGAAATAGGTGGCTAGTTCATACTTGTTGTACGAAGTTGAGTTCAAGCATCATAGAGACACCAAGCAGGAGCTTGAGGTGGAAAATGCAAATTTTAATGTTCTTATGCAGTGCTTCACTAATCAATGATCTACAGCTGAGAACCTAGCCAAGAGCATAAGCGACTACCAAGAGATGCAAAATGCAATAAAGGCATTTGATGTTAAATGCAAACTTTTTGCTACTTGGTTCATCAATGTGAAGGAGTTGTTCTTGACAATGCCCTATCCTTGGGATGCTGCCACACTGGCCCACATTCATGATGCAATATGAACCATGAACAATCCCAGAAGTAAGGAGGAGAAGATGAAGGCATTGTTGAACACCTTCCATCTTCTACTAGAAATTATAGCTGCTATATGACAACCATAACCATCTTAACCACCATGTCTACTTGAAGCAGGAGAAGGTCCTTTGGAGCCTCAAGAGCCTTCACTGCCTGGGACCATTTAAACTTCTTCCTTGTCTTCATGCCATCAGAGGAATTATGTTTGTCATTTCTGTCCTAGTGTTCAATTTGGTTGTCCTAAACACCAAAAATTTGTAATGATTGTAATTCTGTACACTTGGGCACTTAGTGTTTGTTCATGTGTGTTATGTTTGNTTGTAATTTTGTACACTTGGGCACTTAGTGTTTGTTCATGTGTGTTATGTTTGTGTATGTCAGTAGATAGTTAATAATCCCATACCTTCCCAAAAATTTGTAAGAAACTTTGTCCTCATTTTGTTCACTTGAGAACGAGTTTTCATTTAGTCGTGAGGGTATGATGGATCACAGTTTCTGGGTTATGTTGACGAGGCCTCGTTGATGTAGCCTCGTCAACATGGGATTTGATGCATTAATGTGGCCTCGTCAACATAGTGTTTGTTTTTGTCTATAAATATGCGCTCGCCCACCATGTTTATGACATTTTTTGTCATAGTTTTAGTAGAGCTCTTATAGTTTTGTCATTCAAAAGTTAGAATATTTTTTTAAGTGTCCACAATAGGAGTTAAAAAGTGTACAGATCTCTATTCGAGCACTATTGTACCTGAGCACAATAGTGTGTGTGGCAATAAAGATAAGCTTTCTAATAAATCTTGTAGCTATTTGAAATAGATTAATTGTTTACTTATGCATTTAGTGTTTTATGTAATTTCTTTTAATGCTTTAAGTAATTAAATAATTAATTAAGCTAAATTAATCTAGATTAAATAGTGATTAATTAAGCACATAAGTATGACCACCTCTAGCATACGTTTGGCACTTGGTAATCCTAGTAATGCTTAACGTTTGGTAACCCAGTAGCGTTAAACGTGTTTAGAATGTGTATAGTAAGTGGGAACGGATGCTTATGTCTGGATTAGTTAAGTGTAGCTAGTTAGTTTAAATTAGCAATTTAATTATTTTATTTTATTTTATTCATTATTCTTTATCCTTAGGCGACTTAAACCATAAAACATAAAAATGATAAAAAGCATATGCCTTAGTTGCACTTAACCATACCTTTGCATTTCACAAGTGTAATTGGGAAGACAATGATTGCACTGATTAGTTTTACTTCCTAGAGACCAGTGTACTTAGAAGGCTATAAGTCCATGAAATTTGATCGGATTGCATGTGAATGCTTAGTGATTCATATGGTTGGGCGTAGGGTATACTCACTACTCATTAGGTTGTTTTCTTTACCAAAAATTAATTTTCTTCATCCTCAAAACCTATGAACTTTTCCTTGCATAGTAGCTCTAGGTAAGGATGGTTAGCTTGACCTACCTTTGAACAATTATGATATCTTCTAATCATTTTCACTTCTTACAATATTCTCCTTAGATTCATCATCATGCTTTTATCTTGTCCTTAACATTGAATGAAGTGTTACCTTAGTGGTAGTACTCTTAAACTGGAAACTCCAATTTATGGTTTAAGAAATCATTTTAGTTTTAAATATTTATTTTTGTTCATAAATTTATTGTCTTTTATTTTGGGTGATAGGCCACTTATCAATTGGTTAGGCTTTGTTACAAGGAAATAAATAATTATGGTCATAATGCTAGGCCAATAAATGTACTAGTTGACGATTTTGCCCCCTCAAAAAAATCCAAAAATAAATAATTATGATAATAATACAAAAACCAAAGTAAAATTTTAATTCATATATACTAACAAAAACCAACCCAAAGTTTCAAGTTAAAGTACTACTATAATAAGAATTAACAGGGGTTTTGATTTTTTCTTGAAACATGAAAAATAGGAATTCCCAACTAAAGATGTAAAGCAAGAGTGAAGACACTCTTATCTTCCAAACTTGGAGCGAGACACAATTTCATACAATTTCATACCTAAGCACAATTAAGGATTAAACCCGCACCGGAATACCCTACAAAACATATGAGTATCCGAATGACAGTACGTAACATTGAATTTATACGCGGTGGAATTCTTTTACAATACGGGTAAGGCTGGCTTGGCGTCAATCTTCAGCGGTTCGCCGATTTGGTTGATGTGTACTTGCAGACTCATCCATCCCTTTATTGTTATCGTTGCCTGGGCAGCCTCGGGTTGCACATCGCTGCTCTGCGTCACTTTCTCAGTTGTTCAGTCTCGTTTCATTCCTATTTTTCGCTGCTCTGCGTCACTTTCTCAGTTGTTCAGTCTCGTTTCATTCCTATTTTTTCTCTGCAGGTAATTTTCATGTTGAGGTTTTTTTGCTGATGATTATGTTATTGCAAACTGTAGATCAGTAGTAAGTTTCATTCCAAGTAATTTGATGTGTTTCCAGAAAATTTTGCAATGTTTGCTTATGTGTAACCAGTCCTCCGCAGGCTTTGTACTGTATTTTGTTAATGTGATTGAATGCCTCTCGACATGTTGAAATAACTGTTAAAATATGAATGAGAGTCGTTTGAAGTTCATTTCGTTGGAGTAATGTGAGGGCGGATCCGGACTTGAAGAAAAAGGACTTTAGTCAGTGGTTCGAAGTCTCTTCATTTCTAGGGTTTACCTTACACATCGGAAATTTGTTCACAGTAAAGATTGTGCTTATTTGATTGCATTTATTTTGTAAATGAAAGATTCAACTCCTTGTCGAAAAACGGTACATTTCAAAATGAATTCAAGTTTATCAACTAAGCTGAAATGGAATGTATGAGCGTTTTACCAAACAGGATCACATGATAGATCTATTCAATTGCCTGTAAAAAGTGGTTGATTAAAAAAAAAAAAGACGTTAATGATTAAATGAATTCAAATGCAAGGCAGGCAGGACTAATTGCTGACTGAGCTGAAATGAACAAAATATTCAATTTTATAAAGAATGAATAGATTACAAAATGGTAGTGTTGATTATCTCTCAAGAGAGAGTAAATTTGATGGTTAGGAAAAATGAAAAGAAAAAATTAGAAAATCTACATTTTTGGAAACTAATATTATGGAATCGTTTGTTGTTCCTTACTAGATATGATTTGAAATTACTATGGTTTCATATTGTAATAAGCAGAAAATTTGAAATCATTTTTATTGTTCCTTATTAGAGGGCTGCTTTGAAGCAATCCCCTGTAGCAGTTCATCTGCAGTGTGGTCCATCAAGTGTAGGCCATGGGCCAGTAAGGGTTGGGGCAATTCCATGCACTGCATCTTTGAGATCTCCTTCACACTCACTTCATTGTGGCTGGTCTAGGGTTCAGATTTTTTTCACCTCCCCAAGCCAGTGCAGGGGTTACAGAAACTGCATAGTGATGCAGTCAACAGCTGCAAAATCATATGCTCAAGCCATTGCAGATGTAGCGAAGGCCAAAAATGCTCTGGAGAATGTCTATAATGACTTACCCACCTCCAAAGACCCTTAGTGATTTCCTCACCTCCAAAGATTTTGAAAAGCTTGACCTACAAAGTGTTGCTGAAATATCAATAAAATTTTTATTCCTCCAGTAGTCTCAGATAGAATGAGAATAAATTGTGGTAGGGATTTTTCTCTTCAAGAACTTCAATTCCTAAGACAGAAAGTAAGAGAGAAGGCTCACTGATGCATCACAGTGGGGATCAATCCACAACTACCTTTAGGGTACCTCATCACCAACTGATCCACACCTGTATGCTAGCATCACTAGCCAATGACCGCTACAAGCATAATTGTGAAGATATGTACCAATCTAGGTTAACTTAGGCCATCACATATGACAAGCACAACGTTTTTGAAAAAAACTATAACATAATCATATAAATCCATACCTAAAAATCATGTACCAATCCAAGCTAGCTTAATCCATCATAGGTTACAAGCACAATACATTCAAAACAAATATAACATAATCACATATATAATTACGCTTAATAGCCATGTACTAGTTTAGGCTAGCTTAACTCATCACAACACATTCAAATTAGACATAACATAATCAAATATATCCATGCCTAATAGCCATGTACCAATCCAAGCTAGCTTAAAGGCATCATATCATATGTCACTAACATAATCACAATTGTTTGTAATTTGTGAAGCGATATCTCTAAACTCAATTTTTAAGCTATTTGTCCCATATGCTTACATCACATGATCATATATACTAATTTAATACTAAAAAATTTCAAGGAAAATGTAAAACCAATCCACCAATTAAACTTGCTTAAGTAAATAGTCCAAAACCAAAATAAGCCCCATAGAAATCTGGCAAGATGTGGTTTTGCTCCAAAATAAGTTCCATACCCATATATGCATGATCATAGCAATTCCAAAACCAAGTTTAGGGTAAGAAAAATTCATTCATGAAGTAAAAAATTTCAAAAAAAGGTGTTGAAAAGAAAGAAGCCAGAATAAATGAGGAAGAACAGACTTAAAAATCAGTTTCAGTTTCTGTGAAATTGAAAAACCCACATATGTAGCCAACACATTGGAGAAAGACAATAGATAACCTGCTCACCAAATATCTTTTTTTTATAATGGTATCTTTGATAAACAAGCTTGCATGATGGAGTGGTTTAGGTGATATGGGGCTTGGCTTGGCAACCTAGGTCATAGGTTTGATTGTGCTAGGTAGCATTGAGTTATAAACTTCTATAAATCTTGGGAGTACCTATGTGTTAATTATTTCAGATTCCAAGACCCCCCCTTGTGCGTGCATGACAACACTCAAGAAAGTCACATGGAAGTGGTTGGATGAAAGTGACAATCCTGAAGAAAGTTATATGAGAGTGGTTTAGTGAAAGTGACAATACTCCAACCCTACAACATCTTACTGTCTAGAAGGGTGAGGGTTTTAGTGACAAGGGTTTTGATGGTGAGGGTTTCAACATTGATTTGAGACAGAAAGGGATTTGTCATTGATATTATGTGCAATGCCGCCAAATTTAGGAGCTGATCCTTTAAGTAGAACCATCACCTCTTTGCCTTTTTACAAATTGTCTGATGATTTATATGAATATGTTACTCAAGAAATTTCAGGAAAGTATGTTTTTGTGCAAATTCTAGGTTATTTACTTTATTCCTTAAGTTTTTTGAATCATTTAAATTTGGTTTGGAGAAATCGAGGTTATCCATGCTTGCTATTTGTCAAACTTATTTTTGCTGGTAGAATTTATTGATTTGATAATGGTCTCTAAGGCCCTTAATATTGGTGTTTTTAATCATTGTCATGCTTTATTGATTATTCGAAAGTGCACTCCCTCTTCTAATCTAACATTTCCTGAATTTTGAAAGATTCCTTATTTTGTTGAATTGTTGAATCTTTTATTAATTTTTTGAAAACATTGAAAGGGATATTGTCTCTAGTATTGGGCTGAGTAGGCATTATGAAATCCTCACTATAGCTAGTAGTTTTTTAAGAATTCGATATATGATTGAAGTGGATTTTGATTCACTTAAGCAAAAAATTCTTTTGCGTGATGACGGAATTAATTATGCACAGAAGATTGTTTATTACAGTTTTCCAAAGTCATATAACTATTGTCATTGAGAGGGTCACATGTTTGATTCATGTCCTTTTATGTTGTGAAAAAGGGCAATGCAAGCACGTTAGCAACAAGCTATTGTAAATGCAATTAAGGTTTCTTCTGCAAATGTTATAGATCTTGCCAATGTTTTTTCTGCAGATGCTGTAAATCTTGAGATGATTTCTTCTGTTGATGTTTTAATAATTAGCCCACCTCTTTCTTTTGTTGCTGTTCAACATAATGTATCTTCAAGGAAGGTTCCAATGCTATTAGTTTCAAGATTTTTTTTAATAACTAAGGGGAAACAAATATATGTTCCTCAGGTTTTACTGAATTCTATTGTTGATTTAGATGGTTTTCAATTGGTTCTTTATAATAAAGAATGTGGAGGAAGTCTATCTATTGGTGATTACATGCCAAATTTTTAGAATGAACATGTTCAAGATATTTTAACTGCTAATAATTTGTTTGCATCTATTGGTCAAAATATGGAGATAATATCTTTTGATAATGTTGATTCTATTGACCCTCTACTTAATGTTAATTTTTTCTTAGAATATTCAATTTTCTACCTCAGAAGGAAGGTTTTTAAAGATTAGTTGTAAAGATAAAAACTTAAAAGAACATCCCAAAAATGATTAAGCCTTTTCTCTTTATTTATTTGGAGTTTCTCCTCTTTGCAGTACTTTAGATTTTTATTTTTAATCCAAATTTGAAATATAGCTGTTCTCTGTACATACCATCAAATCCCTGGTGGCCATAAAAGCGGGAAATAGTTTATACGAGTTTTTGTTTTGGCTTTTGCTTCTGTTCTTGCAGGTACCAACCTTCAGGTTGATTTGAAGTTTTTGTTGTTCGTATCTGCAGTGTCCGCTGTTGCAGAGATGAGCTGAGCTGAAAAACTATACAAAATATTGTAATTTGCGATTGCACAAATCATTTTTCATGGCAAATAGCAGGAAATACAGATAGAGAGAGTGAAAGTCAAGCAGAAATGCCGGTGCCGGTGGCAAGTGCAGAGCCGATTGAGCCACAATCGCTGAAGAAGCTGAACCTGAAGTCGCTGAAGCGCTCCTTCGACCTCTTTGCATCTCTCCATGGGCAGCACCCTCCCCTGGACCCCCTTAGGTAACGTGAAACCCTACCTGTGCATCTTTCTTCATGTCTTATTCACTCTTGTTGTTTGTTTTCCAGAAGGTAATTTCCACCTTTTTATGGTTATGAACGATGTGCCTGAAACTTGTCTGGTAAAATCTGATCAAAGACTGTGAAGCCTAGTTTAATATTTTTGAAAAGGGTAATTGATGTGGACATCAAACAGGCCAAAGTAACATCTTTCCAATGATGGGATTTTTTCATGGATTTTTGGCATGTTTGGAAGTGTTTTGGGCCTATTTTGATGACTTTAGGGTGTTCCGGGGGCTATGGGGACTTGTTTAGAGGTGTCTAGAGGTTTCAGGCATCAAAACAAGCATCTTTGTATTTTGGCATTGCAGAGGAAACGTCCCATTTGCAAGTGAGACATCCCAATTGTAAGTGAGACATCCCATCTGTGTTGTAGACATCTCTGCTGAGACGTCCTACATGATAGACGTATACTTTGAAACCTCTGCACTTGGGAACGACATCTCTTGTTTCTTGTAGATGTCTCCCCTGGATTTTAATAGACATTAAAGTGAATGATAAATTGGAGGGAAGATGAAGAGACAAGGGGAAAAAAAAGATATAAATAGACTCCATGGGCCTTCAATTTGATCAAGAGAGTTTGAAGAGAGTTTAGGGAGAGATGTGAGTGAGAGAAGAGGAGAGAGAGAGAGAGTCTTGGCAAGGTGCCTTGATGATAATCTTGGTGAGTGTGTGAGAGTTGGATTGAATCTCTTATCTGTCCTTGGGAATTGTGCTTCATTTAGTATGTAAATTCTCAATTTGAGCAAGAATAAAGCTTTCATTTTCCTTTTCTTGTTTAAATTTGCTGTTTTGTGACTTTGAGAGGCTTGGATTGTGGAATCCATGGGAGCTCCTCACCGGTAATTTCTTAGGAAATTGTGAGTTTTTAAGGAACTCAGGGTTTTTAGCATTACGTTTGAACTTGAACCAATCAAAAAGTGTAAAAAATGTTTAATTTGACAGCTGTTTTGCCACATAATGATAGTCACTATGGCCAAAAAGATTCCACCGACTAAAACACTGTTTGATCTCATGGAAGAGCCTTGTGATGCTTGAGGTCATTACTAGCTTTAAAAACTGCTTTCCAGTTGCCGGCAACCAGAGCATTCCAGGGAGAAACATTTTTAGTATTCCAATGTCTCCAATGGTAACTTTTTTCTTTCATCCTTTCCGATTTTAATAATTTATGAGATGCCTCTTTCACATGCTGGTGCTGCCATAATTGAAGGAACAACCTGAATAGCTTGCCATAACATTATTAGATTCCAAAAAAATTTTAGCGCTCAATCACATTTGTCATTGTTCTAGCATAAGGTTGAAAATATTTCATAAAAAACTTTGGAATTTCATCACATTTCTCAAGTTTGCAGTATTTAAGTATTTTGAACAACAAATTTATTTTTAAAACATTATAGGAGTTTCACACTCACACAATATCATCGCATAGTTTTTTTAGAGTTTTGGTCATAAGATAAGCCCATATGTGTCTTCCTTTCAATTGTTCAGTTTGTTTATCGATCATCACTATTGTTATATTGCATTCTTTAATGCCCTTTAAATTGCTAATTAAATATGCTTTTGTAACTCTGCATCCAATTCAATAGAAACTCGTTTTTTTTTTAAATTGTTTTCGTAAATTCTCTGTATGATTTAGTTTAGTTTTCTGTACATGATATTACAGCAAAATACAGCTACTAATAATAAAAGACAAATGGTAGAATGAGATACTTCACTCAAACCAACATAATTATGTTGATAACAAAAACTAAGAAGCATCATCACCCATAGGCTCAATGCTCATCTTGCCAAGGCAAGGTCTTGGGAGGGTTAGTGGTTGAGTGGGAGCCTAACCACTTTTCAAGTACGTACACCCAGGCTTGAACCCAGGTCTTATGACTTGAGAAAAGTGACAGTGACCAAATAAATTTTCTGGTTATTGATAATTATGATTGAAAAAAACATTATATTTTGCTTTTGAAGTAACATTGAAATTTTAAAGCAGTAAATTGTAAAAGGGTTAAGAACATGAAAATAGCTATTTTTTATTTTAGTAGTGAAAACATGCACCACCTGGAGGCATTGTAAAAATATGGGGTCAGGGATTATAATGTTAAGTAGACAGCTGGCCATGGTAAATCTTCATTGAATCCTTTGCCTACCTTAACGCTTAGCTCATGCTGATAGTTGATGAGTTTAGTAGTGAAAACATTTATTGATAAAAAGCACTATTTTAGAAACCATACACATATTGTTATTGACTTCCATTAAAACACAAGATGGACAATGTATACTGTAAGCTATCGTAGTGCAATTTTCATACCATATGCTGTATCTTGCATACATCAGAGCAGTGTTCATACCATGTGCTGTATCTGGCATACATCGGATCAAACATGAAGTTCCAGATCCATATCAGCATTTTCTGGCTAATAGTACAATCAAATTACTTCGTGTTAAATTATATACGAGGTCCAGAATTAGTAAAAATTAGTTTACCATTTTCAATCAAAATATAACACTGGGTGATTTATGTACCATACCATATTATTAGTGTTCATAGAATCAGAGATTTTTGCCTTGTTGATGCTTATAGATGGAATTCATCATAACCGTTACTGATGGTTTTGATGAATCTAAATAAACAAGAAAGCCAAACAATCTGTGAGAAATGACAAATTTAAGGGAGTAAATTGCATTTGTCTTCTAAAAATGGCTTGCTATGCAGTTTTGAAATAGATAATATTTTGAGTTTTTGAAACTGATGGAAGACCATAGGAAGATGTAAAACTTGGTCTAGACATCAAAGGATGTATGTGCTGACTGCAAATGTGACTTGAAAATGCCAATGTAAGATGCCCTAAGTTAGGCCAAGTTTAGTCACATTTTCTGGTTGTGGCCATGTAAAGTTTTCCTTACACTAAGTAAAAAATGAGTCTTATATTAATTTTATAAATGACAAAAATTTAAGGTAGTAAATTGCGTTTGTGTTCTAAAAATGACTTGCTATGTAATTTTGAAATAGATAATATTTTGAGTTTTATACATCTATACACTACAATTTTTTTGATCTTGATACTCTATAAAAAATTTTCTAACATGTTTATTGTTTTCCTTTGGCTTCTATATTGTACATATTGAATGAGCAGCCAACGGATAAGGATTGCTTGTAAGGTGTGTTTCTTATGGTTCTTGTTTTTGCTCTTAGGATTTCAGTTAGTAGAACATGTTTTTGTGCCGTGTACTTCATTTCTGTTGAAAATAGAAAATATTCTCGAATCACTATAATCAGTGTAAGAGTAAGAGTAACACATTTAATTTGTAATCTCCAAAACTTGTTATTATCTTTAGATCCGAGACGAGTATACTGCAGTAAAGGACTTGCCAACTCAAAAACCACGAGAATCTGACAAATCGGTAGCATTAGCTAATGCTGGAGAATCTCATCCTACATCGTTAGCATTGCAAGGTAAATTCTGTTTCTATATATTTATTTTGGTGCATCAAAGTTCCCAGCTGAGTTGTCTTTTATTGTTCTTTAGGTGTGCCTGCTGAAGCCTCTGGAGATGCAACCAAGGCTGGAGTGAATGAAAATGCAATTGTTTCCGTTTCTCTGCCACCCCAAACTGGAGTGTATGTGTTTTCTCATTTAAGAGCAGACTTTTCCTTTTCTCTTTAGCGGTTAGAATTTGCTCAATGCTTTTTAGACATAATTGCAGCTACATTGGAACTCATTTCATTTATCTTGATGCAATAGTGAGGGAAAAACAAATTCATTGATTGGTTCCAATACAGCAATTTCTACAACAGTTCCTGAAAGGTGTGTATTTGATATTTGTTGGACATCTTTGATATTTATTTTGCATAAAAAGTAAGTATAAAATACTACCGAGGTTGAATGAAGGAAACAATGCCAGCCACATTTAAAATGTTTACAATGGCATAATAAGGTGCAATCTCTTGTTCACATGTAAATTAACTTCACTTCTGAAAACGAGTGAATTATGCGTTGATTAAAACATGGAAGTTCTGGTACTAAATTTAAGTGAATTGTTTAGTTTTAGTGGTTAGATTCTAGATTCTAAATGTAAGCTCTCTTTACTAGCGATGATAAGTGTTTACTTTTGCTTCTGTGGCAAAAACGTGTGTGTGTTGATGTCAGGTATGTAGCTGGAAAGAACACATTGCTAAACCTGAACGGAAGCTGACTTTGAAATGATAAGGAAACTAGAATGATTCCTTGTTTAAATCTTCTTCTAAAATACTGAGACATTTAAAAAATCCTACAAAGAACTTTTTAGAAGTTAATGAAACCCATTTATGATTTTAAAATTCAAACATGCCAGCATTTTTCTCAATACCTTTAGCTGGTTATACAAACCTATCTTTCAAATATCCTTTTTTGTTTTTCCTTGCTAGGTAGACCTTTTAATTTATAAAGTAATAGTAAATAATTTAGAGCCATTGAAATATTTACATGTTGTCATTTTTAAGTTGTCAAAATAAAAATAAAAAGCAAATTTTCTTAATTCTCATATAGTCTTTTTATGTTTCATGGCATGAGTTATTGAAAATATGGAGACATTAAATAGCTATATTGCACTATTTATTGAAATTCTTCGGTTATTAGTAACATGAGTTGCTAGTAGTTCTTTTAGCATAATGACATTGGATGTGAATTGTTATTTTCAGGCATCAACCTAGTGCAGCCATCATGAGGAGGTTGCCGAGTAAATGGCCACGTCCTGTATGGCATCCTCCATGGAAAAACTATCGGGTATGTAAATGTTATGATGTTAGAAAAATTGTTTTGTTTTTCGACATGTAAGAATTTCTCATTTGTTGAAAACACTTGGGCATAAACAAAACTTCTGAATTGGTGTACATATTGACTTTTGTACACTTAACATTTTAGGTGTTTTTTAATTTTTGATATTTGGATTATTTGTTTATAAATTAAAGAATCACACATCTGTATGTAACATTGTCAGGTTATCAGTGGGCATTTGGGATGGGTGAGGTCAATTGCTTTTGATCCTGGTAATGAGTGGTTTTGCACCGGTTCTGCGGATCGCACAATAAAGGCATGACAGTAACAGAGATCCACACAGCGTTTAGTTTGTGAAGATTTGTCTTGGTATTCTAGACAAGGACAATAATAGATCAGATAGGTGTACTTCATGGTTCTCTTGTTGATTTGTTTATTTTTGTGCCGCAGATATGGGAGCTAGCTACAGGAAAATTAAAGCTTACATTGACAGGGCATATTGAACAGATAAGAGGTGACAATTGAGACAGTTCAGGTTTCCTTGGGGAAAACTGTTTATTGCATTAGATTGGAAGGTTTCACATTGGGTTATAAGGTTGATATATTTATTTTTATTGAGATTATTTTTTACCTGCAGGGTTGGCTGTAAGTTCACGACACCCATACATGTTTTCAGCTGGTGATGATAAGCAGGTCAAATGCTGGGACCTTGAACAAAATAAGGTAGGCAATTTTAATATAATCTTATCGGTATTCAATTTCCATTAGCATGATAGGTGCTTGGACCGTTTTCCCAACAAGAAGGGTGAGAACCGCAGTGTTAGAGATAGAAATTGATGTGTTTCTAGAAGGGTGCTCCTGCCCCAGAGCCTAGTGTCGTGAGTGACAACAATTTAAACCCATGTGTTCTCACCCCTCGGTACTTTAGCTAAAAGGGGAAAAAGATTTAAGAATCTCTTCCAGTAGCATAGTGCTATGTCTATTTGTGGATTATTAGATCAAGGAGGATTCTTATTATAAAGTTTATGCAGGTTATTCGATCTTATCATGGACACCTGAGTGGAGTTTACTGTTTGGCCCTACATCCAACACTGGATATTCTTTGTACTGGTGGTCGTGATTCTGTTTGCCGAGTAAGAGTTACAGTGCCTAGAATATTTTACAGTTTTAGTTATTGTCATCTATTCTATTTGAAATATATGGTTCTGGTTTCTCAGGTTTGGGATATTCGTACCAAAGCTCAAATCTTTGCACTTACGGGTCATAGCAACACTGTGTGTTCAGTCTTCACTCGAGCACTGGTAACTGATGCATTCTCCATTTCCTTCTTACTTGATTATAGCAGTGGTGATTCAGTATTTATCTGATTGGATTTTCTAGACGTTAGAAATGTAATTGTTGGATGTCTAGCTCTTCTTTTGTCCAGCATAATTCACATATTTAGTTGTACACCCGATTTTTTATCACTAATAAAATTTTCTTTTTACCTTTTGAAATTAATAACAGTAATAATCACATTTTTTATTTGTATTTGCACAGTGCTTTCTCCAGCAGTATTAATTGTTCAGAAACTTACTAATTATTACAATCTATACTACTGTCCAATTGATCCCTGTGGTCTCCACGTGGGCACAATGAAATGCTTTAGTTTCATGATAAATAATACTGTTAATTGCATTTATGGAAAAAGTAATGATGTGGATATTGGATGTAGGATCCCCAAGTGGTGACTGGTTCTCACGACACTACAATAAAACTATGGGATCTTGCTGCTGGTAAGTTTCTTACAGCATCTTTCTCTAGTTTTAGGGCTTGAGTTTTAAATTCATTTCTAATTGAGTTCTTTACACAGGAAAAACAATGTCCACCCTAACATTTCACAAGAAATCTGTTCGAGCTCTTGCTGCCCATCCATTTGAGTATGTGACTTCTTTACTTCTTTCTTTCTTTGCTGTTTGTTGGTTTTTCCTTTTTCCTTTGGTTGGCTGTTATGATATTGAACACGTGTGAGAGCATGTAGCTTCTATTTGTAAATGTTATTTTGATAATAATTTTTTGGGGGGGTATTTGCAGGCACACATTTGCATCTGCATCCGCTGATAATATTAAAAAGTTCAAGCTGCCAAAAGGAGAGTTTCTCCATAACATGCTGTGAGTGATATTCTACTCTTGTATAAGTTTCAAGAGTTTAAGACATTTCAATATAGCAACAGATGTAAATATGTGGTTCTTCACATTAGTAATTTTCCAGACCTTCTTGTTAGTCAGATGATATTTGATAAGGAACTAGTTTAGTTAACGGTTATATCATGTATTCTGTGAACAGATCACAGCAGAAAACTATCGTTAATGCAATGGTGATTAATGAAGACAATGTTCTTGCCTCGGCAGGTATGTTTTTGTGCAGCTCAGTGAATTATTATCTTAAAAGATGTTTATTTTTTATTATTAATTGTTTGTGTTTTATGAAATAGGTGACAATGGAAGTATATGGTTCTGGGATTGGAGAAGTGGTCACAATTTTCAGCAGGCACAAACAATTGTACAACCAGGCAAGATGCTTTATTAAATGCATTGCAGTGTCATTTGTATCCGAGTTTTATTTCTTAATCTTGCTTTATATTGCATGTGGGTTGCAGGATCCCTGGATAATGAAGCTGGAATTTACGCTCTTTCATTTGATCACACTGGTAGCAGGCTAGTAACTTGCGAAGCAGACAAAACTATTAAAATGTGGAAGGAGGATGAAACTGCTACTGTTGAGACTCATCCAATAAATTTCAAGCCACCAAAAGACATGAGGCGATTTTGAACATCTGTAGTTTTAGCTGGCAGCGATTTCTGGGATGTAACATGGTTGGATTTCATATTTGATTAAATGAACAAATAAACACGGACTTCTAATTGTGGATGATTGATAAATTTGAGTTGGAAATTGGCGTGGTAAGCAAGAAAGCTGAAAAATGAGGAAAAATTTTTCTACATTGTCTTCATAATTGCCTTCACTGGCCAATCATGCAAATGATTAAAAATGAATATTTAGGTACATGCATACGCAGAGTCTAGAAATTGTATTATTGACAATCTCCTGGTCTGCGAGAGTTGATCTATTCATAGGAAAATAACGAGGTGGAGCGTATGCTTAATGTGTGGTGTGACAATGATGTTTATCGCCCAGACTTTATAACGTTAAAGATTTTCACCACATGACCGATTGGCTATAGGCAATCCTTAGCAAACTTAGCTGTAAAAGTTCAGGTAGTTTTAAAAATATTTAACTGTTCTATAAATTCGGTTTTTGAATTTTCCATATGATTTATTCTTTTGGAAGATAAAGTGGCAAAAAACACAGTAAATTGGGCTTTTCTTCATCGCTTCAGAACTGTCATACAAACGCATTTTATTTTTAATGTTTCCTCTTGGATTGAGTTCGTGCAACTATCCTGGATCCACTTGTGGTTTTTGAGTTCACCTGGTTTCAAAATATCTGGGAAATTGCGGTTAGTTTATGTTTGTCTTTCAGCAATTGGGTTGCTAAGTAATCTATTTAATTTGTTCTGCAGTTGTGGGAAAAACATAGCATATCCTTAGCACTGGGTTGCTAAGTATATGCTATGTTTTTAAATTTTAAAATGTGTTTTTCTAATCATTACCAACGTAGTTATAGATGTTCAAGGTTCAGCTACTTGAAACCTTTACCACCGTACCTAGGTAAACCTTTACCACCGTACCTAGGTTTGTGGAAGGTTATTATCCATTGGTTAATCACTAACTAATCTAAAACTGAAATTTAATTATGTTTTTATAGACTCGAAAGTGTCCATTATATATTATCTTTCACAAAATACATTGGCAACAATAAATTTTAATACAATAGATGTGTTTAGTTCAAGATTGATTGCAAGTTTGCCATTTTTTCGTGTGAAAAATTTAAATTACAACATTTTAATAATACGTTATGTTCATCTTCTATTGTTTGTAGTGAACATAATGGATATGTTGTCTTCATGTTGCATATTATTACATCATTTAGTTTCAACTTAAGGTAATGTGACTATTTTCTTAATATGCTAATTGGTGCTTTTATGGATATTGGAATACTTACATTTAGATATCTTGCTTTATCATGCTTGAGATCTTTAATGTTGTCAAATAGCTTTTTTTAACACCCCCCCAACCAAAAAAAAAAAAAAAAACCAAAACAAAATCTTCATCTTGTCATCTTTCTCAAACACTTTAACAAGTTTTTATTACATTTATATTTTTGATAAACTATTTTTGTAGCTGCACTTTTCTATTTTCTTTATGGTACTATCTCATTGAGATTTTTGGATTATCTATCTTGAGTTCTTATTGGTATTTTTATTCTTCAAATACATTGCTCCATTGTCTAATCCAATGATAACAAATTAGCTTCTATTAAGAATAGATGCAGTTATGCAACTTAATTTCTAATAAAAGTATTGCATATGGGACTTGAGTTTTCAACTTTATCCAACAAAAATTAATTTTTAAGCTTTTTCAATTTTCTTCTATAATTCTTATTTAAGACTTAGACCCACACTATATATTCATAAAGCATTGTAGATTGTACAATTATTGAAAAAGATATTTATGAATTGCTAAAGCTCATATGTTGTGATTGTAACATGTCTTCATTGTATATACAACCTTCTAACCATTTGCCATTGGTACAAAGTCTATAATAAAATCTCATGGAATTGAACTTTAGATTCATTTTTTGTTTTCAACAAAGTTTGTAACTCTTATTGAAAAAGTTTTGTATCTTTAGCCATTATATGTGCTTATTTTCTTGTATTGCATATTGTTATAAGACTTGCATTTAATGGAAAATTGTAGAATGTGATGTTGATATTGTAACCCCTTATTGTAGGACCCAATAGTATTGTATTATGTTTACGATGTGTGTATAGAGTTGATTTGGGATTTATGGGGTCACCTAGTTTGATATATATTATTTTAATGATATATCTTCTGAGATCTTATGGTATAATGTATAGTTGATTATGATACTATGGTCATGCACATTGATCTTGCTTGGATGTGTAGTAGGATGTTTGTGGTTAGCAAGTTGTAAGGATGGTGGGGGAAGATTGAGTATCAAGGAAGTATGACCTTGAATTGCATGCTATGCGCATGCATTGTGGGTCATGCATGTTCGTATGGTGTGGCTAGCTAACTTGAGTTATGATGTCTCATAGTTATGTTATGGATAGTTTATGATGTTATTAGATTTGATGGATATTTGGATTGAATGTTCCATGTTGTGAGTAAGCTATGGCATATGGATTCCTCGATATTAGTTAGGAGTGGAAAAATTTCCAAAAAACTTTGTAAAATAAAAACGATAAATAAAATAGTTTATATTTAGTTTTATAATTAAAACATAATACATTTTCCCACTTTTCTCATTTGGTTTCTTCTTGATTTCTTTTGGTTTCTTCTTCTCTTATGTTCTTTGTTGAATCTTAATAGATTTTTATGATTCTTGGAATGTTGGTGATGAGTGGTGGGTACCCCCCCACGTCCAACTATATGAATCACAAGCATTCATGTGCAATCTAGTCGAATTTTGTGGATGGAACTAGCATGGTATCTAGATTGTTAAGCATTGATCGTAGGTCACTGTCTTCTCACTTGGACTAGTGGTAGCTTTATGACTTAAGGTTTAGTCCAAAGCCAGGCATATGATTATTGATGTTGTGCAGCCCTTAAACTAACTAGATAATAATGTAGAAATTAATTATTTAAACTAATTAATAATAGGAAGATAAATCCTAAACTATCCTAAGGACAATGAGTGTCTGTTCCTAGCTTGCTGTACATGTCCTAAACTTGTGTATCCACTGTTGGGATTACCAAGTGTTATGCTATTGGGTGAATCAAGCAATAACGCTACTCGAATTACCAAGCGAATATGTGTTTACACTTAAAATTGATCATGCTTATTCCATCAATTGATTAACGTGCATAGAAATGTAAATGTTAACTAAGTACATTGAAAATAAATTGCATTGAAAGTAAATCTATTCTAAGTCAAACTGCTACAATGGATAGGAATCAATCTCAATCTTATTTCCGTTCATGGAATGTGTCCAGGTATAATGCCACTTGAATAAGACATTGTCCAATTGATTCAAATCCACATTGTGGGCACTCACTGACTATTTGCTAAGATTATGACATAAAAATGCAAGAGCCTAGCTATACTACCATTGACCAAATGGTGCCAAATATGCGGTGGATGCTTACATGTCTATAGAAAAATACAAGCATTGGGTCGACAAGGATGCATTAATGCATTTAATTGCATCGATGGGGATGCATCGATGAGGATGCATCAATGACACTGCATCAACACATCTAACATGCATTGCCCATTAATGCATCAATGCATTTTCATCCACACATGCGTCAACACATCTAAGATGCATTGATGAGGATGCATCAATGAAGTTGCCTGACATATCATGTCTCATCATACCTCCATGACTAACTAAAAACTCATCCTTGAGTTATATATAAATAGATGAAGTTTCATTACAGAAATTGTGGGGTGACCAAGACTAGATTGGCTACCATTACAAAATTAGAGTGCTGCATTACAAAATTTTATTCAAATCAATGTATTACAAAATGAAAAAAACACTAAATAGGCATTAAAGTTTACAAAATTGTAGAGGTCTTCAAAAAATCTGCCAAAGATGAATCTTCTTGTTTTTCATAGCAGTGGTAGTCTTTTTATGTAGAACATTCTTGAAAGATAGACTAAATTTTTTTCTCATCGTCCCATGGATCCAACAAACATATGATGTTTGAGCTTTAATCCTTGTATGTGCTACAATTTGTCCATGGGCATATCCTCCTCTATCCTTCTCTTGGCCTCTTTTCCTTGCCTTATAAAAGACCTTGAACCTTAGGCTTTTCTTTTAGCATCACTTACAATCACCAAAGGATCAAAATTAGTTTTGGTAAATGTTTCTTAATAATTAACCCTTTTTGGATCCCTTAGTTAGCTTAAAATGCGAAAAATGTTAGCATTTAAGCACAAGGTGATGACAAAGTACTATTCCCAAGGCTAGGTGGTAACTAAAATCATCA
Organism: Gnetum montanum; assembly: GCA_015680685.1. Classification (NCBI taxonomy): domain Eukaryota; kingdom Viridiplantae; phylum Streptophyta; class Gnetopsida; order Gnetales; family Gnetaceae; genus Gnetum; species Gnetum montanum. The sequence goes on along the minus strand of MNCI01001986.1, from coordinate 191,924 downwards.
AGTTGTTCATGTTATTTTGATTATTATTACTATTAGTTACCATAATGTTTGAAAATAAAAATTTAGAAAAATTTCAAAAATTACATCCTTAGCCCCCATGATGAATGAGCTTAACTTCAGAAGTGCAAAAGTTTTTGAACAATTAAAACCAAAGGTTTGGTTTAGAAGATGGCTAAGAAATTTTAATTTTAGAGGAAATTTCAATATAAAATCATTAAAGATAACTCAAATCGATGAGAAGTTGGCTACAAAATCATGCATAAATTTAGAGAAGTTGCCAATGATGTTATTGAACGTATGAGGTTTGGTTCCAAGCCATGATCAACAAAAGGCAGGCAATTGGGTCCTCCCCAAAGTAGGCTCATGCAATAATGCCCTTTCATAACCACTTCTATAGATGTTCGTGGGCACCTTAGAAGTTAAATGTAGATCATGCCTTTGTTCAAAACAGCACACAACTACCTTCGTTAGGATCCTACACTACACTATACAAAGTCATTAGGGCCATAATTGAATGTAGTAGTGAGGTAAATAATGGGATTAGAAGGGATTGCAAAGATTGGGATGTAAGGTAATTAACCATGTCCGCAATGGGTTCTTGTGTCAATTGTGATTAAAATGATCATCATACCTATCATTTCCAAGTTTTAGACCAACTCCATACCATTAATAGTGGTTTTGCATTGATGTGTTCTTTCCTGCCTACCATCATGTGTCCACAACAACCACAAAGAACAAACATCACTTCAGAAAGAGAAGAAAGGAGAAGAAGGAAGAAAGGAAGGAAGGACCTTAGTTAGAGGGATGCCTTTAGGCATGGGTAACATGTCTTGCCAGCCCCATAACCAGTTCTTGTAGCTCATTATTATGTCTAAAGGGTGTGCTTGAATTTCCATTCTTTTTTTCCTTTTCTCTCTTCCTCTTTTTTTTTTCATGGGAACCACACCATGCAAAGACATGCTTCTTGTTCATTGGTCAATGATAGAAATGATGATATGTTTCATGAGAAGTCATAAACCATAAAAAGGAAGTTAAGAAGAGAACCCAACAAATCCCCTTAAGGTCACACCCTTTTCCATTCCCACTTGGTATTTCCCCTTTCTTCAAGGCACAATGATCATCAGTTAATTTTTAGTTTCATGTGAGAAGAACCATATTGTTTTCATGATAAAGATCTCTTATTTGGGAGAAACTAAAGGGATGGATGATGTGGTCTCAATGCATTACACAATTATTTACCTAATAATGTTAATTGCATAGAACAAAAATCCAACACATGGTGTTGACCTCTACATCATGATTGGCAATATTATTAACAAAAACATAGCATACATTCATAAAACATAAAGGAAATAACTCAAGAAAAGAGAAAATTATAAAGAAAAGAAAAATAATAAGAAACATAAAACATATTAAGAATTAATTTTTTTTGAAGAAATAGGTGAATGATAAAAAAAATGTAAACAAATGAAAAAAAAGTGAAAATGAACTTATTAGTTCTTGATTCAAGATGGGGCATCTCTCTCATGACTAAACTCATGGGCAAGCATTCAAAAAATAGAATGAACATTCCCTTGGTTATACACCATAAGTTTTCCATTTTTCATCTCTAATGATTTAATTTTTTCTTGGTAGCACATTTAACATTGTTGATAATCATGGTTTGATCATTTAGAGACATATATTTAGCTAGACTAGAAGGTGTTTTCTCTTTAGGGGGTCCAGACATGTTTCCTTATTTATTTTCTATTTTAGTTATTGTGTCTCCTTGTTTAACATATTCTTTTGGTGTATAGTTAGAGTGTAAGATGTTCTTTGATGAGTACCCCTATGCCCAACCATACAAATCACAAGTGTTCACATGCGATTCGGTTGAATTTAGCAGACCTTAAGTTCTCAAGTACATTGGTTTCTAAGACGTGAAATCTAATTGGAATGATCATTGTCTTCTCAGTTCTACTTGTGAGGTATAGGCATATGGTTAAGTGCAACTGAGGTATATAATTTTTATTGTTTTGTATTTTATAAGTTTAATTGCCTAGAACAATAATGAAAGGTAGAATAATTTAAGATCTAATTTATCTACTGCCTAGCTAGCCTGACACAAGTACTTGTTTCCACTTTCTAAACACATTCTAAACACATATGGCTCTACTGGGCTACCAAATGCTAAGAATTTTTGGGTTACCAAGTGTTACACATATGCTCAAAGTGGTTGTGCTTGTGCTCATTAACAACTAGAAATTAATTACTTAATTAAAGTGTAGTAAAATAAAATGCATGAATATTTAATGCATCAAGGAAACATTAATCTATTCTCAGTGCTGCAAGGATGATCAAAAGAGTTCATTTTTATTCCCATCACATTGCTATGCTCAAGTACATCAATGTTCAAACAAAGATTCGTACACACTCAGACTCTTGCTTCGGGCACTTAGAAAATATTCTAACTTTAGAGAAAACAAATTGCAAGAGCTCTACTATTTATGATAAAAACTAATATGAAAATTGTGAGCCCATGTGCTATATTTATAGGCTATCATATACCTCGTGATATTGGATATTCAACATCGTGTCATGGGCTCCAACATTAGGTATCCGATCTTGAGGCTTTGATATCAGAGCCAGTCAAACCATGACTCATCATACCCCCACGATTGAATGAAAACTCATCCTTGAGTGAAAGAGGAGGAACAAGTTCCTTACAAAATATTGGGAAGGTATGGGATTATTGACTAACATACAAATTGACTTAGATGGAACAAACCGACTCTAAGTGCCTGAATGTATGGAGATACAATTGTTTACAAAATTGGGTGTTCATGACAAGAGAAGAGAACACCCTAGAAAAAATTGACATCCAACTCCTCTTGAAAGCTGAAGAGCGAGAGAAGATCCAATGATCATGAATGGTCCACTTCGTGTGGTGCTGCTACATCATCCTTGGTGAAGATAGTCTCACATCTAGTCTATGCTTCCCATTGTAATCACAACAAAAATTGTAGATTAGTATCTAATGTGTAACATATAGCTTTACAGTACCTTGTCTCATTGGTGGTTAAACTTGGCTAGGTTGTGATTATGATGGATTGATTTTGTTAGTAGTGTTAGTGGGAAGATTGATAAATAGGATAAAATGGATAAGTGGTCTAATATTAAATTAGAAAAAGTTCAAATAGGATGAAATGTTTGAAGAAGGTTTAAGAATTCACAACAATAAAAAGAGGATTTCACTGAAAAACATTGTGAAGATGTGCATAATTGGATGTCATTGATGGGGAACAAAAAATGATTTGATTGTAAGAATGTCTAAGGGTAAAGACCTTAACTAACCCAACCAAAAGATATACAATTGGGTCCTCTCCAAAGTAGGCATAGGCCTTTTATTACCCTTGTATAAGTTCAAATTGAGGAGTTCATGGATCCCATGGATGATTAATGGTTACAGAAAGTTAAATACAAAAAACCAAAAGAAACTAGCTAATAATTTTGACACATCAAACCAAGATATCAAACTAGGACATCAAACGAGAACATGAAACCAGTAGTGAGTTTGATGAGTGGCGAGATACCCCTACAGTCAACCATACGAATACAAGCATAGCACGCGTGATCCAGTCGAACTCTGCAGACTAAGTGCCTACATGCCCCATGGAACACTTAGGGTTAATTATTTGTTGTCTTCCTAGACTTACTTGTAGTTGTCATGGTGTATGGTTAAGTAAGTATGAGGTATATGATTTTTATAGTCTTTTTATGTTTTTGTCTCCTATGCTAACGAGGTGAAGGGTTGAGAAACTAATTACCAACTCTAACTAATGAACTAAGTCTAAATTACCTAGCGTCAGCATCCATTCCCACTTACCATACACACCTTGAACCGATGCAACCGTGGCTACCAAACGCTAATCGTTGCTGGGATCACCACACTTAACGCACGTGCTCGAAGCAGTCATACTGAGGCACTTAACTAGGAGGAAAGGGTAAGAGAATATAATCTAGCCTAAGTGCGATGAGCATCCATTCCTTGATCATCCGTACACATCTTTAAATGCTCATAATCGAGTTGTACTCATTTCGTGTTACTAGGAGATAAGGGTAAGAGAGAAAGCAATAAATAACATTAAATAAAATCCTATTCCATGCACTACAAGGTTTATCCAGGAAGTTCATCTTTATTGCCATACACAACTTGTGTTCAGGTACAATGTTNAAAACTCATCCTTGAGTTCTTTACAATAATATCGGGAAGGTATGGGATTATTGACTCAATGGAACTAATGGGATGAGATGTGAATGGATCATCATTACAAGACTTAACAAAACTGGTGTTCATGACAACAAGATTGAACACCTTATTACATTGACATTAGGCCTTAGTTGGTAACTAAGAAAGAGAGAGAGAAAGAAGTGTTGCTGCTACCAACGCCAAGATTGCGCCTTTCGTTGTCTCTTCGTAAGTGCACCATCGATCTTGCTCCTTGCATAGCTGCTTCCAGCACTGCTCCATTCCAAGTGTTCCTTCCAGATCCTTTCCATTTTTGTATGATTTCCATCTACACACACAACACAATCTTTGTATTAACAAGGGTAAATGAATTTCAATGTAGTTGATACCTTACTTCGGTGAAAGGTTCGTTGGCTAGGTTGTGGTATGGTTGATACGAATCTGGAGATATAATATTGGTGACTACTGAAGGTGTAGGGGTTAAGAGAAAATTAAAAAAATTGGGGCTAGGAGAAAATTGAAAAAATTGGGCCCTGTACCCCCATGACTAATCGCGAATCTCCAGTAACGTTAGAATGGAGAAAGAAAAGGGAACAAGAAAGATAGATAAAAAAGGACAACTATGACATCGATGAAATGGATGTCAAGATGGAAATGAACAAAATAAAATAGATTGCAAAAATGTTAGGGAAAAGAATTCAACTGGTGCACCAAAGAGGAATGTCAGTGGGTCCTCCCCAAAGCAGGCTCATGCCCTTAATGCCTTGACAAACCCACATTCAAAGAGTTCATAGGCTCTAGGAATGTCGTTTGGAACAAAAGTTAAAGACTCAACCATAAGAGTTTACCAAAAAGAACACAATGTATCTACCAAAATATAGACTAATGATACAACCGAAAATGAGGTGAATAGTGGAGAGAAGAGAATGGAATGGAATCCCAAGAACAAGGTGGTGTACAGCCCCTTGTGTAGTTGATGATTAATGTGACTTAGCAAGTCCCATTCCAAGTCCGGCCTCAAAAAAATCACTTCCAGTGACTTCGCATCAATGCATTCGGTCAATCCAACCCCTTGAAGTAACAAGAACACCTTCTCCAAGAGCTACCACCATTTCGATGAAACAAATGAGAAGAGAATGGGAAGCGAGAAGGGCCTTAGTTAGAGGGAACATTTTTAGTTCCATAACTAGTGCTTGTAGCCCAAGGGATTATTTCGTCTATGGGGTGTGCTTTGAATTCTCACTTTTCTTATTCTTTTTTTTTTGTTTTTGTTTTTGTGTTTTGTGTTTTTATGTGTGAGAACCACACCATGCAAAAACTTTGTTATTTTTATTGTCTCAGCTTCCGATAATTGGGTAACATCGAAACAGTAAGAAAACGCAAGAAGAAAACATCTAAGCACCCAAGAGAATGGCCAACACAAAAG
>MNCI01001986.1:122277-185254 GCA_015680685.1 Gnetum montanum | reverse complement strand
AATCGTTCTCGTTAATATTCTGGTAATCTCCTAGTTAGTAACCTCGACTTGGCCATTAGCTTGGGGGTGGTAAGGTGTGGTCAATTTATGCTTAACCCCTAAGCGTTGCATCAATTTGTGAAAGGTTGCACCCATAAAATGTGTTCCATTATCAGAGATGAGTGCACGCAGCATACCAAACCTGTTTACGATTTGTTGTTGTACAAATCGTGTGGCCATAGATGATGTGCAGTTTGTTACTACGGCTGCTTCAGCCCATTTGGTTAAGTAATCAACAGCAACGATGATATATGCTTTTCTATTGGACATCGGTGTAATAGGCCCCATAAAATCTATTCCCCAGATATCAAAGGGTTCCAAAGGTTGAATCCATTGTTGTAGACCCTCCATTCTAGCAGTCATTCCACCATCACGTTGGCAGCATTCACAGGATTGGACAAAATGATGGACATCCTGAAATAGTGTTGGACAATAATATCCTGAAAGCAGGACCTTGGTAGCTGTTCGTCTCCCAACATAGTGACCCCCACAGGGGCCCTCATGAGCATCTTGGAGAACTTTTAATTGATCTTGATCGGGCACGCACCATCGAACCAAGCCATCAGGACAGACTTTATAGAGTTTTCCCTTGATTTTCATGGAGTACTTGGTTTTGTGAAGAAACTGTTGTTTCTTCCTAAAGTCCAACCCCTGTGGTGTTTGTTGGGAAATGAGATAAGTAAGAATGCTACTATACCAATTTATTTCCATGGGTTGATCATTTACTACACCAGAAAAGAGGGTTTCATTAGGAAAATGGTCAGATATAGCATATTCATCCTCTTTGTTGTCCCAACGCAACCGAGATAGGTGATCTGTGACTACATTCTCGGTGCCTTTGTGATCTACTATTGTTAAATCGAACTCTTGAAGAATTACCAACCAACGTATGATATGTGGGCTAACCGTTGGCTTGTTCATAAGGAACCTAATTGCACTATGATCCGTATGGATGTATACTTTGTAACCCAATACATAGTGCCTAAATTTGTCTAGTGTAAACACTACAGCCATTAATTCCTTTTCCATAGTCATGTAGTTGAGTTGTGCACTGGTGATACTCTTACTGGAACAGTGGATGTAATAAGGTTATTTTTGTTCATCTAATTATGTCAATACGGCTCCTAAGGTGTAATTAGATGCGTCGATCATGATATGAAATGGCCTGGACTAGTCAGGGGCTTGTAGAATGGGAGTTCCCACATGCCTCTGTTTGAGAGTTTGGAATGCTCATTCACATTCCCTGGTCCATTTGAATGGTGCATCTTTTTTTGTTAATTCCACCAACGACTTGGTGATTTTGGATAAGTTCTCAATAAATCTCCTATAGTAGCCAGTGTGTCCAAGGAATGATCGAATGTCTTTGACAGTCTCTGGTTGTCGGGTAATTCCTTGGATGAATTTAATTTTTTCTGGATCCACCTCTATTCCTGATTGTAAAATTTTATGCCCCAGTACGATGCCCTCTTGAACCATCAAATGGCTCTTTTGCCAGTTGAGGTTTAGGTTGGTTTCAACACATTGTTTCAATATTTGCTCTAACCGATCGAGGGCTTGATCAAAGCTCATCCCATCAGTGGAGAAGTCGTTCATGAAGACTTCTACTCCGTTACCTATTTGCTATTGAAATATGCTTAGAACTAATCATTGGAATGTGGCAGGGGCATTGCACAAGCCAAAAGGCATTTGTTTGTATGAAAACGTTCCCCAAGGACTGGTGAACGTTGTTTTGGCTTAGTCTTTTGGTGCGATTCGTATTTGGTTGCACCCACTATACCCATCCAGAAAACTGTAATAGCGATGCCCTACTATAATGTCTAAGACTTGGTCAAAAAATGGCAATGGGAAGTGATCTTTGAATGTTGCCATATTCAATAGCCTAAAGTCTATACATACCCTCCATTTACCTCCTTTTTTTGGTACGATTACAAGAGGAATAACCCACTTGCTATCAGCAATGGGGTAAATGAACCCAGCCTTGAGAAGCCGCTCTATCTCCTCTTTCACTATTTTTTTTAACTTCAGGTTCAATCGCCTCTGGGGTTGCTTGCGAGGTTTCATGGAGGGGTCCATGTAAATTCTACACTGGCATATCCTAGGATCTATCCCGGTTAGTTTAGGGTATGACCAGGTAAAGGCTATTGACCACTTATTTATCACCTTCAATAAAATTTCTTTTTTCTTGGGTGCGAGCTTTGCGTTGATGATTACCGGTTTTCCATTTTTAAGGGTCATGTATTCCAAACTAGTGGGCAATGGTTTTAAATCTAGGGGCTCTTGTTTAAACTTCTCAGGAATCTCCAACTTCCCCTAATTAATATTTTCAGGGTTAAGGGTTGGAAGTTGGTCATGGACCTGCTCAAGTGCATCCATGCTTTCAACGTAAGTACTAGTTATCCCCTTAGTTAGTTCCATGCATGTTATTGAGTTTCTCTTTGGATTAGCCATCAGCCACTGGGTGTCTTCTTGTTGTGTGGCTGCTACATATAGGCACTGTTGTATGTCAATATCTTGTGCACATCGATTGCATGCAGGCACTGTTAAACTTCACATCACCCATGATTTCTGCATGCAATGGCACCCTATGTCACCATATGCGATGCATGGAACTCTCTTCCTCTCAATCTTCCCAAAAGTATTTTTCTTGGATATTTCCAAGGAAAGATTGCGGATTCCTAGGCGTGCATCAATTGTGCTCAGCCATGCCCTTCCCATTATTATGGGAAAATCCCCCTTGTCATTGTTTATTTGGATCACTAGGAAATTGGATGGGTATGACCAACCACCCATGGTGGTAACAATGTCCTCAACCTGTCCCAATGCAACAGTGATGGACTGGTCAGCCAGCTCTAAGTGAATGTTGCTCTTCTTGAGTGGAGGCAGGTTCCAAGCTTTATACAATTCTTGCGTGATTAAGTTGACTCCGGAGCCTGAGTCAAGAAGAGCCTTATGAGGTTCATTCCTAGTGACTTGAAGGTAAATTAGGGGACTCCCAGGATCAGATAGTTTTTTGGGAAGATGGCCTACCTTAATCCAGTCAGTTACGGTATGTGTTAACATAACCGTGTGCATTGGGTGCATCTTTTTGTTTGAAGGGGTTCTTGAAACCTTATTTGGTACGGCGGTGTTTAAATGTTCAACCGCTTGTGAGGGTGAGGGCTTAGTTGGATTGTTGGATTTGAAGAAGGGCCGTTTCGGCGTAAAACTGTTAGGACCAACTGAGAATTGAGGATTGGAAGCCCTCGTGACATTAGGTTGTTGTGGTTGTGTGGGAAATACCCTTGGCATTGTTAGAGCGGTTGCTCGTGGAGCTACTGGTGTGAGAGGTGCAGATGGATTTGGAGGATGGTATTCATGTGGGGTGTTCCTTCTTGGAGGGGAAGTCTGGTGATATTCCTGAACTAGGTAGTAACATTGTGGGATTGCGTAACCCATAGGGTCACTTGGAGGGATCAATTGTCGACAAGGGTATTGTTGTGTTGGCGGTGGCATCCCCCATCACTGTGGATATTACCACTGCTGATGCTATCCGATGGGTTATGGTGGAGTTCCACTTGGATAGTACGTTAACAGTTGGTGGAACTGTCTTGGGTTACCTTGGGGATAAGGTAACCTTCGGGGTGTCTGTCGTCTATTGAGTCTTGGGTTAAGTGCATACAACCCAGACTCCTGTAGATGTGAGATGATTGGACAACATCCCTTAGGATGGTCATAGTAGTAGATCTCACATCCACCGTCATCATCTGTGTCTGAATCCACAACCTCATTGGAGATAGTAATTTTCCCTTTACCCTTGTTATGTGTAGGGCCTAAATCTCTTCGCTTTGTCTTACCTTTATCACTACTTCGTTCCTCCTTAGACTCTACTACGATTTTCAGGATAGTTTCAAGTTTAGAGTCTAAAGAATCCCACAATTGATCCATCTTAGTCGATACTTTTGTTGTTAATTTTTGAATCGGTAAGGTTTTCTGGTTCACCAACTCTTCGAGTGGTGACTCATCCTCCTCATCACAAAATTTCACTCCCTTCTTTCGAAGGGAGGGATCACAGTTATATTCTTCCACACTCTCTCTTTTTCATAGCTCACCTTCTTCTTTTGCTACTTGTTCCAACAAGCGATGAACATCATGGGCTCTAAGTTCTAATAGTCTCCCTTGGGCATAAGTCCCAAGGGTTCTCCTTGTCTCATGTCTTAGCCCATCTACGATGTGGCGGAGTTGGTCCCGTTATGCGTATCCATGGCCCGAGAAACGATGTAACAATTCGTAGTAGTGGCCCATGGCAACATCCAAGGGTTCATGATTACCTTGCTTCCATCCTTGGATCTGCTTACATAAATTAGATACTCTGGAGTACGTCTGATATTTATCGTTGAAGAGTTCTAACATCGTACTCCACCTCCTACTGGTTTCTGGTTCTAAGGACCGATACCAACTCTCTGCTTCCTTAATGAGTGTCCTGGGAAACAACTTAAGTTTTTGCCACTCATTTTCTATGTTCTGCAAGGCACAAGCATCGTGGAATGCCTGTAAATGATGTTGCGGATCAGCGTTGTATCCCCCATCAACTTCATGTCTAAACACTTGATCCAGTTGTCTCTTAAAAGCCTTGTTGGAATTCTTATAGCCTCTGTTATATCGAGCATACTTCGGGTGGCAAGTAGGGGCTCTTCATGATCATCTCTTTCATGATGCCTATGATGTCTTCATTGTTTCCTATTTTCCCTTCGTTCATGCCCTTGTCCTCTCTCTTGAGTTTCTCGTCGAGGTCTCTCATCTTTCCTACCTCTATCCTCACCGTTATGTTCATGGTGGCTGTGCCCAGATGTGGAAGGAGAGGGTGAGTGATGTGAAGAAGGTGAAGAAGAAGGAGAACCATCTCCATGATGATGTTTCTTACCTTCCCTTCAGTGGCTTCGGCCTCGATTATGGTGGCGATCTAAGTGCTCGTCCTTGTCATGTGTTGTTCCCTTAGTGAATAGTTGGCATTCATAGGGATTAGAACCAGTGTTATGTATCATGGATCATAGGTTCTGATACCCAACCTCCTCACCATCATTAGGAGGGGGAACATCTTTTGATAGAGAATCCATTATAATGGGTCCATCATATCCTATTTCGCTAAGGATGTGCAGGCCTTTGCCCTTCAACAGTGTATGTTGGCTCTCTTGTCGTGAGTCCCTCATACGTTGTGTAGCTGTGGGATGATAATCCCTTATATCAAAATTTGCTATAACATATTCAGCATAGAGATGAGTCATGCCAATCTGTGCCAAAGCACGGAGGAGCATGTTAGGAATTGATCGATCTGGAGGTAACACAATTTTACCTTGCAAATCTCTCCATCACAGCTATTCATCTTGATGGAGGATAAAGGTAAAGTTTGGAATATACTCATCAGGATGAGTATAGACTATCCGGTATTGTTTAGGACTTGGCAGATTTTGGTTATGTGTTTTTAATTTCTGACTGTCTCTAGTATTATCCCTAGGCGGTGAGTTGCTCTTATGAGAAGAAGAAGAAGACATAGTGTCTTATCGGTGTGCTAGTTTACCGTTATATAATTTCTCTTTTAATTAACCTGAAGGTTCATTTAGGCTCCCAACGATGTGAGTGATATCCTATGTTCTATTCAACGCACAAACACTTAATCCCTAACAACGGCGCCAATGATGAGTGGCGAGATACCCCTACACTCAACCATACAAATACGAGTGTAGCATGTGTGATCTGGTCAAACTCCGCAGACTAAGTGCCTACACACTCCATGGAACACTTAGGGTTAATTATTCGTTGTCTTCCTAGACTTGTAGTTTTCACGGTGTATGGTTAAGTAAGTTCGAGGTATATGATTTTTATAGTCTTTTTATGTTTTTGTCTTCTATGCTAATGAGGTGAAGGGTTGAGAAACTAATTACTAACTCTAACTAATGAACTAAGTCTAAATTACCTAGCGTCAACATCTGTTCCCCCTTACTGTACACACCTTGAACTGATGCAACCGTGGCTACCAAACGCTAATCGTTGTTGGGATCACCACGCGTAATGCACGTGCTCAAAGTGGTCGTACTGAGGCACTTAACTAGGAGGAAAGGGTAAGAGAATCTAATCTAGCCTAAGTGCAATGAGCATCCGTTTCTTGATCATCCGTACACATCTTTAAATGCTCGTAATCAAGTCGTACTCATTCCACGTTACTAGGAGATAAGGGTGAGAGAGAAAGCAATAAATAACATTAAATAAAATCCTATTCTATGCATTGCAAGGTTTATCCAGGAAGTTCATCTTCATTGCTGTACACAACTTGTGTTCAGGTATAATGTTTTTCGAATAAAGATCTGTTCACTTTAGGACTCTTACTACGGGCACATGGAAAATATTCTATCTCTGGAGTGATCAATCTACTAGAGTTTCCCTACTGTCTAGCCTAGGATGAGGAAACAAGGGAGAGCTACATCTTATTTATAGATATGATGGTGCACTGTGATATTGCGTATGTGATATCGCGGGGGAGGATGTGATATTGTGTACGTGATATCGTGAGGGATGCGATATCGCGACTACCACGATATCGCGTCCCATCAGAGGTGAAACATGGAAAGCATAGATGGATGAGAGAGAGTGTGGAATGGAGTTCTTGATTAAGGTCACATAAAGTCCCTTGTGAAGTTTGTGGTTAAATGACTTAATAAAATCCATCCTTAGTCCAAACCAAAATCAACCACGTTCAGTGACTTTGCATTGCCATTCGAAGACCAATCTACCTCCATGAGATACAAGAGTGCTCCCACAAAATAGCCACCATTCCTTATGAGAGAAGAAGAGAGAAGTAGGAAGTGAGGAATGGCCTTAGTTAGAGGGGCCCTGCAGGCATGGGTAACATGTCTTTCTAGTCCCATAACTAGTGCTTGTAGCCCATTTATTTTTTCTAAGGTGTGTGCTTTGAATTATTATTATTATTTTTGAAATGGGAACCACACCATGAAAATACTTATTCATTTATTTTGTCTAATGGATGTGATTTGAATTTTCATTATTTGTTTTTGAAATGGGAACCAGACCATGCAAAGACATATTCAACATCCTATTATTGGTCAACATGGAATGGTAAGAAATTCATGAAAACACACATGCACCCAAGTAAGCAGAAAGGCACAAAGAGTATCAAATCCCCTTGAGGTTACACCCCGTTCAAACCTTTGAATCGTTTCCAATTCTAGAAACTACCAAGGTCACAAGTTCGTTAAAGTGTTATTAATGAAAAGGGATTGCACATTTCTAGAATAAGGAAACCCATAGAGTTTGTGGATGGGTGGATGTTGTGGACTCACTACTTGTTGCATGAAAAAGAGACCATGTCGAAGTTATTAGTAACAAAATTCAAAGTTAGAATATAGACATCAACAATTAAATAACGGAATAGCACATGCCCACATTAGTTAAATCACATTGTACCCAAGTAACAATAAGGCATGACATTATTAAAAAAAGATAAGAAAATTACACCAAATAAAGGAAAACATATAAGACATTGTAAAATATTTAAGAAAAATAAAATGTACTAACAATGTTGTTAAAAAAAAAACTTTGAAAAATTAATAATGTAAAAACAAAAAAGTGTAAAATAAAGAATGTGTAAAACAAAAAGTTATAAAAGTAATAAGGTGTAAAACAAAAACCTGTAAAATAAAAATGTGAAAAATTAAAGAGTTGCTTATATAGTTAGCATGGATGGCCATCTCCCCCACAACTGAGTTGAAAGGAGAAGATTGGAAAAATCAAGCATGGTTGTCCATTTGATGAGGTATTTGTTGCATTGGTTTACTTAGGCTTGTGGAAAGACTTGACTTATTGTATGTTGACTAGCTATTTCTTGTTTAGGCTCTCAAGTTTATAGATTATCATTCCACCATCATATGCGAAACTTTTTCATTCGAGTAGTCATTCCACCATCTTGTTGGCATTGTTCACAAGAGTGGATGAACTAGTGAGCATCCTTGAAAATTTTTGGCCAATAAAATACCCTACCATTAGAATTTTAATGGTTGTGCATCTCTTAGCATAGTGACCTCCACAAGGACCCTCATGAGCATCCTGGAGAATGCACAATTGATTAGCATTAGGGACACACCATTGAACTAGGTCATCGACACACACCTTATAAAGGTGTTTGCTGATTTTCATGAAGCATGTTACTTGGTAAAGAAATTGTTGTTTCTTTTGGTGGTTCAAACCTTGTGGCATCTCTTGAGTAAGAAGATAGGTGAGAATGCCGTCATACCATTTAGGCTCACTATACAATTGTTCAGTCATAGCCCCAACAAAGAGGATTTTATTAGGAAATGGATCAGATAATGGGATTTCTTCCTCTTTGTTGTCCCATTGCAACTGAAAAAAGTGGTCAGTGATCACATTCTCAGTGCCCTTTTGATCGACCATCATTAGATCAAATTCCTATAAGATCACTAGCCACCATATGACATGGGGGCTCACCATTGGCTTGTTCCTTAGAAAGTGAACTGCACTATGGTTTGTGTGCACAAGCACTTTGTATCCAAGCATATAATGCCTAAACTTCTCTATAGCAAAACCAATGTCATTAATTCTTTTTCAATGGTGGTATAGTTCAATTGTGCACCCACAATGCTTTGACTGGTGTAGTGGATGTGATATGGGAATTTTTTGTCATCCATCTACATAAGAACATCTCCCAAGGCATAATTTGATGCATCCGTCATAACATGAAATAGTCTAGACTAGTCGGGTGCTTGTAGAATTGGAGTTTTTACAAGTTTCTCCTTTGGTTGTTGAAATGCCTTTTCATATTTCATGGTCCATACAAATGGAGCATCTTTCTTTGTCAACTCCACCAATAGTTTTTCAATTTGAGAGAAATTCTCTATGAATCATTGGTAGCAGCTAGTATGTCCAAGGAATGATTGAACATCTTTGACAGTTTCTAGTTGATGGGTAATTCCTTGGATGATCCTTATTTTTTAGGATCCATCTCAATTCTTGCCTATGATATTCTATGCCCCAATACAATGCCTTCTTAGACCATCATATGACTCTTTTGCTAATTGAGTCATAGATTTGTTTCAATACATCTTTTCAATACTTACCCAAGGTGGTCCAAGGCTTGCTCAAATGTAGCTCCATAGGTGGATAAGTCATCCATAAAGACTTCCATACCACTACCAATTTGCTGTTGAAAAATGCTTAAGACTAGGTGTTGAAATGTAGTAGGGGCATTGCACAAACCAAATGGCATCTTGGGATATGCAAAATTCTAGCAGGGACTTGTGAATGTTGTCTTGGCTTAGTCCTCTAGTATGATTTGGATTTGGTTATAGCCACTATAACCATCTAGAAAACTGTAGCATCAAGGCCCAAAGATTGTATCTAATAGTTGATCAAAAAATGGGAATGGAAAATGGTCCTTGAATGTTGCCATATTTAGTAGCCAAAAATCAATGCAGACCTACTCGCTACTTGCCACCTTTCTTAGGCATAATCATGAGTGGACTAACCCACTCACTATTTGCAATGAGATAGATAAACCCTACCTTAAGGAGTTGTTCAATTTCCTCCTTGATGATTTGTTTCAATTTGGGATTCAATCACCTTTGTGGCTATCTCTTTGGCTTCATGGTCAGGTTGGTGTAGATGTAATGCTGGCATATCCTAGGATAAATCCTTGTGAGTTTAGGATATGAACAACTAAAAGCTGCTGACCATTTTTCAACCACTTTTAATAGCATTTTTTAATGTGCTAGAGTAAGATTTGCATTGATCATGACTAGCTTTCCATTTTTAAAAAACACATATTCCATACTAGCCAGTAGAGTTTTGAGTTTAAGGGGATCTTGTTTGAAATTATTAGGAATTTCCAACTCTTCCCAATAGGTATCATCATTTGCATCATCGTAGAGCTGGTGATGAACTTACTCTAGTTCATCCATGCTTACAACATATGCACATGTTAGACTCTCAGTTGGTTCCATGCAAAGTGTGTTGCTTTCAGGACCTGTAGTCAGCCACTGAGTATCCTCTTGTTTTGTGGCTACTATGTATAGACACCTTTGAATTTCTGGTTCTGGTGCACACTACTTGCATGCAAAGATGGATGCTCATTTTATTGACCAGAGTTTCTGCACATAATTACACCCTATATCACTGTATACAATGCATGGAACACACTTCTTCTCAATCTTTTGAAATGCATTTTTTTAGATATTTCCAAGGAAAGATCTTTGATGCCCATTCTTGCATCAATGGTGCTTAGCCATTGCCTTCTCATGATGATTGGAAAGTACCCTTTGTAGTTCTCCACTTTGATCACTAGGAAACCAGAAGGAGAAGACCACCCACAAATAGTGGTCACAATGTCTTCCACTAGTTCCAATGGAATAGTGATGGACTGGCTTGTCAATTCAAGTCTAATATTACTATTCTTAAGAGGAGGCAGGTTCCACACTATATACATATCATGAGAGATCAAGTTGAAACTGGAACCGGAATCAAGAAGAGCTTTTCATCGTGTGTTCCTAGTAATTTGAAAATAAATGAGAGGACTTCCAAGATCAAATAGTTTGTTGGGAAGGTTTCCAGCTCAAATATAGTCATATACGACATGAGGCAGCATAACAGTATGGATTCGGGATGGGATTTGGTTTGAAGGGGACTCAAAGGATGTTGGTATAGAGGGAGATGAAGAAATAGGATTATTAACTATAAGTTTATTTGAGGGCTTAGGCAGACTATGGGATCAAAAGAAAGGTCTTTTCTTTGATCAAGTATCCAACCTACTCGGTTGATGAACCAATTGTAGATTAACTACCCTGGTAGCATTGTGTTATTGTGCTTGATCTAGTAGTTCACCCTGCATAGATGGAGTAGGTGGTAGTTATGTTGAGGGTGGAGAAAGGTGTGCAGGAATAGAAGGAGGATAAGGGTAAAAGGTGATCTCCCTCCTTGCATGTGGAGAAGGAGTTTGATAAGCATCGGGAGGGTAGTAATGAGATTAAAAAGTGGAAATGTGACTGGAAGAGTCACGTGGAGACAAGGGTTGTTGAATGTAATAACCATATGGAACAAGTTGTCTATAAGGGTATTCTTGCCTTGGTGGTGCCAGTGCCCATGCTTGTGGTTGCTGCCATTGTTGATACTACTCATATGGTTGCGATGAAGTTCCACTTGGATAATACTATTGTTGCTGATAGAATTGCCTAGGATTGCCTTGAGGATAAAGAAATCTTATAGGTGTTTGCCTTTGTGTAAGTTGTGGATTCAAAGCGTGCACCCCAAACTCTTATAAGTGTAAAAAAATAGGAAAACATCCCTTAGGATGTTCATACACCCACCATCATCATCTAATTTTCTTTCTAAAACTTCCTCTATTGTAGCAATTTTTCCCTTAACTCTTTGAATGGCACATTCAGCTTCCTTACACCTCCTGCACTCATGATCACTACTTTGCACTTTGGACTCTTCAGTAATTTTTAAGATATATTGGAACCTACTATCCATGGACTTCCATAATTGATCAACCTTGGTTGTAATTTTAGATTGAAATTTTAGCAAGGTTTTCTTATTCACCACCTCATCAAGTGATGATTCTTCCTTACTATGACAAAATTGAACTCCCTCTTACGAATGGAAGGATCACAATTATCCTCTTCTACACATTTTTTTTCTTAATTTACCTTCCTCTTTGGCTACCTACTTAATTAGTCTTTGGATCTAATAGATGCTTAACTCTGATAGTCACCCTTGGGCATAGACGCCAAGGGTTCTGCTTGTTTCTGATCGAAGCCCATCTATAATGTGGTGAAGTTGGTCCAATTGAGAATAATCATGGGTAGGACATTTGTGCAATAAGGAATATCATCAGTTGATGATAGTATCCAAGGGTTCATGTGTTTCTTGTTTCTATCCTTGGATCTGCTTCCTCAAGTTGGACACTTAGGAGTACATATGCTATTTGTCATTGAAAAATTCAAGCATTTTTCTCCATTAGATGATAGATTCAGTTTCTAAAGACTAGTACCAGTTTTTTGCTTCTTTAATGAGTGTCCTTGGAAATAACTTAAGCTTTTGACACTCATTTTCTATATTTTGCAAGGCACGTGCATCTTAAAAGGCTTGGAGATGGTTCTGTGGATTTGAGTTGTATCCCCCTTTGAATCTAGGGATATTGTTCATGTCCAGCCTCTTGATCTAACTATCCTTTACGTGCCTTGTAGGGATTCTCACTACCTATACAATGTTTAGCATACTTCATGTAGTAAGTAAAGGCTCATCAAGGCCTTGATTTTAGTGCCTACGATGCCCACTGCTACTCCTTTGTTCATGGTGGTGGATCTTTCTTGGCTACCTACACCCCTCATCTTGACTTGCCCAATGATCCCTTTGATAATTTTGGTCTCGTTGGTTACCTCCATCACAGTTGTGCCCCCTATGATTATGATTAGAGTTAGAAGAAGAAGATGATGATAATGAAGGTGAAGAGGAAGGAGGACTAGCACCATCACGATGCCTGCTACCCCCTCTTCAGTGATCGCAAACATGATCATAATTGTTTTTCTTTTCCACATCCCTACCTTGACTTACCACTTTGGATCCTTATTTGTCATTAGATCCATTCTTACCAGAATTAGGATTGTGAATTGTGGATTGTAGGTTTTGGTTTTGACCTCCTTCACCAAAGTTAAAAATAGGAATCTCACTGAATGGAAAATCCCTAGAGAATGTGGAATCATTGAACCCTTTTTCCTTCACAAATTTTGTTCTAACTAGTGATCTTTGAGATGTTGTGCATCAATGGGATGATAATCCTTAGCATCAGTATCTTGCACAACATACTCAGCATGAAGTTCTTGGAGGCCCAAACGGATAAGCATTTGTTGGAGCATTGGATCGACCTGGCAGCAACACAATTTTGTCCTCCATGTCATGTCACCATAGCTATTCATTCATCCTGGTGTAGGATGAAGGTGAAAGTAGGTACATACTCATTAGGATGAGAATATATGACTTTGTATTGTTGGGGCACTTGCCGATGTACCATGTTAGACTTAGGCGAAGAATCACTCTTGTGAGAAGAAGACATCTTATGTTAGAAAAATTAAAAATGTAGTGTGCTCTTTAAATTTATTTTAGTTATTATAAAATATGATATGAATCTAACTTTTCACTAGTTCTAGATGGCACACATAAGAACTAAAAGTTCCCTAATAATGGTGCCAATGATGAGCAGCAAGGTACCCCTCTCCCCAACCATACAAATCACAAGTGTTCACACATGATCTAGTCAAATTTTGTAGACTTAAGTTCTCAAGCACACCAGTTTCTAAGATGTAAAGTCTAATTGGAATGATCATTGTCTTCTCTATTCCACTTGTGAGGTACATGTATATGATTAAGTGCACTTGAGGTATATGATTTTTATTATTTTATATTTTATAAGTTTAATCACCTAGAACAATAATGAAAGGTAGAGTAATTTAAGATCTAATTCATCTATTTCCTAGCTAGCCTAACACAAGTACTTGTTCCCACTTTTTAGACACATCCTGAACACATATAGTGCTGCTAGGGTACCAAACGTTAAGTGTTTCTAGGGTACCAAGTGCTATATGTATGCTCAAAGTGGGCATGCTTGTGCTCATTAACAACTATAAATTAATTACTTAATTAAAGTGTAGTAAAATAAAATGCATGAATATTAAATGCATCAAGAAAACATTAATCTATTCGCAGTGTTGCAATGATGATCAAAATATTCCATTTGTATTCTTGTCACATTGCTATGCTTAGGTACATCAATGTTCAAACAAAGATTGATACACACTCAGACTCCTACTACAGGCACTCAAAAAATATTCTAACTCTATAGAAAACAAACTACAAGAGCTCCTCTATCTATAACAAAAAATAATATGAAAATCATGAGCCCAAGCACTATATTTATAGGCTAGCATATACCTTGTGATATTGGATATTCGACATTGCATCTTGGGCTCTGACATTAGGTATCTGATATTGAGGCTCCAATATTAGATAGTATTAGAGCCAGTCAAAACGTGACTCATTGTTCTTCTCTAAGTTCTATGTTTGGTTCATTTTCTTAGGATAAGAACTAATAAGTGGGTTGGGTGTTTCCATGCATCTTTTGAATAGTTTTGTATTCTCATTTTTGAGCCACTGGGTGTCTTTTGGTTTAGTGGCTTGTGTAGACTTGGTTTTGCACATACACTTGTTCCTTAAGTTTTTTGTGGGTCTGTATAGGGATCATGTTAATACTTTGAACTTTTGATTCACAACTACATCCTTTATCATTATTAGCAATGCATGGAAATTTCTATTTCTCCACAGTGATAGGTTCATCTTTTATGTTTTGTGTCAAAGTGATAATGGTTATTGGCGTTTTCATAGGATTAGGAGACTTGTTTTTGTAAGGAAGGGGGTTGCACTAGATTTTCCTTGTACTTGTTTTGTTGAGCTAGTAGGTCTACTAGTTTTATTCACATGTGTGGAAACTTGTAGCGACTAGAAAATTTAGTTGCTAGAAAACCAAAAATCCTAGCTGGAACAACTTTAACCTTGGATCTTATGGGCCTACAAGAGAGAGGATTTGAGGTGGCCTTGATGGTCTAGCCAATCACCTAGGGACTTAAGGAGTGTAAAAAAGAATAAAATAAATAAAAAATAATGTAGATTTGGTATAAAATAATGCACAAAATAATACGAAATCATGCTAATCTGCACAACAAACAGAACTGTAAACTTTATTAGAATGAAATATTGAGAATAAAGAAAGTTTAGGATGTGTACAAATGGTTCCTAAGGATGAAAAAGGTCTACTTCAATGAAGGTTTGGAGTTTGTTGAAGTTAGTAGCCTTGAACACCATAGTCAACTCCATGATATAGGTGCTCCACAACTCCCAAAATTAGAAAACCTTGCTATTCTCCTCACTAGACCTACAATGTTGGTGGCATAAAGGGTAAGATGTGTGAGGGGTTTTGGGCCACAATGAAGAGTCATGCTAGGAGTCTTGATGCCTAGGTAGCTTAGTGTTGCCACAAAATCTTACACAATCTTCAATGTTGAAAGTGGCCAAAAGTGGTTGCAAGTTCCACACTAAGAATTCTCCAAAAGCCTTGTGTTTGCAATGAGTTTTCAAAGCTCTTGAATTAAAAAATGATGGAACCTCTTCATGGTGCTCAAGCTTAGCTTATGGAGGTTGTATGGCCAAAATTTTAGCTAAAATTTTTTGTCCTAATTACTGACAGATTGATGTCATGTGAAGGTGTTCAAATCTAGCATGGTTTCCATTTATAGTAAATTTTTATACCCTATAAGGTACCAAAACCATTATAGTTACTAAAAATAGTAAATAGAAATTTCATCCATGTTGGCTTCTTCTGCCCATGCTGGCCTTCTAGGAGTAATGCTAGGGTTGTAGGAGCAACGCTAGGGCTACTGGAGCAACGCTAGGGCTACTGGAGCAACGCTAGGGCTACTGGAGCAACGCTAAGTTGTAGGAACAATGCTAGGGCTACTGGAGCAATGCTAAGTTGTAGGAGCAATGCTAGGCTACTGGAGTAATGCTGGGCTGCAAGAGTAATGCTTGGCATGTTGGAGTTAAATCCCCCAATGCTAAGCATAGGTACCTCTAGTGTAGCAAAGGTCATACCCCAACCTCCCTCCCCATCCCCCTACCCCCACAAAACCCATGAGAATGCCAATTTTGGCTATCCAAAAAGCATTTTTAACCCCTCCAAGCCCAAATATAGATATAATATGACTTTTTTCCCTTAGGGAGTAAGGCTATGATCACTTGTGATGCATTTTTTTAGCCCAAAAGTTAAATTATGTGAAATTTCATCTTGGAGATTACAATATCCACATTTTACAATGAAATTTTAGCCCCGGGTTTCATGGGATGAAAGTTATAATGCTAAAAAAGTTACAACATGCATTTTATTGGTGGTATTTCAAAACTATCCTAAAGAAAAGACATTTTTAAAACTTTTTCTGAGATCTATTAACATCATCACTTACTTGTATGTTCATAGCACAAGTTGCACTCTTTTCTTAAGGTTGTGGTACCAATCCTTCTTACATTTTTGGTGATGACATATGATGGAGGGAAGTGTGAGAGTGTTGAGGATGTGATATATGATGAGAGGTGTGGAATGGCGATTGCATAGGAGATGTTATGGGTTGATGATATTTAGGAGATTAGTAGTAGTGATTTGAGGTAGAGGAAGTAGAACCATTTGCAGAAATAGGTTGTTGAACATAATATCCATAAGGGTCCTATTGGCAATAAGGGTATTGCTGGTTTGTTGATGACATCCCCCATGACTGTGGGTTTTTCCATTGTGGTTGATAGTAGTATTGAGGTTGTTAAGAAGTCCCACTAGGATAGTACTATTGTTTATAGGACTATCCATAATTACCTTATAGGTAAGGTAATCTCCTAGGCATTTGCTTTTCTACAAACTTGGGATTTAAAGCAAAAGCCCCAAACTCTTGTAGATGTAACATAACTAGGAAATAGTCCTTTAGATGTGCATATTGGTAGATGTTACATCCATCATCCTCTTCTGTATCTGAGTCCGAAACCTCTTTTACTACAACTATTTTTCTTTTTATTCCAATAATTGTCCTTACCTATTTCCTTGTTCTTTTTCCTCTTCTTGCTTTGATCACTTAATCTTGTTTGCTTTACCTTTTTCTCTATGATTTTTAAGTTTTTTGTAACTTTTTCATTCATCAACTCCCAGATCTTATCTACTCTTACTTTAATCTCAGCGATAGACTTTTGTATTGGCAAGGTTTTGTGTGAAATCAACTCATCAAGAGTTGTCTCTTTTTCTTGATCATAAATATATACCTCTTATTCGTGAAGAGTTGGATCCCAGTTATATTTCTCTACACTTTTTCTTCTACATAGATCTCCTTCTTCTTTTGCGACATGTTCAACCATCTTTTGTATTTGATAGGCTCTTAATTTAGATAATCATTCTTGGGCATAGATCCCAAGGGTCTTCCTCATTTTATTACAAAGCCCATATATGATGTGGAGAAGCTACTCTTTTTGAGAAAAACCATGGTTTGGACATCTATGTAGTAGAGAATAGTATCTTTCCAAGGCTACACCTAAGGATTCATAATTTTCTTACTTTCACCCTTGGATTTGTTTTCATAGATTGGATAGTCTCTCATAGGTTTGGTATTTTTCACTAAAGAGCTTAAGCATTGTGAATCATTAGTGGATTGAATCTAGTTCCAATGATCTATACCAACTTTTAGATTCTTCTATTAGTTTCCTAGTGAAGAGCTTAAGATTTTGCCACTTATTGTCAATATTTTGTAAGGCACAAGCATCATGGAAAGCTTGTAAATGATGTAGGAGATCAAAATGATAGCCTCCCTTAAATTTAGGAATTTTATTCATATCAAGCCATTTGATGTAGCTTTCCCTTTGATGCCTATGAGGTATTTGATTGCCTCCCTAATTTGTATCATGCTCCTAATAGCCAACAAGGATTCATATTCATTAGACATGTCATGGTGATAATCTCTATTTCTATTCATCTGATAGTGATGATCTCATCCATGCTCACTTTGATGTCTTTCATCCTTATGGAGCTTTATCTCTATACCTATGTTTATCTTTATCAGAACTAGATATTAATGATGAAGTGGAAGATGATGATTTGGGAGAATCACCATGGCTTTTATATCTTCCCCTATGATCCCTTGATTTATCTCTTCTAGGTTTAGAGAAGTTCATAGGCCTTGAGGCCCTTCTTGTTCTAGGACTGGCTCCATCTTCTCTAGGATTGTTTGTATCAATTGAACATAGTCTTTGAATGTAGTAAGGGTCTACATGAGCATATGAGATCCCTACTTGCAGTTTTTTACTTCAAATTTCTTCAGTATAGATCCTATCATTTCTCCTACTAGTGTTTTCATCATGTGATGGATTATTTACTCTATGTGAAGGAGACATGTTTTTAATTATTAACATATATAACTTAAAATATTAATATTTTTAAAAGATAAGTCATTAATGCTTTTATAATGATCGTTTATAATATAACTAATCTAGATTGCTAGCATCATCCCTTGCAACGATGCCAATGATGAGTGGGGGGTATCCCCCATACTCAACCATACAAATCACAAGCATTCACATGAAATATAGTTGAATTCCATGGATGGAATTAGCATGGTATCTAGATTGTTAAGCATTGATCATAGGTTGTTTGTCTTCTCACTTGGACTAGTGGCAACTTTATGATGTATGATTTAGTTCAAAGTGAGGCATATGATTATTGATGTTGTACTACCCTTAAACTAACTAGATAATAAAGTAGACATTAATTATTTAAATTAATTCATAACAAGAAGATAAATTTTAAACTATCCTAAGGGTAATGAGTGTCCATTCCTAGCTTGCCATACACATCCTGAACTACTGTATCCACTGCTGGATTACCAAGTGTTATGCTATTGGGCAAACCAAGCAATAATGCTACTTAGATTACTAAGCAAATAAATGTTTATGCTTGAAACTAGTCACATTCATTTCATTGATTGATCCATATGCATAGAAATGTGAATTTTAACTAACTACATTGAAAATAAATTTCATTGAACGTAAATCTATTCTAAGTCAAAGTGATGCAATGAATAGAAATTAATCTCGATCTTATTACTGTTCATGGAATGTGTCTAGGTACAATGCCACTTGAATAAGATGCCATACAATTGATTGACATCACACCATAGGTACTCACTAATTGTTTGCTAAGATTATGAAATAAAAATGCAAGAGTCTAGCTACACTACTGACCAAATGGTACCAACTATGCAGTGGGTACTCACAAATTTATAGGAAAATACAGGCATTACATTGATAGAGATGCATTAATGCATTTAGTTGCATCAACGAGGATGTGTTAATGAGGATACATTAACGGGAATGCATCAATGCATCTAAGATGCATTGCTCATTAATGCGTTAATGCATTTTCATCCACACATATGTGTTGATGCTTCTAGGATGCATCAATGGGGATGTGTTAACAAGCCTTCGTCGATGGGGATGTGTTGATGAAGTTGCCCAACATATCATGTCTCATCAATTGGGGAGATGTTACTACATAGGCTATAGTTAGGGAGGTTCAGTTCAAGTTGTGGATGATCCATGACTTTGTGAGAAGCATTTTGCTACCTTGGGTTTTGGATTGTAGTTTTAAGCAGGTTTATTAAATTTCAGGTAGGATTCTATATTCTTTTTTTCTTTTATGTTTTGGAATCATTGTGCATTCTTGTGGGCTTTGAAGGGATGAGGAGGTGCCATGTGATTTTTTAAAGTTTCTGCATTGCCTAGAATCTCATGTGTGAGACTCTATATTAGCATTTACTTATCATGATGGTTGGAATTTCTTGGTTAATTTTCTTAAGACTTTGGTAATCAATTTTGGAGATGATAGATGATGAATAATAAAAGTGTGATTCTAGAAGGGCTTAGTTGACTAAGCCTATGTTGCATTGACATATCTATATTGACATATTCATAAAAATTACTTATAAATATGGTTCACTAATCATATTTATGGACTATTTGATCATTAGTATAGCCAAACTTGTGTAGTTGATTTTTGTAGTATAGTAATAGAAAACAAAATGCCCATAATGTGAATTTGAGTTGATTGTACGACATTTTATTTGAGTGGCATTGTAGCTAGACATAATCTATAATTGGTAATAAGATCAAAATTCATTCATATTCACTACAAGATTTTGACTCTGAATGGATTTTATTTTCTATGCATTTAGCTTAATATTTACATTTCCATGTATATTAATCATTGGTGAAATGAGCATGACTAGTTTCAAGTGTAAACACCTATTTACTTGGTAATCTCGAGAATGCTATTACTTGGTTCACCCAGTAACATAATGCTTGGCAATCCTAGTAGTAGGTATGTAAGTTTAGGATGTGTATTACAAGCTATGAATAGATTCTCATCATTCTTAAGTTAGCCTAGGATTTATATTCTTGTTATTAATTAGATTAATTAACTAATTAGCTAGAATCATAAAACATCAATGATCATATGCCTCACTATAAACTAAACCATATGTGATAAAGCTACTACTAGTATAAGTGTGAAGACAATGACATGTGATCAAATGCTTAATGATTTAGATACAACATTAGTTCCATCCATGGATTCTAACATGGTCTATTGCAATACTTATAGATCGTATGGTTAGTTATTGGGAACAATCATTTGCTCATTAGTAGAGAATCCATTGCTAATCTCTAGACCTTGGACTTGCTCTGTGTGTGTGTGTGTGTGTGTGTTAATATGTTGCTTAGGTTGCATGTTGAGTATGAATTTTAATTGATTTCTTTACATTGCATTGTATTTCTACATGGTCATGAGTTACATGCAGGTAGTTACTAGGTTGCAACTTAATCAGTTTTGTGCAAGACATGGGTCATGACATAGTCATAGTTGAGGGTGTGAGTTGAGCATAGTTGCAATAGGGTTGCAAAAATTTTTTAGTTTCTATTCTATTTTTCAATATGAGGAATGAATAGTTTCATGGTTATCACGACAGGAGTTTTTTTATGAGTCTTGAGTTAGACACAAGTTGCAACAACATCATGAAAAGTGAAATGAAGATTTTATGAAGATGCATGAGGCTAGCATGAGGCATGGCTTGGTTGTAGCTAATTTATTGATAAAATAAAATATTCCTAAACTTAGAATATGTTGGGTCTTATGCTTGATGTTTATAACATGACATGTAATGATTATGGTAATTTTCCTATAGCACTAAATGTTGGGATCTTGGTTAGATCTTATGCTAAAGCATACGTGTCTTTTGTGTGTGCGCTTTTGATGTGGTGAGTCATATGTATGTGCTCTACATGTTATAGTATTATGTACGTGTATGTAAGGATGCATTATATATATGAATATGTTGGAATGTATGTCATCTTACACATATGATATTTGGGACTTAGGATTATGCATGTAGCACTAATTACTTATGGTTATTATTTGTGTTATGCTTGTAATGCTATTGTAATATGCACATGATGTGTACATTTGACTTCATAAAACTAACATAAGGATGTGAATCAGATGGTGATGAGGCATCATGAAGCAAAACACAAAACCCTCATTAGATGTTTTGGCAAGGATCCTATCTCAGTCCTCATACTAAGAGTAGGAGGGTATAGGCCAAGCTGAGCCTATGACTAGTATAAGATCTAGGGGCATATGGACATATATGGATTGACCCTCTAGAAGGCTAGTGGCTTGGGGTTGTAGAGGAGGCAACATGTACTAAAATTAGTAG
Organism: Gnetum montanum; assembly: GCA_015680685.1. Lineage (NCBI taxonomy): Eukaryota > Viridiplantae > Streptophyta > Gnetopsida > Gnetales > Gnetaceae > Gnetum > Gnetum montanum. The sequence continues at coordinate 163,814 of MNCI01001986.1, read as the reverse complement.
TGATGGATGTTGATGAAAGACTTGTATGGAATGATTGCATTTGGGGAATTTCTGTTAAGGATATGTTAGTTGCCATAGAGGACCTTGTGATAATGAATTTTTGTAGCATTAGATGTTGGGGATAGATGATGGCTCATGCAATATTTTGGTATGCATGATAATATGCTTGGTAAGAGTGAGTTCTAGTTGGAAATTATGACATCCTTTCCCTAGATGTCATGGCAAACATCAAATATACGATATATTAGAGATTATACATACAAAGAAAATATATCAAATGTAAAATATAAGTGATATTAGCATTATGTATAAAGGAAATAATAGGAAAAATGCAGAAAAAGAAAGAAATGAATGCTTTATTGATATGAAAAAGTGTATCTAGATTGTGCTCTGAGAGTGTTCCTTGGGGTTTTCTTCCTTTGGCATCTATGCCTTAGAGGTAATCCAGCATTACCACCATGGTTAGGCCTATAACTCAGCTAGAAGTGGGTTAGTCCACTTCCTGTCCTGCTTCACCTAGCTTCTCGTGACTTGCCTAAACTGGCTCTGCCACTCCCTAACTTGCCTAAACTGGCTCTGCCACTCCCTAACTTGCCTGTATCGGCTTCACCATTCCCATGTTGGCACGACCTCTAACCTTGGCTATAAATGCCTTAGGTCAAACCCCCAATAGTTATCTTAAGAGACACATCCATTATTACAACCTGCTCTTTCAGGTCTTAATTACAACCACCCTTTTGGGTCTTGTTAAGATGATAATAACACTTGCTATGAAGAGACACCATCTTCATTAGGCAACTGCATCCTTTGGGAATGGGAATGTGATAATCTATCCTGCTTTGGTTTCATTTTTCCTCGAATGAATCCATGTTCTCTATCCTTTTCTAGCTCCAATGCTTTCTTTCATGATTCTGTGCTCTAATAATTTGATTTCTTCTTTGAACTTGAAGTTATTTCTTGCTTATTCTGCAAATAAGATATATCTGAGAAAAACATATGGAAAATTAAATATTACTATCTTGATACTTACTTCATTTTCCAAGATAATGATAAGAAGTAAATTAAAGATCTACCAATTACTAATCACTAGTTTTAACTAGGGTCACACAATGTGCAACTTGGATTTGGTTGTCCAAGTGAAGGTAGGACAAAGTCTTTATTCCCAACTTGCATTTCCTTAGATATTTTATTAATCTAATTGAAATATAAATTAAATAATGAATAAAATAATAAGATCATCAAATAAAAGTAAGAGTGATATACTTCTTGATCTTGGTCAACCTTATGAACTAATGGAAGTAATTGTAATTCTACCATAAATGGTATATGATCAGATGATCTTGTTTGAGATGGCAAGGCTTGATCTTGATTCTTCTCAACTTCTTCTTTAGAAATTAACTCTAGTAACTTGGTAACTTGAAAAAATCGAGCATTGTACCAAATATAATCTAAAGTCTCAATGAAGAATGTTGTTGATCCATCTTCATTAATCATTACAGAATAATTTGTAAACTGTGGTTCTTGATGAGTGCTATCTATCAACATAATCTATTCCTAAATTCTAGAGTCTAATTTATCTATTGAATATTTAAAGTAAGCAAAATATGCACTAGCTAATGGAATTGCATGTTGAATTGATGAAAACATCTTCTTTAAGTTAGGTCCATCTTCCAAATATTTCTTTACAGATGCATATTTTAAGAATTGATAAATGCTACTTCCAACTTTTACATTGAAGTCTCCACAAAGAATAAATGGAACTAGATCAGTACAACTTAGGAATAACTTCTTCTTCAAACTTTCTTCTATTTACTTAATCAAGTATGCTCCTTGACAAATTCTAACATTTGAACATGTTGGTTTGGCAATTAAATTTATGTTAACCATGCATACAAATATTCTTGATAGATGAACTCTTAGAATCATTGCTAGGGCTATGTGATTTTTCCAAAATCTTGATTGTTCTTTCTTTCCCATCTTTTGAAGTTCTAGAATTTCAAAAATCACATTTTCTAAACTCCATTTAAATCTTTGTACCAATTCAAACTTAGCTTCTTTATAAAAGATCGCACAACCATCCATGTTGTAATTTCTACAATATGCTAATCTATATGGCTTAAAAGAAGAACTTCCATAAGAACCTTTTTGCTTATAACTACCTTTGTATCCCATCTTTTCCAACTCTAGTTGGAATTGATATAGAAATTTCCATGGTAAGACTTCTTGTACCCAGAATACATTAGCATCCAAATCTTCTAATTTTGCTAAAATTTGTGGCTATCGATATTCGTGCCAATCCAAATTCCATTATGGACAGTGGATATTATTTCTCACTCACTAGGGATCTTGCAAGCACATTGTATGTTGCAACTTTCATTCTTATTCTTGGATTTTTTTCTAGATCATTTTTCTTCATGAGTATCATACTCATTAGAACAACATTTTGAGTCTTCATGTTGTTTTTCCCTATGTTTTGATTGTAGGATGAATTAATGTACCCTCTTTCTTTATGGTTGAAGATTGTTCTGTTTCTTAAACTAATTCTCCAACTAATATATCTATTTTTATAATTACATTATGTAATTTTAGTAATATTTAATGATATCATATAATAATACGTAGCTATATTATCTAATTGTAGTAATATATAATTATATTACTTGATTTTTAGTAATATTTAACTATATTATTTTTGATGACCTTATTATTGCCCTTGAGAACATTAACTTTAGTAGTGTAACTAATAACATGCCATAGTGATCTTAAAACTATCTGTAATGGTTATGTACTGAATCTTAAAGCCTAAAATGTTGAATTTATAATGTTAGTAAATTATAGGATGTCTAGATGATAAATATAACCTCACCATTGAGTTTAGAAAGGTGAAAAATGTTAGAAATGACTATTCATATGTTGAAAATGAACATCGTATGCTCAAGTTGTGTGAAAACTAAACTTTTGAGGATCTCGAGGTACTATATCAAGCAAGGAGCAAAAACTAATTTTGAGGGTTCCTTGGGATGTATCTGACTTCACCATTGAGCTTAGAAGGTTAAAATCTATAGGAAACAACTCTTTGTGCACCGAAAAAGACTTCCAAAATCAAACGTTGTGGCTTTTGGAGTCTAGGACCTTTGGCATAGAAAAAAAGACTTCCTAAGAGGTCACCCATCCCAGTTGTACTCCAGAGCGAGCATGCTTAATTATAGAATTTTTATCTCAGTTGCTACCACTGCACCAAATTCTAATTTTGGAAACAATTTGCGCAAGTTCCTAATTTAAACTATAATTCAATAAAAAAATTTTGAATTTTTCATTAATTAACAAGAATTTAAAATTTTTTCACTAATTGATGGACAATTGAAAATTTTCCATCATATAATAGAGAATTTGCAATTATCAGTTGCACTAGAGGCAGTGATGGGCAGTGATGAGCAGCGCGGGATGTAGTGATGGGCAGCACGAAAGGGAGTGATGGGTGGTGCTGGAGGCAGTGATGGGCAGTGCAAGAGGTAGTGATGGGTGGCATGAAAGGTAGTGATGGGTGGTGTAGGTGATTGATAGTGCACCAGAGATAGAAGTAGCAGGAGTTTGTCATAGAGGGGTGGAGCGACAGTCTAAGTGGTAGGGCTACAGAGGGTGGTAGCAGCGAAGGAAACAAGCGATGTGATTTTTTTTCTATTTTTGGTTCCCTTAGGGACTAACCCCAAGGGCTAGATCTCAGCAGTTGTGGTAATATGACTGGCTACAGGCCTACCCATGGCTGGCCGCAAGCCAAAAGAAATCATATATTATTATTATTATTATTAATTTAATTATTTTATATATAACTAATTGGGGCTCAGGTTTGAACTTGAGACCTCTTGTTTGATGATTTTTTTGAAATAAACTAATAATTTAATATTATTTTATTGCACATTGACAAAAAAATTTAAACATCAATATCTCTCAAACTGTAAGTTTGATTGAGATGAAATTTGTATCGTTGGAATCATCTTGAGTATGATGTGTTGGACATAATTTAGGGTTCAAAAATAAAGTTCATTTTCCAAGATTTAAAAAGACCAAACTAGCTTATTTTGTTGGATTGACATTTCTAGATTGACATATGGTAACTTGGAATCTTCTAGATTACTTGGATAGTAAATTTCAACAAAAAAAAATCAATTCAGGTCATGGTTACTAACTTTCTTGAAAGAAATCTAACAATGACCCTAATCGATTAATAATTATAGTATCAAGATGGGTAAGAGTTACCTGGACTGATGTATCATTTTTACCAACATCTCTTATAATTGATGAATTTTGATGAGGTGTGATCAAATCTTCATTAGTTAATGATACCCATGAAAGAAATTTTGTTGGTTTTTGGGATCTAGATGCTTGATCGATTGTTTGTGAAGTTAATGGAAAGGTATCTTCTAACTTGCATCACAAATATATGGTACATTCAATGATGATCAATGGCTTTCCTTATGTTATGGCTTCAAGGTTCATTATTTGATTCATGTTGTAATCAGCCCATGTTTCTAAATGGTCCTTGGGTCATGGTTTTCTCTAATACCAATTGTGACATCCTATCCTCAAATGTCATGGAAAACATCAAATATATGATATATTAGACATTATGCGTACAAAGAAAGAATACCAAATGTGAAATATAAGTGATATTCAACATTATGTATAAAGAAAATAATAAGAAAAATGTGGAAAAAGAAAGAAAGGAATGTTTTATTGATATGGAAAAGTGTATCCAGATCGTGCTTTGAGAGTGTTCCTTGGGGTTTTCTTCCTTTGGCATCTATCCCTTAGAGGCAATCCAACACTACCACCATGGTTAGGCCTATAACCTAGCTAGAAGGGATGGCCAATTCACTTCTTGTCCCACTTCACCCAACTTCCCATGGCTTGCTTATATCGACTATGCCATTCCCATGCTGGCATGACCTGTAACCCTGGGTATAAATGCCTTGACATCAAAACCCCAACAATTATCTTAAGAGATAGGTCTGTTATTACAACATGCCCTTTTGGATCTTAATCACAACTACCCTTTTGGGTCTTATTAAGATGACAATAACACTTGTTATGAAGAGACACCATCTTCATTAGGTAATCACATCATTTGGGAAAAGGGATGTGATAGATATTGTGATTCCTTAGAGCACTAGTTATTAGGGAATGTGAATTATGTATTGTGTGTTATGTTTGGATTATGTACTGTATGCATAATTTATGTGATGCCATATCTTGAGTATGTGTTGATATTGTGATCCCTTGGGGTACTAGATGTTGGTGATAGATGTTTGTATCATCTCATGCATATGTGATGGAGGTTTGATATTTGATAAATATCATGCTTGATTGTTTGGTTATGGATGTGATGTGATATGATATGTTTATGTTGGATATGTCATCAGATATATGAAACTTGCTATACATTGCTCAATGAATTTCCTCATACCTTATCTCTATTTCAACATCATAGTCAACATTAGTAGGACATGTGTAAAACTTCCACTCAATCATTATTGACCACTTTATATGTAGGTGATAAAGCTAGGAACTCAAGAGGCTAGTAATTCTGAGGTAGGTGATGAAGGTCTTATTTCTATTTTTGTGTGCTTTCTATTGCATATTTTTTGTACATAAGATGAATGCATTTGTAGATAGTGTAGGCCTAGACTGACTAGAAGCTATGCCTCATATGTGGAGTTTTTATATGTTGTATATAGTGGCACAACAGGTGCTAGACATATAGACTAATATGGTGTGATAACTTGTTATATGGATTCACTTTGTATTTGCTTTGAACTTGCTTATATGTATGGTAGTATTAGAGGATGATGTTATATATATGCTGGTTGTGTGCATGCATCATGCTTACATGGTTATGCACATTTGAGATTTTTACGAAGTGATTTATGATCTTTCATTATGTTATGTAATTTACTTACATGTTCTAATGATAAAATATTCATGCTTTACATTAGTGTTTGATCCCTACTTAAGCTAGGCTTAGGTTGGTAGAATAGGATATTATTGAGTGGCATTAGAGTAGGTTACTTTGATTGTTATGGGATGTTGTAATACTTACCTTTATGATTGCAAGTATAAAGCAAAAGTCATTTTGGTAATGAGGCTTAGGTACATTTGTGTACTTAAGCTATAGAGAGACTAATAGTGAGTCATGCATAGGTATAACTAGTAGGCATAGGAACTAGTGATTCTCAAATAGACTTGTCAAGGTAGATGATATAACTACTATAGTAGTATACAACTAAATTAGAAGTTGCTCCATCTACTTTCTTAGTTTTTTGAGAGGTTGGAAGTGGTAGTGGTTCATGTGGACTAACCATCAAAGAGGTTGGTAGTTTCATGAGCTAGTCATCATAGAGGTTTATAGTGGTAGTGACATTAGTACAACAGTAGGTGTAGGTGATGATAGAGGATGTTCTAGATAATTGATTAGTAGAAAGCTGGTAAAGTAGTTCTACAAGCTAGATCCTCCAACATTTTTTGGCATTGATGAGCGGTGAGGTACCTCTATGCTCAACCATACGAATACGAGCATCTCACACACGATCCAGTTGAATTCTAAGGACTAAGTGCTTATGTGCTCTCATGGAACAAGGATGGGTTGGTTGATTATTGTCTTTCCAAGCTTACCTATATATCACGATTGTATGGTTAAGTAAGCTTGAGGAATATGATTTTTATAGCTTTTATGTTTTTATATCCTGCTACTAATAAGGGAGGAGAGAGAGATAACTAAGTGACTAATTTAACTTAACTACTAATTAACTAGGCTTTAACTAATCCTAACACCAGTATCCATTCTCACTTGTCGTACACATCTTGAACTAGCATAACACTACTGGGATTATGAAACGCTAATCATTACTAGGTTACCAAGTGTTACATGCATGCTCGAAGTGATCGTACTGTGTAATTTAACGATTTTCTTAATTGATCAAAATGAATTGCTATGCTAATAACATAAATGTAAAGTGCATAAAATAAAATAAATGCATAAGAAAATAAAATAAAATAAATGCGTATGAAAAAAAATCTCAAGTGCTACAAGGATTAATTGAAGAGCTCATCTTTATTGTTGTACACAAGGTGTGCTCAGGTACACAATGCTCGAATAAATATCTATCCACACTTAGACCTCCTATTATGGGCACTTGGAAAATACTCTAACTTTCAAAAAAACTACAAGAGTTTAGGTACTTGACTGCTACAAGACTTCCTTTCCAATTTNCTCTAACTTTCAAAAAAACTACAAGAGTTTAGCTACTTGACTGCTACAAGACTTCCTTTCCAATTGTGTGTCTGGGCATTGTATTTATAGGCTTGGGAGCAACTACTCTAATAATTAGAATAAACAACTAGAGTAACTGCTCTAATAATTAGAATAAATTGCTAGAGTAATTGCTCTAATAATTAGAATAAACTGCCAGTGTAACTGCTCTCATCATACCCCCACGATTGAATGAAAACTCATCATCGAGTTCCTTACAAAATATTGGAAACGTATGGATTATTGACTAATTGAAAAGTGACAGTGGAATGGGATGATAGACTCAACATGCCTAGTGAAGGATCAATAAGAATATTACAATATTGTGGTCAACACTCATACATAAATGACATCCAAGCCTTTATTTGGTAGCTTGAAGAGAAAAAGAGAGAGAGAAAGAAGATGGAGTGTGTTGCCACCAATGCCAAAATTGTGCCTTCCATTGATTATACATAGCCATGCCACCAAACTTGCTCCTTTCATAAATGCTCTAGTTCCTATCCATCCTGAGTGCTTCCTCCAAGCCTAGTCCATTGTTTGTATGATCACCATCTGCACACACAACATAGTCACAAATGAGCAAGGAGAGATAAACCAAAATGTAGTTGATACCTTGCCTCGATATGAAGCGCATTGGTTGAGTTGTGGTTATGGCAGAAACTGGTTTGGAGATTTATCACAGGTGACTACCCAAGGTGTAGGGGTTAGGTGAATAGTAAAATGGAGAAAATTAAAAAAAATTATGCCAAGGCCCCCATGACTAAGAGCAAACCTCCTATAGCTATAAGATGGAAAAACATGAGGAACAAGAAAGATGAAAAATATCAACGACAACACCAATAAAATGGATGTCATGGATGGGGATGAAACAAGAAATGATTGATTGTAGAAAACGTTTAAGGGAAAGAAGTTAACAATTGCACTAGAAAAAAATGCTAGTGGGTCCTCCCCAAAGTAGGCTCATTCCCTTTATGCCCTAAAAAACCCACAAAACAAAGAGTCTGTAGGCTCTAGTGATGTCATTTGGAAGAAAAATTTAAAAACTTACCCACAAGAATTCACCAAAGAAAAATAATGCATCAACCCAGAATAGACTAATGATAAAATCAACAATGACTTGGAAAATGGAAAGAAAGATGGAGAGGAGAGAATGGAATGGAATCCCAAGAACAAGGTTGTGTAAGCCCCCTATGTATTTCATGGTTAATGTGACCGAGTAGAACTCATCCCAAATATAGACTTAAACAAACCACATCTAGTGACCTCACATCAACACACTTGACCAATCCATCCACTTGAAGCAACAAGAATGCTTCCACAAAGAGTCACCACCATTCCTAGGAGAGTAAGATGGAGAAGCATGAAGCAAGAAAGGGCCTTAGTTAGAGAGAACCTTTAGGCATGGGTAACATGTCTTTCCAGTGCCATAACTGGCACTTATAGCCCATATTGCTTTATTATGTCTAAGGGGTGTACTTTGAATTCTCACCTTTTTCTCTTTTTATTTTATTTTATGTTTATGCATGAGAACCACACCATGCAAAGAATTATTTTTATTCACTCAGCTTCCTGATATTTGAACAATGTCAGAATGGTAGAAAACCTAAGAGAAAGCATCTAAGCACCCAAGAGAATGGCCAGCACCATTGCATCGAATCCCCTTGAAGTCACACCCTTTTCATCCTTTGAGTCTTTCCTTGGTTTGAAAAATACCCAGCCACTAATTCATTAACAAGTTTACTTAGAAAAAGGGGATTGTACAGTTCCAAGCCAAAGGAGACCATAGAGTTGTATGGATGAGTGGACGACATGGACTCATTGCTTGTTTTACCAAAAGAACCATACCTTAATATCACTATCATAATTCAAAGGTAAAAACCAAATATTAGCAATCAATATGATATAATTCAATCCACCATCATGAGCACTTATTAGATGACGAATAAAAGTAAATCAAGCAATCAAAAAAATAGTAAAAATATGAATGATGGTGTAAAACAAAAATAAGAAAAGTTTGAAAAATGTGTGAAACAAAAATGTGTAAAAAAAAATTCAAAAAGAACCAAGGGCCTAGAATGGTTAGCATAGGTATCCATCTCCCCCACGACTGAGTTGGAAGGAGGAGATTTGAAATAGTGAGCAAGGTTGTCCACTAATAGAGGTAGCATGTTTACTAGCTATCCTAAACTCCTGGAAAGGTTTGGTTTGTTGCATGTTGACCAAAATTTTCTTATCTAGGCTCTCAAGTTTGTATATTATCATGGCCCCTAAAGGAAAAGTTGCATAAATAATAGAAGGTCCTTCCCACAGTGTTTGAAATTTAGTACGTTGTGGCACATGTGTGGGATTTTAGTAGAGAACCTTATCTCTTGGCTGATATTTAACTTTCATAATTCTTAGGTTATGACATTGTTTATTGAAGGCCTTGTGCAATTTATTAGATGACAGGGCAGCTAATCAATTTTCATCTAGCAAGTTAAGAGTTACTAACAGTTGTTTCTGTGCTAGGTTAAGGTCAAGGTTGAGGTTACATGCCATGGATAATGTACGGAGCTCAATTTGAATGGGAAGTATTGGTAATTTACTGTACACTAACTCATAGGGAGAGTAGCCTTTAGGGAGTTTCCATGTGGAGTGGTATGCCCAAAGAGCATCGTTCAATTTAGTGGTCTAGTCTCACCTAAACTTGCTAATAGTTCTTGTCAAGATTTTCATAATCTTCTTGTTAGTGACTTTAGCTTGATTGTTCGCTTGGGGGTGGTATGGTGTCATCATTTTGTGTTCAACCCCTAAGCGTTGTATTAATTTCTAAAAAGTTGCACTTGTGAAGTGTGCACCATTGTCTGAAATAAGTGCACACGGCACACCAAACCTGTTTATGATTTTTTGTTAAATAAATCGTGCAGCTGTAGATGATGTATAATCCTTAACAATAGCTACTTCTGCTCATTTTGTTAGGTAATCAACAGTAACAATAATATAAGCTTTTCCATTGGACATTGGTGTAATCAATCCCATAAAATCAATTTCCCATATGTCGAAGGGTTCTAATGGTTGAATCCATTATTGTGGGTCCTCCATTCTAGTAGTCATTCCCCCATCACATTGATAGTGCTCACAAGATTGGACAAAACGATGGGTGTCTCGAAATAATGTAGGCCAATAATATCCTACAAGTAGGATCTTGATGGTTATGCGTCTCCTAGCGTAATGACCCCCACAAGGACCCTCATGAGCATCTTGGAGAACTCGCAATTGATCTATATCAAAAACACACCATTGAACCAAGCCATTGGGACACCCTTTGTAAAGTTGTCCATTGATCTCCATAAAGTACTTGGATTAGTGAAGAAACTGTTGTTTCTTCTTAAGGTTTAACTCTTGTGGTGTTTGTTGGGTGAGGAGATTGGTAAGAATGCTACTGTACCATTTTTTCTCCATGGGTGATTGATTATTGGCTACACCTGCAAAGAGGAATTCATCAGGAAAATAATCAGAAATTGGATACTCATCCTCTTTGTTGTCCCATTGCAACTGAGATAAATGATCAGCGACTACATTCTCGGTGCCTTTGCAATCAATCATCATAAGATCGAACTCTTGTAAGATTACAAGCCATCGTATGATATGAGGGCTTACCATTGGCTTATTCATGAGGAACTAGACTGCACTATGATCTGTATGTACATATACTTTATATCCTAATACATAGTATCTAAATTTTTCTAGTGCAAACACTACAACCATTAATTCTTTCTCTATGGTAGTGTAGTTAATTTGTGCACCAACGATACTTCTACTTGCATAGTGGATGTAATGAGTATGCTTATGGTCATCTAACTATGTAAGTACAGCTCCTAAGGTATAGTTGGACACGTCAGTCATGATATGAAATGGTTTGGACTAGTCAGGAGCTTGTAGAATGGGTGTTTCTACTAGCTTCTATTTTTGTGTTTGAAAAGCTAATTTGCATTCCCTAGTCCACTCGAAAGGTATGTCCTTTTTTGTTAATTCCACCAATGGTTTGGCAACTTTTGAAAAGTTCTCAATAAATATCCTATAGTAGCTAGTATGTCCAAGAAATGACCAAATATCTTTGAGAGTTTCCGGTTGATAGGTAATTCCTTGGATAACTTTGATTTTCTTAGGGTCTACCTCTATCCCTATGTGTGAGATTTTGTACCCTAGAACTATGTCTTCTTGGACCATCAAATGGATTTTCTACTAGTTGAGCCTCAAATTGGTTTCTACACATCTTTTTAACACTTGCTCTACCTGGTCCAAGGCTTGATCAAAGTTTGCTCCATACGTGGAGAAATCATCCATANAGGGTTCAATCGTCTCTACGGTTGTCTTCGAGGCTTCATGGAGGGGTCAATGTAAATTCTATGTTGGCATATCCTAGGATCTATTCTAGTTAATTCAAGATATGACCAAGTGAAGGCTTTCGACCATTTATTTATTACCTTCAATAGTTCTTCTTTCTATTGAGGAGCAAGCTTAGTGTTGATAATTACTGATTTTCTGTTTTTAAGGAACGTGTATTCCATACCAGTGGACAATGGTTTTAGCTCAAGGGGCTCCTGCTTAAATTTCTTAGGGATTTCCAACTTCCCCTAGTTGATATTTTCAAGGTTAAGACTTGGAAGTTGGTGGTAGACTTTCTCTAATGCATCTATGCTATCGATGTAAGCATAAGTCAAACCCTCAATTGGTTCCATGCATATGAGTGAACTACTTTCTTGATTAGCTGTTAACCATTGGGTGTCTTCCTATCATGTGGCTACTACATATAGGTATATTTTTATGTTAATCACTTATGCACACTGATTGCATGCATGCAATGCTAAACTTTGCACAAACGATGACATCTGCACGCAATTACACCCTATGTCACTATATGTGATGCATGGAACTTTCTTCTTCTCCATCTTTCTGAATGTATTTTCCTTTGATATTTCTAGGAAAATATCATGGATTCCTAGGCATGCATCAATGGTGATTAGCCATGCTCTTTCCATTATGATTGGGAAGTCCCCCTTACCATTGTTTACCTGAATCACTAAGAAGTCAGCTGAATCACTAACAACATTTTCCACTAGTGTCAATGGGATAGTTATGGACTGGTTGGCCAACTCTAGACAAATGTTGCTCTTTTTCAATGGAGGTAGGTTCCAGGCCTTGTACATTTCTTGAGAAATAAAGTTGACACCGAAACCTAAATCCAAAAGAGCCTTGCATGATACATTTCCAATGATTTGTAAGTATATCAGAGGACTCCCAGGATCAGATAATTTCCTGGGAAGGTGGCCAACTTTGATCCAATTAGTGATGGCATGTGTTAGCATGACCATATACATTGAGTGTAATGATTGGGTTGAAGGGGGCTCCGAAGTTTTGATTGATACTAAGACATCTAAGAAATCAGTCACTTGTGATTGCAAGGACTTGGTTGAACTATTGGTTATAAAGAAAGGTATTTTCTTCATGTGGTTGTTGGAACCAATAGTAGGTTGAGAGTTAATAGCCCTTGTGGTGTTACGTTGCTGTGGTTGGGTAGGGATTTCACCTTGCATCGCGGGAGTAGGTGGTAGTGGAGCTATTGGTGGAAGAGATGCATCTAGATGAGAAGGATGATATGCTTGCAGAATATTGCCTCTAGAAAAGGGAGTCCCATAATACTCATGGGCTTGGTAGTGAGGTTGAGGAGTGACGTGACTAGTAGAGTCATGTGGGGAGATTGGCTGCTGCACGTAATATCCATACTAGTCAAGTTGCTGCTAAGGATACTATTACCTTGGTGGTGGCATTCCCCATGATTGTGGGTGTTGCCACTGTTGATATTTCTTAATTAGTTATGGTGGAGTTCCACTGGGATAATATGTTAAGGGTTGGTGGAACTGCCTTGGGTTACCTTGAGGATAAGGTAATCTTCGGGGTGTTTGCCTTTTGTTTAATCGTGGGTTAAGCACATATAGCCCAGACTCCTGTAGATGTGAGATTACAGAGTAACATCCCTTAGGATGGTTATATTCACATATCTCACATACATTATCATTATCTATTTTTGAATCCACAACCTCTTGAATGATGGTAACTTTTCCCTTACCCTTGCTATGTGCATATTCAGCCTCTTTCTTTTTTATTTTCTCACTATCTTGATCTCTAGACTCTACTATTTTAAGAATAGTTTGAAATCTATTGTCTAGGAAATACCACATTTGATCTACCTTTGCCAAAACTTTTGATGTTATCTTTTGGATAGGAAAAGTTTTTCTATTCACCATCTCTTTGAGTGGTGACTCTTCTTCATCCTCACAAAATCTTACTCCCCTCTTCCGAAGGGAAGGATCTCAGTTATACTCTTCTGCACTTTCTATTTTCCATAGCTCACCTTCTTCCTTAGCAGCTTGCTCCAATAGTCTTTGAATTTGATGGGACCTAAGCTTAGATAGTCTTCCTTGGGCATAAGTCCCAAGGGTTCTTCTCGTTTCATCCTTAAGCCCATCTACGAGATGGCGTAGTTGATCCCTTTATGAATAACCATGGCCAGGACAACGATGTAACAGTGCATAGTATTGGCCTGTGGTAGCATCGAAGGGTTCATGTCCTCATTTCCAGCCTTGGATTTGCTTTCGCAAGTTAGACACTTAGGAGTATGTTTGGTACTTGTCATTAAGTAGTTCTAACATAGTACTCCACCTACGAATGGATTCTAGTTCTAAAGACTAGTACCAGCTGTCCACTTCTTTAACTAATATCCATGGGAACAACTTAAGATTTTGCCAATTTTTCTCTATGTTCTGTAAGGCACACGTATCATGGAATGCTTGTAAATGATTCTGAGGATCAACATTGTATCCCCCTTCAAATCGTGGGATGTTGTTCATATCTAATCTCTTGATCCTACTATCTTTCTGATGCCTTGTTGGAATTCTAACAGCCTTAGTTATGTCCAACATACTTTGAGTAGCAAGCAGGGGTTCATTGTGATCATCTCGTCCATGGTGTCTATGATGCCTACGTTGTTCCCCACTCTGCCTTCTTCTATGTCGTGACTCTCTAGAGTGCCTTTGTTCCCTTTCCTAGCTATTTCATCTATGACTTCCACTTTGCCTACCTTTATCCCCATGACCTTTTTCTTTATACCCACATTCAAATATTGAAGGAGAGGTTGAAGGAGGTGATGAAGGTGAAGAAGAAGGAAAACTGTCACCATGACAGTGTCTACTACCTTCTTTTCTACAATCTCGGCCTCGATAGCGATTGCGATTAGAATGTCCACCTTTATCATGAGTTCGTGTTCCTTTTTTAGATCCTTTGTACCCATGGGTATCAGAACTTGGGTTATGAATAGTGGAATGAAGGTTTTGATACAAAACCCCTTGGCCAAAGTCAAGGGAAGGAACATCGTTGTGTGGACGACTGCCTGAGGTAGGTTCACCACCCTCATTTTTGTTTAAGACATGTGGGACATCCTGGGACTACTTACCCTTCAAAGACTTATGATGTCTCTCCGGTTGCAAGTCCCTTTGTTGTTGTGCCTCCATGGGATGGTATTCGCTTAAGTCATGGTCTTGTACAACGTATTCTATGTGTAAGTGCGGCATGCCAATTTGTGTGAGAGCACGAAGAAGCATGGTTGGGACTGAATGATCGGGAGGTAACACTATGTTACCTTCTAAGTCTCACCAACATAGTTGTTCATCTTGATGGAGGATAAAGGTGAATTTTGGTACATACTCATCGGGATGAATATATACCACTCGAACTTGTTGAGGGACTGGTGGATCAACATCATGTGTATTATGTTGTCGATTGTTTCTTGTTTTAGACCTAGGCGGTGAGGCACTTTTGTACGAAGAAGGAGACATACTTGTGTACTTAGTATGCAATGTATTCTTGTTTATTATTTTCTAAACCAACCCTAAGGTTTCATTCCAATGATGTGAATGATTTCCTATGTTCTTGTTAGCACACAAACAACTAAGTCCCTGGCAACAGTGCCAATGATGAGCGGTGAGGTACCCCTACGCTCAACCATATGAATACGAGCATTTCATACACAATCCGATCAAATTCCAAGGACTAAGTACTTATGTGCCANAGAGTAGTTGCTCCCAAGCCTATAAATACAATGCCCAGGTGCACAATTGGAAAGGAAGTCTCGTAGCAATCAAGTAGCTAAACTCTTGTAGTTTGTTTGAAAGTTAGAGTATTTTCCAAGTGCCTATAGCAAGAGGTCTAAGTGTGGATGGATCTTTATTCAAGCAGTTTGTACCTGAGCACACCTTCTGTACGGAAATAAAGATGAGCTCTTCGATTCATCCTTGTAGCACTTGAGATTTGTCTTCTTATGCATTTCTTTTATTTTATTTTCTTATGCATTTATTTTATTTTATGCACTTTACATTTATGTTATTAGTGTAGCAATTCATTTTAATCAATTAACCAAATCGTTAAATNGTGTGCTCAGGTACAAACTGCTTGAATAAAGATCCATCCACACTTAGACCTCTTGCTATAGGCACTTGGAAAATACTCTAACTTTCAAACAAACTACAAGAGTTTAGCTACTTGATTGCTACAAGACTTCCTTTCCAATTGTGCACCTGGGCATTGTATTTATAGGCTTGGGAGCAACTACTCTAATAATTAGAATAAACCGATAGAGTAACTGCTCTAATAATTAGAATAAACTGCTAGAGTAACTGCTCTAATAATTAGAATAAACCGCTAGAGTAATTGCTCTAATAATTAGACTAAAATGCTAGAGTAACTGCTCTAATAATTAGAATAAATTGCTAGCGTAACCACTCTCATCAGGCACTGAGGATCTTGCTATGACTATAGAATGATTAGAGGATCTAAGAAAGGTGTTTGACTTGGTGGATTATGCCTCAACTCAATAAAATAAACATACAACATACTAGCTTATTGATACTAGTATATGTTGGTGAATGCTTAACGAGAAAGCCAACATATGAATAGCATAGGAGGTTTCTTGGAAACATGTCTTGGTTTGCTTCAATTATTAATATATCTCCACCTAGTATGTTTAGGTAAAGGAGGAGGAACTTTATTGATTATATCAAGGTAGTAGAATAATGATTGATTATGATACTTATTTTTCTAAGCTTAGTGCTTATGTTACTAAGTTAATGAATGTGTTGGGATAGGGTAAATCAATATATTAGAGAACTTTGTCTAATCTTGAAGCATAATGTATTACCTCTCTTTATCACTTAATATAATGATGCATGTGAGGTAGCTATGGATTTAAAGAGGAGTTGGATAGAGGATAGAGGCATGGGCAAGGATAAAAGAGGGGATTACCATCTAGAGGATGATATGGATTAGCTAAGTAGGCTCATGGTGGATGTGATGGTCATGGTTATGGTGGTGGTAGGTAATAGCTAGCATCCAGTGATATTTCTTATTCTATAGGTTATGAAGATTCTCTTACATGTTTCTTATATGAATAGCTAGGGCATCTTCAAAGTGACTACCCAAACTATTATACATGTGGATAGCAAGAACATTTGGCTAGGAAGTACCTATGAAAAATAGTATATAATTTTAGATGTAGGGGGCCATTATCAGAGATCACTAGTTGTTGGTGAATGTGGAGCTCTGACTAGATAGACTAGTGAAGTAGGGTAGATAGGATAGAGAGGCTAGGATTGAGTGTATGCTCTAATGGACCAGCTATTGAACATGTAGCCAAACACTATTATGGAGATAGGAGGTATGATCTTATACCTTCATGTATTAGTTCTATATGATCATGATGCTAGTTATTTATTCATAGATCCTAGCATTGTGTCTTGGGTAGTCCTTTCATGTTGTGCTTTCTATTTGGAGTTGTTCATTTTGTTGAGGACCATGAAATTCCAATAAACCAAATTTGTGAAGGGGTGCTAGTGGACTTGTAGGGTATGTGGATTATAGAACTTAGAAGGGGAAGGGGGGCGGGGGGACGAGGGATGAATAAGTTCTCCTAATTGAACCTTTACAAAATAAATCACACACACAAATTTACATGGTTCCTAAACTTGGGTACTCAACACTCGGAGGGTAGATCACAAGCATACCTCTAGAATTTGTTGCTCTCAAAAGGTGGTTGAAGGGTCCACACCTTATACAATTGTCAAGCCTTACTTCATACTATTGTACTGTAACACCAATCACTCAACCTTGTAAGGTCTCATCAAGCCTCGAAATGTGGTTTCATGGCTTCCACAACCTTTACAATCTTGAGCTTTGCATTGAAGTGTTGTAGTGGAACACCAACAACTCAATCCTATAGGATCTTGACAAGCTCAAGAAACTCAACTCTGTAGGGAAACAAGAATAAGAATTACAAGGAACGATAGCAACTCAATTGCTGATCTTTATACAGTTAGGTACAACACACTTTACAAAGAAAAAATGATAAGACAATGAAGAGAAACAAAGAATTCAATGATTACAAATGATTGTACAATAAATATAACAATGATTGCACTTTTCCCAATGCACATCAAGTCTTCTTATAGCTGCTATGTTGCTAAATCCTTCTCAAAAATTGTGCAACAACTAGCTAATGGTCAGTAATGGTCATGGGAGACATCTTTCTCATGCCTGAGACATCTCTTTAAATTTTCCTTCAAATCTAGGAAGACATATTTGTTTCCTAAAAGACATCTTTCTGAAGTCTCCATCCTAAAAGACATATTTTTGTATTTGGTTTGCATTCTATAAAGACATATTTGCCTCATGAAAGACATATTTGGCTAAGGAAAGATGTCTTGCTATTTTTGAAGACATCTTTTTGAATTTTCTTTGAGTTCACCCCAAATCGGCCAAGACACCAATGACTTCCTAGACATGTCTTTCTTCACTTACTCTTGCATGATGAATACATTGTTCCTTGTCTACAACCTTGATCTTCCATATGCTTTAATGATGTCCACTTTTCTTGTATAATATTAAGTCCTTGTCCATGTTCTTTGGATGTTTGTTTGAAGACATGTGGGTGACCTCCTCCTTTGAGCTCTAGGATAGTTTGTTTCTTGTCCTCTTTAGCTCATCTTGGTTTCCCATGTACATAGTCCAACAAACACAATAACCATACAACCATAAAAACAACTTTGTGTCTCCATTTTACTTAACATTTTGAGCATACCAAAACAAACCAAAAGGTCCATAGGGTAGATAGTGGATTAGTGACTTACAAGTAATGGATATTGGTAGTTATGATGTTATCATGGGTATGAATTAGCTGTTGTAGTTCAGTGGTAGTCTAGACTACTGGTAGAAGTTCTTGAGGCTATAGATGAAAGGTTATGAAATGGTGAAGATAAAAAATTTAAACTTATTTGATGAGATTTGGTATCCTTTAGAGTGCTCTAATGGATGCTCCAAAATAAGCATAACTACTACATGATTTTAGTTTACCGCTTATAGATAGTTGAGTTGAATCAAATCCAAGTGATATGTGAGTTTCCATATTTTTTTTGTACAAATTTACTTGGGTTTTCATCTAGGCAAGAGGTGGAGTTTTAGATTAAGTTGTAGTTAGGAATGGAGTCTATTTCAAAGGCTTCTCATAAGATGTCCCCAATGGAGTTAGTGGAGATGAAGATCTAGTTACAAGAGTTGATAAATAGAGGCTTAATTCATCCTAGTGTTTCTTCTAGGGATGCTTTAGCATTGTTTGTGCAGAAGAAGGATAGAAGCTTGTAATTATGCATTGATTATAGATAGTTGAATTAGGCAATGGTAAAGAACAAGTATCCTCTTTTATGCATTGATGACTTGTTTAATTAACTTTAGGAAGCTTATATGCTCTTACAAATTGATTTCAAGTCAATGTACCATTAGGTATGGGTTAGAGAGTAGGATGTGTTGAAGACAACATTTTAAACTCAATATAGTTATTATAAGTTTCTAGTGCTTTTATTAAGTTTGGAAAATGCTCTAGTAGTGTTTATGCATGAAACACCTCAACAAAAATTAATTTTGTAAAAAGAGAAGCATTGTAGCAAGATTTTAATTGTAATTTTAATTGTATTCAAGAGTAGAAACAATAACCTTGGTTTTCGATAAAAATGCTACCTTATGAAAATATTTTGGCAAAAAATTTGGATGATTTTAAAAAGTAAAATAAAATTCATGGCTTCACATTGCTAAATGTGCTATGAATTCATTATGCCAACATATTTGGGCTTAAAATATTAAAAAATGCTGCTAGATGTGGCATGAAAAAGTTAAAATATGACCGGCTCATATGTTGTAGTTGTGGGTCATGAAAATGAACAAAAATGCTAGCATTCCAAGAAAAATAAATAAAAAACGTTGGTGATCCATATGCTGCAATTTTAGGCCATGAAACTAATTCAAATACACTATGTACTAGTTCAAAAAGCACATGGAGATGTAACTGACATAGCACTAGCAAATTGAAGGCCTATTTAAGCTAGTTCTCAATAGCATTTTTAAATCCTTCTTGGTACATATTTGCCATAATCATTGTAAATTTTTATAGTTTTTTGTATTTTGATTTCTAAGAGCAAAGAGATCTTGTAGCAACATTCAAGTGTAGATCAATTAGATAGACAAGTGTAGATTCAAGTGTAAAACAAACCCTTCCTTCTACACCAGATTTTAAATTATATTTTGTGTATTTTTAGGCTATAAAATCCTTAATCTATATCATTCTAAACTTATTTTACAACTATTTTTTATAGTATTTAATATGAAGTTTGCAATTTTTGTTTAGTCACATCATTTAACTCTCTCTCCCTCTCTCTTGATTTAACATTGGATTTTACATTTACACGCTTATGCTCATTTTGTTTATCATGTCTACTAAAAGATTTTCCAATTTGTTAGGTGATTAACAAGATTTCCTAAGGTGCCCTAGGTCCTTTTGAGGCCCGTGGATTCTGGGGTTAAAATTGTATGCACAAATTCTTTCAATTTTCCAGTGTTGATTTGTTTCATTGCTATAGTTTTCTGATGCTAGAAGAAGAGCCTCTACCTAACTTCTTTGTTTAAATCTATCTACAAAAATTCTCCACCTATTTCCAACTTTGTGTGCTAGTGTATTTAACAAACTAAGAATTTTTTTGAGTTTTTTGCAACCCTAGCATTTGACAATACAGCTAGTTTTCTGTTTATAGTTACAAGAAAAAGAAAAAAAATAAAATTTACAACTTACTATTTTCATAGTTGTAGTGCATAGTTTTTTTCTTGTTCCCTAAGAAATTTTTTTAAAAAGTTATTACTTTTATAGTTGCAGTGCACAATGCCTTCCCTTTTCCCTACATTTGTAGTTTTAGAGGTTTTCCGTGGTTCATTTATGTTTGCAATTGCATGAAGTTTTTCTTGTATGTGTTGAGCCTTTTTTTCCCCATTTTTTCCCAATGTTGATCAAACACACTAGGATAAATATGCTACAACCAATGTTCATTCTCATAATTGCAAAATTTTAATTTTTTTAGAAAATTATTAGTGTAGTTGTAGTTCACCTTATTTTCTCTATTTCCACACTTACACTTTAGCCTAATTTCTCAAATATGCAAGATTCATATACACTATAATATCACAAGTTATAGCTCTCATACAATAGAAGCTAGAGGCCTCATATGCTACAAGCTATATCCATCACAATCTATAGCTCTTGTAAGCTATAGCTGTCATATGATAGAAGCTATATCCATCACAATCTATAGCTCTCGTAAGGTATAGGTCTCATCCATTGGAACTTTCATATGCTATAAGCTTATATGCTACTAGCTTATAAGTTACAAGCTTACACACTATAAGCTAGAGCTTGTTTAAAAAGTTAAAATCTTTATCATTCTTGTCCAATTACTTGGGCCTTTATCATTTCTTCCTTTTGCATCAACCATCCTACCATAAAATATCATTTCCATGGTCATGAATAAGGAATTTTCTTGCATTCATGACCCTAACGACCTAGCTGTAATGGAGCATAGGTTGTCCCTTAGGCATATGGAATGCAACCATACATATGCCAACATTACCAAGGAATATTATAATTTTATTTGTGCAAAAATCAAGCAAGTTTGCCCATTCCATGTAAGGAGTTAGACTCCAAGCATGAGTTTGAATTTTTTCATAAGAACGGGAAGGAGTATGTCCCTTCCCCATATGACAAAATTGAGCTTTCAAAAATCTATGTTAACTTGTTAGCCCAATTAGTAGATCTTGATGAGGAAGTTGCGGTAAGTGACAAAGCTAGTTTAGAATAAGACCAAGAGGATCAAGATGGGTTCAAAGGTTACTATGACAATGATGCTCATGAGGAAGTACCCTTACAAAAATCCATCATTGACTTATTTATAAATAACCCTTTATATTCTATGCTAGTAACAAGTCATGTAATGCCTACCACTTTTCTGGAGCAAACCTTACAACTAGCTTTCCATGTCTCATTCCTATTGACAACCATACCTTTCACATCCTAGCCTCATTCCACATGGTCATCATTGATGACCTCTTTCATACCACCTTTTTTTCTTATTTTAGAAAGCCCTTCTTTTGGACCTCAAGTCCATAAGCCTCCCATAACCCTTTCATTCCCTTCATTTTGAAAATCCTAGTTCAAGCATCATTCTTCTTGTTCAACTCCCCTATAGTAGTAACCACAAGACCTTTATAGTCTATGTTGTTATCCATTGCACAACTTCAACTCACTCAACCTTTTTTCCAGCCATTAGTATAACCATAACAGCTTGCAAGACCACCCTAGGGCTTAGATAAAGCCTTTTAATTAATCCAAATCCTTACTAAGAAGCTAAAAAAACTCAAAGCTAGCACTACCCAAATGGTAGAGGTTATTGATTTTTACCAAGATGATCTTATTAGTCTCACTATCCCACATATAACTCTTCCTATAGGTGTTGCAATCCCTCATTTTATCAAATATAATGATGAAGGTGATCCCAAGACTCATCTTATTATCTTTTCTTTAGAATGCCTCTTACTACAATCTTGGCCACACACCATGCTCTATGTCTTCCCTATGTCTTTATCAGGAAAAGATCTTGACTAGTACCAAACCTTACTAAGAGATTCTATCTTCTTTCTTGACGATCTAATAGCCCAACTCATCAACCATTTCAAATACAACCTAAAGCCTGATACAACCTTAGAATAAGTCATGAAATTGAAGCAGGGGCTACTTGAATTAATGTAAAGATTTATTCAAAGGTGGAATGCAACATTTAATAAGATTCCAATGCTTGTTAGCCATTTTCAAGGGGATGATCAATGAATTTATCAAGTTAAAACTATATTACTTAGAGTCCCATTCATTAAGCTAATCCTTTTCACAAATTAAGAACATTGAAAAGGTAGTTGAGGTTAGTAATGATCTTTCCTACATCACTTATAAGAACCAACACAAAAAGAGGGATAGGGACAAGGGAAAATAAATCCATATAGCCATGGACATGGTTGTCAAAGAAAAAAAAACAACATAGGGTCTATAGATAACACAACCTTTAGCTACTACTACTACTGCTCAACCTCTAATGCTTTTTCCTCCAATCCCCCAAAGCCTAACTTCAAATAAAAGGACCAATCCAAGTACATCAAATTTCCCATGAAACCATAAGAGCTTCTAAATTAGTTTCTTATAAGTAACTATATTCAACATAAATAACTATCTAAGAATGCTTGCAAGAGGCATGATCATCTTTGTAAAATCACTAGGGATCACACAATAGTCATAAAAGATTATCCTCCTATGCCCAAGTACTTCAAGTTAGAAAAATTTTGCCACTATCATCAACTTCTTGGCCATGATATTGATTTTTTCTTGGGCTTGAAATATGACCTTTATAAGATCATAAATAGTGAAGAATTGGTCCTAGATGCATCCAATCTTGTTAGGCCTCAAAAGGATCCTTTCAACATTGGTAATGAATAATTTACTATAGTCATTTTTAATGTTCAAAACAAGTCTAAATCTACCAAGGAGCTATTTGTGATTTGGGTACCTCCTCATGATGAGAGAGCTTCAACTTCTTCAAGTTAATGAACTCATTTTATTATAAGGATACCATTGCTTGTGACTCATCAAAAACCTTTTTTCATCAGAGTTCTTCCTTTCATTACTGATAAACCTATATCCCAAGTTGAGCAACATCCTCCCATAGTAGCTAATGCTTCAACCTCTTCTTAGCAAAACAATAAGAAATCTCTCTCAAAATAATGCACAAGACTAGCTCCTAAGCCTTAGGCTAAGGATACTAATCAATCAAAAATCTAGAAGGAAGTAGGCCCACCAAAGCCTACTCTAGTTTTAGCCATACTTATGAAATCCAATGTCTAAACTACATCAACTAGCCAACCTAGGGAGGAAAATCAAATACAAGAGAGGGGAAAGGGATTAAAATAAGACACATTGAAACATGAGGTCAAAATCCTAGGTAGAATGAAGGAAGTAAAAGCCAACAAAACTAATAAATCATCCAATAACAATAAATACTTTCTACCTACATTAGAGAAAGTTAAGATTTTATTAAAATAGAAGAATACTTCTTTGAGCTTGTATGAATTGGTTATGACCTCTCTTGGCCATCAAAAAGCTTTAATAAAAATGTTGACCTCAATTTCTATAAGTGAGGACATCCTTACCAATGAAGAGTCTATTCACACAGTGATAGTATAATCCTTACCTAAGGAAGAAATGAAGCCAACCACCTTGATATTTTGTGATAGTAAAGAAAAGAAAAATCCATAGAGTGATGAGGTGTTGTGAGCTCCTTTGTTCATAACCATTATATTTTTCTAGTATAAAGTGCACTAGGTACACATTGATGATGGGTAGCTAAAAATGTAATCCTCATACTCATCATTGAATGATTAGGCTTGGTTGAAAGCATTCAAGGCATTTCCACTTATGTACTTAAATCATTTAATGGATCATGTGTAGTGGTGAAAAGGATCCATTTTTTTAGGCTTTTTGGATGAGGAAAAATTTCATACATTTGCTAATTTCCTAGTCATTGAAGAAACACCAAGTTTCAACTTAATCTTAGGAAGATCATGGTGTGCCAAGTTATGAGCAGTTTCTTCCTTGACCCACCAAGAAATTCATCTACCTTACAAGGGAGGTGAAATCATTATCCATAGAGATAGTACAATCCACTTGTTTATTAATAACATTGACATAGAATAATGATCTAATGTGGAGTTTCAAGAAGAAACTCCCATAGCCCAAAACTATGACAAAACCAACTAGGCCAAATCCAATAATACTAGACCATGAACGAATCATGAGAAGAGCTCCCATTTAGTATTGTGAGTGAAGGGAATAGGGAATACAAGCTCATGCAATAAAAACCTTATAAATTTCTTAATCTATCAAATATTAGAAAATAATTGCATGATTAATATGTTACCTATTATCTTTTCCTTGTACATACGATGTGGCCATTTACTTGATAATATTTTTTTTACAATTTTTATTTACATGTTTACATTTGGTTTTACAATTTTTACCTTATTATATTGTAGCCTTACTTTCCATTTTCATATTTATTCATAAAGTATGTTTATTTTTTTATATTTACATAAATATTAAAAGAGTAAATAGAAAACTTAAAACATAAAAAATATAAAATACAAAAAAAAATTCAAAATTTAAAATTTTATGAGAACTCATTTGAATGTTGGGACTTCAAAATTTTTTTTGTATATGAATCAGCACATTTTGTAGCCCATTCACACAATCTTCATGGAACATTCTCCACATCAAGTGGTAGCTTAAGGAACTCATCATACTCAAATTCTCGCAAAGGATTCCATTCCACCTTGGAGACTAGAATAAAAAAACATTAAAAACATAAAAAATTGAAACCATGGAAAATGAAAAATAAAAATAAAAACTAAAGAATGAAAAGTAAAAATATTTTAATTTTGTTATAAACATCAAGAGCCATTTATTGTAGCCTATCGATCATGTCATTGATCATTCCCTCCACAAACTCGATATTGTCTAGTTTAGAGAGGAATGTGGATGTAGATTTTATGGAGAAGGCTCATGCCCTAGAGTAGCCATAACATTCAATATCATTTACAACAAAAAAAATTACAAAAATTGAAATTAAAATAAATAAAAAGTAAAATAAATAACATCAAAATTTACTAGGAAGATCATGAGATAACTCCATCGAAGGGTTGCCTTCTCAAGGAACATTACCTAAGATGGAATCCAATACTCTTGTGCTTCCTTAGACATCCTTTCCTCTTCTTTTGTGCATAATTGTTCCTTCTCCATAGCAACCTTAGCAACCAATTCTTGTTTCTTCCTTGTAATAACAATAGAGCCAAGAAAAAATAAAATAAATTAGTAAATATTTTTAACACAAAGTATAATAAAAAATAATGTTAAAATAAAAAATAAAAAATTAATTAGAAATAATAAAAAATATATACATATCATCAATAGCTTAAATAGCCTTACTAATCTTGATCACTAGTTTTCTAGATGCTAGTTGGATAGGTCTTTCAACAGCTTCCAAGGTTTCTGATCTGGATCTAGCCCCGGATCTGGTTCTCGTGTCGGTTTTGGGACATCTGCTGCTGTTGCTGGCTGTGTGCAGAATTGCGCCCGTGCCCCTGCAAACCAGCAACAGGCATTTTCTGGTGCACAGGGCAACGCACGCCTGCCTGCAACATCGACGACCCTTAGTCCGGCAACTTCAACTTCGGCCAAAACAGCAACAGTAATTGCTAAAATAACCTTTGAGTACATCTTGAAGGATGCAGGATGCCCTAGCAGATCTCGGGCAGATCTCGCTGCCTGTGAGATCGGATCGGATCAAGGCACTTTGCAGATCTTAGGAAGATCTTGCTGCCTGTTCTTTTTTGTGATCGTGGAAGAGAAGGCTCTCTCACCTGTTTTACATCAGCTCCTTCAGTTGCCATGTCGCCAGATGGTGGCTCCACTTCTTCCGAGCCATTCTACGAGCTTCCTGATGATTTGATTGAATCTATCACCCATGACATTTCTAGCAGGTATTTCTTTGTGCAAATTTTAGGCTACCTACCCTGCTCTTCTAGCTTTTTGCATCATGTCAACTTTGTTTGGAAATATTGTGGTTTGATAACTTCACATGTTCGATATTTATCTAATTCTTTTCTACTTGTTGAGTTTATTAACTCAGAGATGGTGTCTAAAGCTCTTAGCATTAGTGCCTTTCACCATCGTCATGCTTTATTGATTATTCACAAGTGGACTCCTTCTCTCAACCCAACTTCTCCTGAATTTAGGAAAGTCCCTTGTTTTGTAGAGTTACCAAATCTCCCCTTGATTTTCGAAACAGTTGAAAGGGATATTGTGTCTCGCCTTGGATTAATCAAACACACTGAATCCTTAGGTACACCTAGTGGCCTTCGCAGGACTCGATATATGATTGAAGTGGACTTAGACTCTCTTAAACGAGAACTTATTTTGCGTGCAGGTGGTATTAACTATATGCAAAAGGTGGTCTATTACAACCTTCCCAACTCTTGTCACTACTGCCACCAAGAGGGTCATATGTTTGTCTCATGCCCCTTTATGTTACGAAAGAAGGCAGCGCAAGCACGATCACAACAATCCTCCCCTACTGATCCTAAGGTTTCCTCTATTAGCAACAAGGCTCCTCCCACACCTAGGTCTCAGAGTAAGGTTACCAAAAAGCCACCTCATCATGCTTCTTCATTAGCTAAGGGAAAACACCCATACGTTTTTACGGCTTCTAACAACCCTCCTATTGATGATGACGGATTTCAAACAGTTCCCCTCAGTAGGAAACGTCGGGGTATGCCTTTTACCAACGACGTTACACTTCAGTCCAACCAATCCACTCAAACTCTCTTACTCACCCACAATCCCTTTACTGCCATTGATCACAACCAGGAAATGATTTCTTTAGACATTGTTAACTCTGCAACTAGGGCGGGGGCCTCCTCCCCCTTCTCTGGATGTTAGTCTATTCTTGGAATGTTCGGGGGCTCTCCAATCACCTCCGAACATGGGTGGTCGATGCTTTTATTCACTCTTGACCTTTGCTTCCTGACTTCCTTCTCCTGCAAGAGGTTAAAATTTCTACTCTGGATGCAATTATTGCAGGCAATAGCATCCTACCTGACTCTATTGTCTTTTCCACAAATCATATTACTGGTCAAGGTGGTGCAGCCCTTATTATCAATAAATCCTGGTCTAACAAAATTCTCTCTCATGGTAGTCACACCTCTTTTGTTTGGGCTACTCTTCAAGGCGCTTCTGGTCCTTTCGGCATTTGTAATATTTATGCTCCCACTACTCCTACCACTAGGGCCAGTGTTTGGCAGTCTCTCCTTCACAGTCTGCCTAACATTCCTTGGCTCTTTGGAGGTGATTTTAATATGATCGAACATCCTTATGATAAAGTTGGTGGAGCCTCTTCTCAACTTACCAGCCTCGAGCTTTCTAGTTGGAGTGATGTTAAGGAGCACTTTTGTCTCTCTGATGCTGCCAGCTCTAACGTGAATCGTGAAGGTTGGTTTACTTGGTCCAACCTTAGGATTGGTGCTGATCGCATTTGTGAGCGACTTGATCGATTTTATTTCTCTAGTTATTCCTCATGGTTTTGTGATGGTCATGTTAAGGTCCACCTTGATGCTACCCTCTCAGACCACTTTCCAATTTCTCTCACTTTGACCTTTGGTTCTAAATCTTTAGCTCAACATCGCCAACTTTTTCGCATGAATGCCTCTTTATTTCTTACTCCTTCTGGTAAAGGTCTTTTGACATCTCTTTGGAATGCAGAGAGAAGGCCATCAGGCAATTTAGGTTGGATTGACTGGTGGTTGCATGCCACTTCTCGTATTCGCAACTTTGCTCGCTGGTTGGGCAAGCAATATGCTAAGAAACGTAGGTCTATTGAGGCGAATGTTAGTTCTGAATTGCAACAACTTAACTCTGCACTTCAACATGACCCTTTTAATGTTGCTCTTCAACAACGGCTAACTTATGTTCGCTCAGTTAAACAAAAATGGGATATGTACTCTGCTAGAAGTGCTCTCATCAAGAGTCGTCTCAACTGGTTAAAAATTGAGGGAGAACCCTGTAAAGAGTTCTTCAAATTTTTAAAGGGTAGAGGTACTTTCCCTACTATAGAACGTTTGGAAGTGAATGGCCAACTTACCTCCGATCCTCATGTTATAAATGGTTTTCTTGAACAACATTTTCAATGCCTCTTTGTCTCCAATGGGTTTGATCAGGATGAGTTTGCTACTAACTCAGATCACCTACCTAGTATTGTCCATAGCAGTCACAATCATCTTCTCGCTCAAGATATCTCTCTTTCTGAAATCAAGGCTGCTGTGTTTAGCCTGGCCAATGATAAAGCCCCTAGTTTTGATGGCATCCCCATTGAGTTTTTTAAGATTCATTGGGATATTGTGGGTTCAGAACTCTCTTATGTTTTTGCAGAAGCCATAAATCAACAATCTCTTGATCCTAAGTTAAATAGAGGTGTCATCTGTTTTATTCCTAAAACAGGTGATCCTTCATTGATTGGTAACTGGCATCCTATCACTCTCCTTAACTCTGTTTACAAGATTTTGGCTAAATGTCTTGCTAATAGACTGAAGCTAATTATCCCTCAGATCATTACCCCAATGCAAACAGGCTTTGTTAAGGGTAGGTATATTCTTGATAATGTTGTTGCGGCTTGGGAAGGTATGCAATGGGCCGAGGACTCCAATCAAAACATTGCTTTTCTTAAGCTTGATTATGCTAAAGCGTATGACAAAATTGAGTGGAAATTTGTTATTGCTTGCCTTCATAAATATGGTTTTCACATTAATTTTATTAAAATGGTGGAGACTCTTTTTGCCGACGCCAATGCCCTTGTGGCTACTAACGCTGGCTTAACTAATTGCTTCAAGCTTGAGCGCTCTGTTAGGCAAGGTTGTCCTCTTGCTCCTTACCTCTTCATTCTTGCTGCGGACTTTTTGTGTCATGCTATTCATAAGGATAAGGAACAAAATTTGCTTCAAGGTATTTTCATTGATCATAATGTTCCTTCCTTATTGAATATGCATTTTGCTGATGACTCATTCTTTATGATAAAAAATGATGCTCTTATTGCTGATCGTCTTTTTTATCGCATTGATCAATATTGTAGACTCTCTGGCTCTTAGATTAATTGGTTCAATCTTCTATCTTTTGCAACAAAGAGGTTCAAGCCTAGGCATTGTCTAAGTCTTGGCAACTTTTAGGAAAGGATCAAGTCTTTAAGCTTCTTGGCATTCCCTTTTCTTTTGGCGGATCATCCAAAACCTTATGGGATGTCACTGTGAAGAAACTTGAACAAAAGCTTATTAAGTGGAAGGAAAAGAAGCTATCTATGGCTGGTAAATTTATTGTCTGCAAGCATATTCTCCAAGCTACCCATGTGTATTACTCTTCTTGTTGGGCTCCTAGCATCTCTGCTTATCGTCGCATTGATCAACTAGTCAAACACTTTCTTTGGAACAGCAGCCATACTAAGAAAGGATTTTGTCGGGTTGCTTGGAACGTCTGTACTTCTCATAAAGAGGACGGCGGTTTGGGCCTCATTAATTGCTACCAACAGGGCATTGTGTTATGTGCCAAATGGATGGCCAAATGCTTATCTGGCTCTGAACCTTGGAAGCTTCTTTTCCTTAAACGCATACAGCTTGGGAAGCCCAAAGGTAGTAATTATTGGAATAATACTCATTTCCTTAACTGGATTCTTTTTCCCACTGGTATTACCATTTCTGGTTCTGTTGTCATCAAACACATTTGGAAGGCATGGTGTTATATCAGTCAGTTTTGGAACTTTAACACTATCACTATTTCTTCCTCTACACTTGATAAGCTTTCTCCTTGGTGGATTCCCATTCACAATGAACCTTGGACCATTAAGTGTCCTTGTCTATGTAGCACTTGGGATAAGCTTGGCATCTCCTCCCTCTCCTCTCTTTGCATTCATAATCGTTGGATTACTTGGACTGAATGTCACCTTATTTATGGTATTAATGCTACTCAAAAGTCTACCTTTTGTACGATTTTGGATAGCTTGAACAAAAGTGTTGTTATTCAAGACTCCCTTGGTGGTTTTTTAGATCTTTCTCGGATTTCTGGTCATCAAGTTTTTCCCTATCATTCTAAGCTTGTTTACTCTGTTATTAATTCCACTACTAATATTTGGCCTAGATTCAACCATCTTTGGCAAGTTAATCTTAATGTGCAGGTTTGGAAGCAACGTATTCAGACTATTTGGACTACTCCTACTTCTTCAAAGATTCAACATTTTCTGTGGTATCTGATTCACCAAGGTCTTCCTGTGGGTGTTCGGCGCTCTCATCTGGGGGTTCTTGACCCGCGATGTCCTATTTGTCACAGGGAAGATGCATTTACTCACTGTTTTTTTTCTTGTCCCCTTGCTCATAGCTCTTGGATTTGGTGTGGCAGGTTTTTACAGGGTTTTCGACCAAGCTTGGATGAGGTTCTTTTTGGTGACACTCCGCATCTTCAAGGCTCTTTGATTTATATCTGGTGTTGCCTTCGTCCCCTTATTCTCCATGCTATCTGGAAATTTTGTTGTAATGTGGTTTTTCAATGTGATTCTCCTACTAATATTCTCTCCTTGTCTATTCAAGGAGACATTGTTCAATAGCTAATGCTGCAGTTGAGCTCTTGAACTTTTTCTCTCCTGTTTTTCCTAATTTCTTGTAGTTTCTCCTATTTTGAGGTGAGCTTTTCCCCTTTGGCTGTTAGTGTTTCCTTCTTTGAGACCTCTTCATCTTTTTTGACCCTCTCTTTTATCCCCTTTGTACTATTATCTTTTTTCTCTATTAATTAAATTTATTTTTTGGGGTCCGACACCCCCCACCCCCCACCCCCCACATTTTCTTCAAGTCATGGCTTCTTTATCTTTTTTCTAGCAGTACCATTTGCTTCTATACATGATATTTTTTTTTTACCACATGTAGCATGGGGTTATACCCCCATGCTATCAAGGAAATAATCATGTACACCACTAACATTCTTCATGGTAATAGATAGTGAATCTCCTACATCCTCCATGGGTGCACCTTGAATATGGACTAATTGAGTAATGTTCTTGGCTCAAGGCTTGAAAAGTTGAGAAATGCCACATCCTATACAATTTCCATCTTTCTTGACCAAAAAAAAATTCACAGCCAACCTGAGATATGAAAAAAAAATATAAAATGTATATGATACACTAAATCAAGTTTGTTTCAAAGTTTTTTCATTTCATTCCTTAGACTAGTAACCAAAAAATACCCTAATTGAACTTAGTGTTGTGAGTTAGCACCTTTTTCACACACTAAGCTTGTTGAACTCCTATGGTTTTCTTCTATGAAAAATGCATGGAGAAAAATTTAGAGCAGAAAAAGGGATATAACTTATTCACCTCCTTAATAGCATACTTGTCAAAGGATAATATTTTCCTAGGAGGTGATTTGAGCCAAGCCTTCATGTCCTATCCAGAGTTGGCATCTTTTCCTGATCTAATGGCCACCTTAACATTGCTAGTAGGTAGATCGAAAAGATTACTAAATATTACCTCATTAATGCTCAAAAAAATAGGAAAATCATGGATAGGAGTAACAGATTTGGTAACTCCTTCATCAAATGAATTAACAACATTCAACATTTCAGCCTATGACATAGATGTACCAGGGAATGTAAACAAGTCAAACAAGCTTGCATCAATGATCCTTTGTTGGATGTCTATAGGGGAATTGTTTCATAGCCATTTTGGTGCTCTATCTACTTCATCCCACTTGAGGAGAATCTTCTCCTTAGAATGATCAAAAGTGACAATGACGACTGTAGACTTGCACATAGAATCTGTAATACACAACATAGTTAGCGTATTATCCCATTAAATTGTAAACAACTAATATAACCTATAGAAAACCACTAAAATTGTAAAATCATAAAAACCATAAAACTAAAAACAAAAATAAAAACTTTTAAAATGTTAGCAAAACTTGAAACAATTTTCACTTGACTTGGGTAAAGATGAAATTGTTGGTTGAACTTGCATATGAGCTCCTAAATCTTAGAAATTCGAAAACTTGTGTGCATGTTTGATGGTCATACACCTCTAGTATGCACAAGAATATCACATTAATTACTAGGCAATCTCTGCATCAAGCTATTTGAGCACTTGTACTCTTATAACATCATCTTGTTTGAAGTCCTCCAAGATGTGTCGACTATAGAAAAGGTTTTGTCATTTTTCACCAATATTCCTTCATGGACCTTAATCTTGCAAAACCAAAACATGAAAATGGTCAAACAAACAAGCCTATAATTGAAATAAAAATATGTCAAATTAAAATAGAGCTTATACTTCTAGTAGATAAATGATTCTAGGAGGATTCTAAAATAAAGTGTTTAGTTTGCGATCGAGCATCAAGGTGTTGTTTGCATTGTATCAAGAACACACTGGCATCTCCCAAATGTGTGATAACTATTAAAAATTTATGGAGTACAAAACCCCATCATGATCTATTTGTATCTAGGTTTCAGGACCATCCACTAAATATTTCAAGATGTAATTAGAGGATCCTACCACAATAATCTTTGTAATTACAGATGCAACATCCATGACCAAGTGTGACCGCATTATCACATTGTAATGCTATAGTAAGTACATCATTAACTCTATAGAATTAGATCTAAACCACACAAGAGTGCACTAATTAATGGTTATGTTGGGTATTACAGTTTTTTGGGTGGCCACTCCCATACAATGTAGAATGCCTACCAACTCCACAATGATCAAAATTGGTTTTAGTAGAGTCCTACATATAGCCAAAATATATATAGCCATTAGATCTTAAGACATTCATAAAACTTAAAAACAAACAAAATCAAGCAAAAAAGGCCTCAATAATGCTAGTGTTGGCATGAGAACAAAAAACATAAAAAATAACCAAGTTCATTAACACAATTACCATTGTAGCACAAATCAAAATTAAGCTCTTACACATATCACCATGACATAACAAAAAATAAAATTTGACATTTTAACAAGTGTGTGATATAGAAAAAATCATATGTGACATTTTGACAACTATTTCATATGAAAACAAGACAATAGAAACTTTGGAGAATCAAGTTTGACATTTTGTCAAATAGTTGACATACAAACTGTCAAACAGGAATTTCTACAAATAGTTCACATAAAATCGAGTTTCTACCAAAACCTATGGCTAAGATTGATAGTGTTTGAGCTTCATAAGTGGAAAATTCCTAAAAATAAGGGTAAAAAAACTCATAAAGTTCAAAATGTTGAAGATGTGGGAAGAATGAGATAAAGAAAACAAGTTTTCTTTGCTCTAGAAGCCCATACACTATCATTTCTTCCCATTAAAAAATTCTAGAAGTGCCATATATTGCTCTTGCATAGTCTAAGCACTCACACGATGGCTATGAGATTGGGAAAATCCATCATACCCAATTCAAGCACCAGGCACCCAAGGTTCCAAGGTTAGGAAAAAATATTTTAAAAATTATAAAAAATTATTTTCAATCACAAATGCAATAAAAATTAATAGATCAACCGATTTTATAATCAATTTTGCATTTATAGGTGCCCAAAAATCCCAATTTTTCAAAAAATGATAAGAAAAAACCTTAGTTTGCAGTTGATTGACTACAAGAAAATTCTTTAAAAAATTTAAAAAATCCAAACATAGCCTAGAACCCTTCTACATTACATATTCCTACCTCAAAAAGCCAAGATGTTGATCATATGTGGTCAAAACCCTACCAACGTTGTCATACTAGACATAGAAAAATTGTAAATGTCTGAGAACAAGCTATAGCTAGAATGCTATATACTAGGTAAAGAAAAAAATTTAAATCTTTACCAAAAAAAGTTTAAAAATCCAATTCCACCTCTAGAGTGGCCAAAAAGCCTCATACAACTATTCTATATAGCCAAAACCTAGAATTCTCATCACACATAGGTTAGAAAAAAACCAATAAAATTTCATGAAAATAGGCAAAACTAGGACATCAAAGTTGCACATGTATTTGGAAAAAATCCAAATTTCATAAAAAATTTTAAAATTAAAAATTTCATCATTGAGGTAGTTGGAAAACTTATTTCCTCGATTCAATATAGTCGAAATGTAAAAATATTCACTGAAATAGGACTAAAAGTGGGAAAACAATAGTACAATTAAGTAAAAAACTAGAGAAAATAATGAAAAACCAGTACCTGGAAGTCTATGAAAAATATTCTTCACTTGTAGATGGATTCAAAAGCCTTGATACAATTCTCATAGCCTCCTCTACCTCTTCCAATCTTGGATTTTAACTTGTTGATCCATTCCTTTTCACCATGGTTGCTAGATTATAATAGCTTCACCTTTGAATGCTACAAAGAGAAGCTTAAAATCCCTAGGCTTTCTCCAAAATGCTAGGCATGGAGGTAGAAGAAGTCAAAATTATCTTCAATATGCTTTGTAAATGAGCTTATAATCCCAACTCTAGCTCTCATATGTTGGGTAAGGAAAATTAAGTTCATACACTAGATTTATGTGCTAAAATATCCCTCCTAGCTCCTGTACACTATATATATTTTTTCACATATGCCAAGAACTATCCTTCATATACTAGGAAAAGGAAAAAGAGAATGAAATTAGTTCATATTCTATGATTTGATGAAGATTTTGGATTTCTCATCTCTTACACATTATACCTAGGAAATTAAGTGTAAAATTAGCTTCCTACACTAGGGTTTGATGTCAAAATCTCCTTTCAAGGCCCCACATGCTATGCATATTCTTCCTTCCACATCAAGAACTATCATTCACATGTTGTGGGTAGAAAATAAAGAATTAAATAATCTTTACACTCTCTTTGATGGATATTTTTTTTCCTAGTCCCACACGTTGAGAAAGTAATTAATTTTGATGATGTGTGGATCCAACGGAACACAAGAAAAAATCTATAAAATTTCACATGCTATCTCATACACTAGGGAGGGGAAATAAAATACAAAATTAAGTTCATATGCTAGTTTTGATGAAGATTTTGGATTTATAGGCCTCACACATTATCAATATAGTTAATTTTGGTAGTATATGGATTCCACAAATCATGAGCAAAAACACTTAGGATCTTACATGCTATGGATGTGAAATTGACTAGGAAATTAATATTATACATTGATAAATCTTGTCAAATTAATTTTTCTTAGACCACAAACTACCCATCCAACTCCCATACATTGTCTAATGGACCCCACAAAGCCTAAGAAAAACCACAAAGGATCTCACATGCTATGGGTGGAAAATTAACTAGGAAATTAGTATCATATGTTGGATCTTGATATGAAATTGACATCTAGGATACCATACACTCTTAAATTGGTAAAAAAAGATGATAAGTAGGCCCCATGATCCTAGAACCAAACCACCAAGTGTATCATATGTTGAGCAAGAGAGATTGATAAGGAAATAAACTTCTACATGTTGTCAAACATTAAACCCTAGTCCATATGTTGCTTGGATCAATTCCATATGTTGGAATGTGGGTTCCATAGCTATCTATCCAAGATATCATATGCCAAATACACTATGCTAGCATGTGGAGTAGCGTATGTAACTTAAATAAGCTATAAAGTAGGTCAATGTTGCTCATATGCTACCCCAAAATGGTAAAACTAGTTATGAACTTTCCCATACACTACTCATACATTGCACTAGTGTATGGGGCAATGTGTGAGACATAAACTATTTATTGATATGGTTAATATTGCTCATTCACTACCTTGGATGGTTAAACAAGCCATGAATCTATCCAATGCTACCCATACACTAACATACCAAGCCAAACAAGCCATAGGCTTAGTCAACATTCCTTACAAGCTACTAATCTAGATTTCACATGTTGTGGATATGTCATTGGGTGTCCACACACTACCCCATGGGTCTCACATGCTAACAATTTGGTCCAAGATTCCTACATGTTGCCAAACTAGGTCCCATATGCTAAGGACCTAACCTAAAGTGGTCCTATGCTAGTAACTCAAGTTCCACACATTATCAAGCTAATCCTTGTTGCCCACATGCTACCCCATTAAGCTTCACATGTTGAGAATCTACTTTGGAATGTTGACATGCTATCCCACTATCTCCCACACATTGGAAATGGGGATAATTAGCTTTTTGTAGCTCATTTAACATTAAAACCCATTATTTTAGACATTTATAGCTGTTTTCATCATATTTTTTCTTATTTTAACCATAAAATGACCTAAAAGAACAAATAATATCATTTATCACATTATTTTGGCATTATTTTTTTGGTTTTAGCCTAATTTCATAGATTCGACCATACATATGATAGTTAATATGATTTTTTAGAAATGTAGGATTAAACTATGGATACATGGACACAATTCAACCTTCCTTTGATCCTAAATGGATCCTATGGTCATGTTGAATGGCTAATTAATCTTGAATGTCTAGATCTTGAGCCTAGGAGCCTATTCATTTACATAGTCTTAATAGAAAATTTCTTAGAATGGCCCAATTATATAGTTGAAACCCTTACTTAGAGGTCGTAGATATTATAGAGGATTCTCTAATTGAAGTTCTTGTTACAACCCATAATGATAAAGGAAAAACACTGCAACTCAGTTCCTCACTCAAATCCCAGCTAACCTACGACATCACCAAGGCTCTCCAAGACAACATTAAGGTATTTGTATCATCTTGTGAAGACATGGTCAAACTTGATCCATGTTTAGTTCAACAAAATATTATACTTGACCCTAGCATTAACTCTATTAAACAAAAAATGTGTAAGATTAGACTAGACCTAGCTCTAGTAGCCTGTAATAAGATTAAGAAGCTTTACCAAGTAGACTTCATTTGAGATGTTGATTACACTAATTGGATATCCAACATAGTGGTAGTATCTAAGAAGTATGGGAGTATTCATATATGTATTGATTTTCATGATCTCAATAAGGTAATCATTAAGGATGATTTTTCTTTGCCTAATATTATCAAATTATTGATACTACGGCTAGCCATGCCTTGTTATCCTTTATGGATGAGTTCTAGAGATATAACCAAGTTAGAATCAACCTAGAGAATCAACTCTATATAACCTTCATGATCCCTTGGAGAATCTTTTATTACATGATGATGCCTTTTAGTCTAAAAGACTTGAGTGCAACATATCAAGAAGCTATGACCTATATAGTCTTAGTCACTACATGCTAGGCTTGCTTAATGACTATGTTGATGATATAGCTGTAAAGTTCAAGATGGCTAGTAACCATTCACATGTCCTATACCTAGTACTTCAATGTTATCTCAAGTATGAACTTTGACTTAATCCTAAGAAGTATTTCTTTGCAAAAAAAATGCTTGGTTCAATAGTCTACAAGGTAGAAATATGAGTTGATCTTAATAAGTTTAGGATCATAGCTAATTTTTCAACACCTAGAAATCTTAAGAAATTATTTGGTTTACAAGGTAGATTACAATTCATGTATAGGTTCATCTTGATGCTTAAGAAGGGAGTTCACTATGAGTGGATTGACCAATGTTAAGAAGCCTTTGATAGTATCAAGAAAGAGTTATCCCAGATGCTGACCATATGCCCATCTCAAAAGCATAAATCATTCTATATCTAGCTTACAATCTCCAACACATCTATAGCCTCCTTGAGCTATCAAAAATAGGATGATGGAGTAGAGTTACCCATTTACTACTTGAGCCATGTGCTAGTAGCTTGTGAGACTTAATACACTAAGGTTGAAAAGCATAGTTTAGCCTTAGTCTTCTCTTTAAAGAAATAGAGATACTACCTCTTTAGGAGTCAAGTAAATGTCATATGTAAAGACAATGTGCTAAGAGCCATCATGACCAACATCTATGAGGGTAGCTGAATAGCCCAATGGAAAGCCATTATAGCTAAGTGTAACCTACATTATGTTTTTCAATAAAAGGTTAAGTCATAGCTACACAATCAACCACTTCCCTAATACAAGATAATGTAACCATAGATTCTAAATTCCCTGAAGAACATGTCAACATTATCAATGATGTACCTGAAGGATATGAGACTAGCATGCATTTTGATGAAGCTTCAACTACACATGGAGCTATTTCTACTATCATTAGAATATGTCCCTCTAGTGAGATCTAACCTTTTGCTTATTGTCTTCAACTTTCATGTACTAATGATGCAACAAAATATGAAGGGTTAATTAGAGAATTGATGATAGCTCGTGACCTAGATTTACATGCTTAATCATAAAAGATGATTCTCAACTAGTGGTCATCTAGGTGATGGAAGTTTATGCTTGCAAAGAAAAATACCTACAATCTTACTATGACTTAGCCAAAACCTTGATTTATTAGTTTACAGATATTGATATTCAACATATTCCCCAAACCAAAAATACCTTAGTTTATGCCATTACCATCTTAGCCTTAAGTATGATGGCTACTGTGTTTAGCAAATTACCTTTCATGATGGAAAATTGGGCTCTTTCCATTATACAAAACATTCAAAGCATCTCTATAACAACCATACATAAAATCCTCCAACATGAGTGGTATGGTGATATCAAGTTTTACCTCATGTATGATGAACCTTCACACAACCTAACTGCTTCTCAAAAAGATACTATATATAAATGATCAAAACTATGTATCATTGTAGATAATAACACATTATGTCGAAGGTTCTACGATGATGTATTGTTAGTATGCTTGAGCAAAGCAAAAGCCCATAGGGTATGAAAATAGGTACATGATGGCATATGTGAAGGACATATGGGATCTAGAGCTATGGATAATAAGATTAAATACCTAGGATACTATTGGCCTTATATGGAAAGTGATTTCCTGAAAAAGGTAAAGACTTGTGATATCTTTCATTAGCATAACAACCTTATACATAAACCACCAATTGAGTTACACACTAATCAAATCACATGATCATTCAGATGATAGGGAATTGACATAATTGGATCTATAACACCTACATCCTCTGTAGGGCATAGCTTCATCATCATCACAACCAAGTATTTCACAAACTAGGTTGAAGATATTTCTTTGAGAAAAACAACATCACAACAAGTTTGTAAATTCATCTTAGATAGCATAGTATCCCATTCTAACTTACCTTTAATAATTTTCACATATAATAGACCACTATTTAGTAGCCAAGAAATGCCAACTTTTTGTCAATGATTGAACATTAAGCATTCTTTTTCATCACCTTATTATCCACAAGTCAATGATCAAGTTGATGCTAGTAACATGGTCATCATTAACATCCTAATAAAAATGTCAAGAAATGACAAATATAGATGACATAAACAACTCTTTTATGTGCTTTGGGCCTCTAGGAAAATATTTTGAACTACAACTAGTGCCATGACCTATACCTTGGTTTACAGATTTGAAGCTATTCTACCTACTAAATTGCAAGCTCCATCCTTCAAGATAGCTTTGTCTAACTACATTAACAATAAGCATAACAATGAGCTGTGTACCATTAGCCTCAATTTTGTGGAAGAGAAATGAATACAGATTCTTAGTGATGAGACATGAAATTGCTCATATTGCTGGTGGTCGCGTTAAGGCACCCACGATAAGGCACCCATGTTATATCATGGGCTACGATATCGCGTATGCGATATATCATGGGCTGCGATATTGCGTACGTGATATCGCAGTCTGCCACCATATCTATAAATAAGACATGGTGCTCCCTTGTTTGAGATCCCAGTTTTAGAGTAGTGAAGCTCTAGCAGTTTAATCCCTCTAGAGTTAGAATTTTTCCTGTGTCTGCTCGCAGTGTGGTGAATGTAATTGTACAGTGTCTTTATTCGAGTGTGCCATACTTGGACACGCACATGACCGGCAATAAAGATCAAGATTACTTCATCATTGTAGCATTCACTTAGTTTATTTAATTGTTATTTATTTAATGTTATTTATTGCTTTCATAGCACGGTGTGAGTACGACTTGACTATGAGCATCTACAGATGTGTACGGCTGGTCAAGGAATCGGTTTCTCATCGCGATTAGTCTCTCACCCTTAAACATCTAGAAGTGGAATGAGTACGACTTGGTTATGAGCATTTAAGTGTGACTACTTGGTAGCCCAGTGGTGTATCTAGGATCTACGCTTGGTAACCTAGTGGCGTATTTGGGATCTACGCTTGGTAATCCTAGTGGCGTACCTCGGAGCTACGCTTGGTAGTCCTAGTGGTAGTCGTGCACGAAGTCCAAGATGTGTACAGTTGATCAAGGAATCGGTTGCTCATCGCACTTAGGCTAGATTAGATTCTCTTACCCTTTTCCTCCTAGCTTAGATTAGTTAATATTATTTTCCGCTGCTTTTAGGAGTAGCATAGAATTAGGAACACATCATACACCTCATCTAGACTAAACCATATGTGACATATGCAAAACTAGTCCAGGTGGGAAGATAGCGAACTGCGACCTAAGGCTAACTATCTAGGTACCACAACTAGTCCATCTACAGAGTTCAACCAAATCACACATGCGACACTCGTTTCGTATGGTTGAGTGTAGGGGTACCTCGCCATTCATCATAGGCGCCATTTCCTGGGATGATGCTAGTTATCTAGATTAGTTATATCATACAAGGTTTCTGTAAAGAACTTAATGATATATCTTTAAAAAAATAATAATTATTAAAAAGTCATGCCTAAATTCACACACAACAATGCCTCTCCTACAAGATGATAATAATGCCACACTTAGTGAGGAAGTTCATTGGAGAACCAACGAACTATATGATGATGAAGGTTGGAGTATACAACCTGAAGTGGGAGTTTCCTATAAGCATGAACAAAA
Source organism: Gnetum montanum (assembly GCA_015680685.1). Taxonomy (NCBI): domain Eukaryota; kingdom Viridiplantae; phylum Streptophyta; class Gnetopsida; order Gnetales; family Gnetaceae; genus Gnetum; species Gnetum montanum. The sequence goes on along the minus strand of MNCI01001986.1, from coordinate 122,583 downwards.
ACAACGTCATCACAACGCATGAAAGCCTAACTTACCCGATGACAATGAACCCCCACTAGCCACTACAAGCTTCACGCAAATACCAGAGGCCGTTCGAATCTCACGTAGGCATCATAAAGAGAGCCGACTACTTAGGCTCGATTTAAATAACTTTTCCAAATTTTCAGGAGGCTATGACTTAGATCTGCATCAACATTTACTAGCCTTCTACAATGCCTACACATGGAATAACATTGATACCAGTTGGTAAAAACTGAAGCTCTTTCCTATGACACTCGTTGACCAAGCTAAAGTATGGTATAGATC
>MNCI01001986.1:76768-109448 GCA_015680685.1 Gnetum montanum | reverse complement strand
AATAAATAACATTAATTAAACCTATCCATGCACTACAAGGTTTATCCACAAAGCTCATCTTTATTGCCGTACACAACTTGCGTTCAGGTACAAAGCTGCTCGAATAAAGAACCGTTCACTTGGGGGACTCCTACTGTGGGCACATGGAAAATATTCTATCTCTGGGGTGATCAATCCGCCAGAGCTTCACTACTTAGCCTAGGATGAGAAATGAGGGGAGTGCCACCTCTTATTTAAAGATATGGCGGTAAACCGCAATATCACGTACGCGATATCGCAGGGAAGGATGCGATATCGCGGCGGACGCGATATCGTGTATGCGATATCGCGGCCTGTGAAATTCGCGTTTCATCAACTAGCTAGATATTATTGCAACTTTTTGAAGCATTTCTCTCATATAGCTTTTCCTTTTACTTAATTATTAAGGAATGAGACTAGTTTTACTTGGCGATGATCTTATCAAATAGCTTGTGATGAGTTAAAAAAAATATGTGTCTACTATAGTATTAATTTTCCTAACACTAGATGATTTCTATGACATTTTCACTTATTCTTTCAGAGATGGTTTTTGATGCATGTTGATATATGATGGATAGGTGATGGCTTATGCTTCCTATTAGTTAAGACCACATGAGACCTAATACCTAGTTTATGATTTATAGTTGGGAGATGTAGTCTTTACTTTGAAGCTTTGATTACATAATCTCTATGAAGAGTAGGTGATCATATGGATTGATCATAAGAGTTTCCAATATCTTAAGAGTTAGACATAGTTGAATGTGTAATAGAGAAGATGGGTTGAGCTATTAGTAGATTTCAATTTTACCATTTGGTATAGGCCTGAAAAGAGTAATTGAATATTAAATACATTAATTATAGTTACTAGTAGAGTTAGTAGCCTTATCATTTAGTCAAATTTTAATGGTACATTACAAGAACATTAGTAGTAGGGTAGTTGGTACAAAGAGTTATAGTATCGAGTTTCACTTGATGAGTTGGTTATAGTGCATAGACAACATGTACATTGAAGAGATAATTAGATATGTGTTTTGGTTGTTCTACATTCTTAGTTATTGGATGAGAGACACTTGAGTAGATTAGATGCATCTAGGTAGTGAGAAGATGTACCCAATACTTTGACAAATATATTGGTAGCCTAGTATGAAGAGAGATGTTGGTAATAATAGTTCTCATTGTCTAGTGTCTAGTAGGTGAAGATAGAGAATCAAAGGCCTAATGGTTCATTACAATTCCATGACATACCAAAAATGGATTTGATTTTTGGGTTGCCTCATACTTAGAGAGGCTAAGATACTATCTATGTAATTGTGGACTTGTTGATAAAGTTTATACATTTTCTAGCTGCTAGTACTATAGTTACTAAAGAATAGATAATGAGGATGCATATAGTAGAAAGAGTGTAGTTGCATGATGTTCCATAAAAGAATATTAGTAGTTAAGATGCTTGTTTTATATGGGAATTCTAGAGAACATTTAAGAGATAAATGGATGCAAAGTTGAATTTGAGCTCAATCTATCATCCATAGACTAATGAGTAGATGAAGCCAGTGAATTAGATGCTAGACATTGTGCTGCAAGCATATGCCTTATAGTATAGAGATAATTTAGATAAAATGTTAGCTCTTGTAGAATTTTCATATAATAATTATCAAGAGAATTTGCATATAACTCCATGTGAGAGATTGTATGGAAGGTAATGTAGAATCGTGTTTTGTTGGAATACTATTGAAGATAGACCTCATGTAAATACAAACTTGATATTATAGAAACCAAAGTAGATTTATATGATTTCAAATTAGTTGAAAGTAAAATAACATAGATAGAAAACCTATGAAAATTAGTGTAAGTAACCATTGGAATTGTTGTTATTGATGATGTATTTCTAGAAGTATCATCCCTGAAGGGCTTGATGAGCTTTGGTTAGAAGAAGAAGGTATCACCCACTAATATTGGACCATTTGAGGTCTTAGAAGGAATTAAAAGGATGACATGTTATTTGGCATTACCATATTATTTGGAAAAATTTCATGAGGTATTCCATGTTGCAAAGATATATGTCTAATGATCATCATATAATAGATTAGACAGAAATATAGTTATGACCTAATGCTACATATGTGAAGAGCTAGTGCATATTGTTGATAGAATAGTTTGACAACTCCATAGTAGGAAAGTACCTATGGTGAAGGTGTTGTTGGATTGGCATAACAACCAAGATATCATATGAGAGGTAGAGTCTATAGGTTTGATATTCATAAATCTGCAAAGGGGAAGATTCTTAAGTGGGGGAGCATGTAACATATTATCATAGAACCCCATGATATTTTCTTATGTTTATGATATGGGTATGGAGTTAATTTGGATGTTTTTTGGGGTAGCCCAACTAGATGCATTATTTTAATAATATATCTTCTAAAATCTTATGATATCATGTATAGTTGATTATGATATCATGATTATGCATACTAATCTTTCTTGTATGTATAGTAGGTTGCTTGTGGTTAGAAACTTGTGAGGATGGTAGGGGAAGACTAAGTATCAATGAAGTATGACCTTGAAATATATGCTATGCATATGCATTATGAGTATTGTATTAATGTTATTTGGTTGATCATGTTATCAAGTCATGATTTTTAGCATTTCATGCATGTTCATATGGTATGGCTAGCTAAAATGAGTTATGATGTTTATATTATCTCATGGGTATCTAATGGAGAGTTTATGATGTTATTAGATTTGATCAGTATTTCGATGTGATGGGATGTTGGATAGGTTGTGACTAAGGAGGTTTGGTTTAGGTTCTAGAGGATCTAGGAATTCATGAAGAACATTTTGATTTCATGGTTTTTAGATTTTAGGTTGCATTAGGTTTACTAGATTTTAGGTAGGATTCTCTACTCATTTCATGCTCATTGTTTTAAGATCATTATGAATTCTCATGGATTTTAGAGGGACAAGAAGTGCTATATGATTTTCTAAAGATTTGTATTTCCAGGAATCTCATGTGTAAGAATTGATATTAGCATTTACTTATCATGATGAGTGAATGTATTGGATTTATTTTCTTGAGACTTCAAAATATCAAATTTTAAGATAGTTAAGAATCCATTGCTAGTCTTTGGACCTTGGACCTCTTAGGTGTGCATTGGTATGCCAATTGGATTACATGTTGAGTATGAATTTTAATTAATTTCTTTTTTTTTCCATCATATTTTTATGTGGTTGTAAGTTTTAGGCATGTTATAATTAGGTTGTGGCTTGATAACTGATAAGCAGAAATATTGCGTACGTGATATTCAGGCCATGATACCGCATCTGTAATATCGGGTCTATGATATCAGATCCTACCATGTGATATCAAACATCTGATATTAGAACCTATTTTGTTACCTATAAATAAGAGGTAGGCACACTTGGTTTGGCAGTTAGTTCTTAGTCCCTTACTCAAACTCTTGCAATTTCTCCCTCTCAGAGTTAGAATTATTTCTAAGTGCCCGCAGTAGGAGTCATAAAGCGAACGAATCTTTATTCGAGCATTGTGTACCTAAGCACACCTTGTGTCCAGAAATAAAGATGAACTTTGTGATAAACCTTGCAGCATTCAAGATAGCTCATCTTTCACCTTTAATGCTATTTACAGTTCTTTAATGATTTCATTAGTTAATTAATGTTTCTTTTATTGATTCGTTAATTTTCAATAAGTAAGCACACTCAGTACAACCACTTTGAGCATACGTGGAACACTTGGTAACCCAGTAATGATTAGCCTTCGGTAATCCTAGTAGTGTTCCACTGGTTCAAGATGTGTATGGCAAGTGGGAACGGATGCTGGTGTTAGGACTAGTTAGAGCCTAGTTGTTTTGTTAAATTAATTTAGTTAATAAATTCTTTCATTTCTCCCTTTTTAGCACCAGGACATAAAATAAAAAAAACATAAAAATCATATACCTCAAGTTTACTTAACCATACAACCGTGCCATACAAGTAAGCTTGGGAAGACAACGATCACCTAACCCATCCTTATTCTGTGAAGGTGCATAAGCACTTAGTCCTTGGAGTTCGACCAGATCATGCATAATGCTCATATTCATATGGTTGAGCATAGGGGTACCTCGCTGCTCATCATTGGTGCTGTTGTCAGGGATGTAGCGACCAAAAACTTCAGTGGCTGGAACATCGAGAGGGAGCCGGGTGAACAGTTTAACCCCGGATCCGTGTGAGGGCCGTGCTGGATAAAATGGAAGCAGGGCACCCTAAACGGTCTGGTCAATCAAGAAGGGACTTAATCGGTGTAACTTAACCTTACATGAATGTTTTTTTAAATGAAAAATACATGAGGTAAAATCAATAATCAATAAATTTAGGAATCAAGGAAATCATGCCAAATAGCGATGACAATAAAGAGATAACAAAATAAACTTGGGTAAGAAAATGCACCGCCCCAAGGTCACAGGTTCAATTCTTTGCCTTGTTTGAAAGATATATAACAAGTTATACAACACCGGAGGTGCACAAAGAATTCAAGAGTAACTAGGTTGCAGCGTAAAAGGTCTCGCCTGGTTGAGGAGCCTTCCCATACAGGCGAAGAAGAGCGGTAGAAACTACGGTTCAAGCTTTGTAGAATGTAGCCTCCCATTGGTAAATGCCTCCTCATTTTATTTGTTACCTCGTTTGTTTGGTTAATGCTCACTACGCTGTGCTACGCTAGGTAGTGTAGCACAACGTAGCATCTATTTCAAGTTAGTATGCTTTTGTCTAATGTGACAACACTTTATTAGCGGAGGAAGAAGAAGAAGAAGAAGGTGAAGAAGAGGTGATGATGCTCTAAATAAGGGTGACTAATAAAGATGTGGGGGCCCCAGCCATAGAGGAAAGGACCATGGTCAAGGAAGAAGGAGCTCCTGCCACAAAGAAAAGGGCCCCCACCGATGAGGAGAACGTACCTCCTGATGAGGAGGATGTTCCTGCCGATGAGGAGGACACTCCTACTAATGAGGAGGATGCTCTTGTTGATGAGGAAGAGGTGGGTGCCATAGAAATAAGGACCCCAATGAATAAAGAAGAGGCCCTTGTCAACTAGAAAGAGGCCTCTACCGATGATCCCTTCGCTGAATGTAGTTTAGCATCGAAAGAGCAGATGAACGTGGAGGAAATTGCCATGTTGTTGAGTCAGATAGAAGGAGGGAAGCTACAACTTGATGTTGGTGAGTTTGACTACATTTTTGATAGTATGTCGATGGGAAACCCCCCACTATTACCCCTGAGGGTTTGTTGGGTAGGAGCTTTACACTATCATTTGCGTTGCTCATCAACTTTATTGTAGTCCTCTTGGTTATAACTAACATGTTTTTTTATGTAGCATACACCGCTGTTAACACCTCAAGCCCTTCTTTGATCCACCTACGACCATGGGCCAAGACCCCTAATAAGTTTTCCTTCATGCAGGGGGTGGTTGACAACATGATCGACCATCTAAAGCAGATCAATCTGGAAGTGGGTGAGCGAAGTAGCTATGCTAGGCCTTTTAAATTGCTAAACTTTGCTATGCCATTGTGAATAATTCCCTTTTGTGTGCAGTTGACAAGCTATCACCTCAAGTGGGACCCTAGGCAAGTAGTTAAGGTTGACTCCATGCCTACATTCCCACCGAAAGTGACCGAAGTACCTCGTTGCATATATGACGAGGCTAGCGAATGTGCACTGTACTCAGCACACTCCTTGTGGGAGTGTAGGCGCATAAATGAAGACCTGTGGAAATGGGTCCATAGGCTTGAGAAGGAGAAGGAAAATCTAACTGCCGAGGTGAGAGACCTCTGCTCCAAGAATGAGTTCCTTTTGGCATGGGATACCAATGATGGAAGTTGGCACATGGCCATCATTGATTATGCAAGATATTGGACAGCCGTGTGGTGCAACAATGAGGCCCCACGTGAAATAATAGAGCAGCATATGCAAATGGACTTGTTGGCCTATAAGAACCAAGATTGAAAAGATTATAGTGCAAGAGTTTACGAGTGGGGGCAGTCATAGAAAAACCATAAGCATATGTATAAATTGGAACGTGCCATCTACCAAAAATAGTACTAGGATGCTTCTATTAAGTTGTATATGAATGAAGTATTCCTCGATGTCATTGGCACTTTTGGGACTTATGACAAGTTCATGCAACAAGTGACGGTCAGTGAATCCCCTGAACGGGAAGTGAGGTTCCCCGAGGGTGAGACCGCCACTGCCTCCTTTTCTCCAGGGCCACCAAGATGGATGGCTATTGAAAAGGAGAAATTTGTAGCAAACGTTGACTTGGAAGATAGGCACTAGGCAGACATTATTGAAGAGAAGGTCTGGTGGCACCTCGAGACAAGCCTGGATCGCATACCCATTGACATAGACACGGGATATCTTGGGTTAGTCCCTTTTTTGCGATGCAACAATTTATTTTATTCTAGTTTTTATTGTGACTCTAGCTAACTACTTTAATTACTGTGATATAGAATCTGGATGAAGATACAAGGCCCTCTGAGGGTGGGAACGATGGTGCAAAGGAAGATTCGTAGCATGAGAGCAAGGGATTTTATTTAATTTTTGAAAAAATATTGTAAACATTATTTGATTAAGAATCTAAATGGAAGATAAATTATGACAAGATTCATTTTATTTTGGTTTGTGTTTTATCTATGTTTTCTACTTTTATGTTTTTTTTTTGTCTTAGTTTTAGGCCATTTTGGGCTGTTGTTAGGTGATAAGAAAAAGAATTTTTTTTATTATCTATGTTTTGAATAGCCAGTTTTAGGCCTTGACAAGCTGTAGTGGTAGTTTAAGGCCATTCCAGGCCATCGCTAGTTTTAGGCCATTTCAAGCCATCGCGGAGACATGGGATAAAGAATTTTTCCAGTTTTAGGCCTTAGTGGGCTATGTGTAGTTTTAGGCCATTTTGGGTCGTGGGACAATGGTAAAGAGAAAAAAAATTTCACCAGTTTTAGGCCTTAGCAGGCCATGGAATATGTGAATGAAGTACACGATGCAAAAAGTGTATATGAAGAGGCCGTTAAAGCCAATAATGAATGTAAAGCAAACAGTGTTACGCTAACGTGAGGAGAAGTATGCATAAAGGGTAACGTAACTATGCTAGCGTGGATACAGTTTAGCTTTTGAGTTGCTTTTTGACCCATCGTGGGTTCGGCGATGTATAAGGCCAATGGGCCTTATTGTGGTATTCCTCTATACTATCGTCTATTACCTGAAATGGCAATTTAGACCACATTGTGACTTCATTCGTATCAGTTTTAACTTTTTCAGGCACCTTCGTTTGAATGGGGTATTGTTCTTTAGAGACTTCGATCTCTAAACCTTGTTCTACTCCCATATTGTTTATGCTCTGAGGAGTTACTTCATCGCCGTGTATCACCACTTCCCCTCCTGCATAGGGTAAATGGATCTCTTAATGTATTGGCAATGAAATGACCCTTAGTTGGGCCAACAATGACCTCCACAGAATCAGGTTGAATCCTGGCATCTCCTCTACCACTATGAACATTGCGTTTGTGGGGAACTGGTCCCCTACCATAAAGTTAATCTGCACAGTCCCTTTTACCTGCACTCATGCCCCATTAAACGACTTCAAGAAGGATGTCATCGTAGGCTTAATTTGATCCACTAGGCCCAACTTGTCCATAATGGGAAAAGGGATGACATTGGCTGTGGCACTGTCATTAATGTGAACTCTTCAAATCCTATGTTGGTTGATCCAAATTATGATGAACATCAGTGCCATTATCACCTGATCCTTTTTAGGGTCATCTTTAATGGACCCATCACAAAATGTTAACTAAGCTAGCCCTAGTTTTTTAGATGCAGGAGGGAGCATAACTGCATGAATTACCTTTTCCTCTGCCGGTATGCTTTCGTCCACCGGTATGGACATCAACATATGAACCAAGGCCTCACAGTGTGTGGCAGAGGTCATCACTTGGTCATACAGGCTCAAAGTTGTATTCTTCTGTTTCAGAGCCTACTTGACCTGAGTGAGGGAATTTAGTAGGTATTATCCACTCTCCTGTTGCTTACTACCCTTCTCTTCCTCCATTCGTCCTAGGAGAAAAATTTCCCGAGGAGCGGTTTTAGGTTTGGGGTTGGACCTTTTTGGATGGGCTGACGATGACTGCTTGGGCATAACGACATCAACTATTGATGATGAGGGGGTGAAGGTGTGGAAGACGAAGTGGTAGGCTTAGGAGGGCTTGAGGTAGTATGTTGTTTAGCCACCTTGTCCGTCAGATGCTATTCCCTCTTCTTTGAATGGGAAGGCTGTGAGGTTGTCTTGGCTTGACTTTGTATAGTAGGGGCAATTGAATGTTTCATCCCCCTGATGATGAATGGTGTTTCTGGTGTCAGTGCAGGTGGCAATGTGATTTTAAACATGAAAGGTGCAGGGGTAGATGTCTAAGAGGGAACATTCAGGACAAACGGTTGCTGTGGCATCTTTTTGATCACTGCTGGTATCGGTGCACTACATTGAGGCACGCAAACCACAAACAGTTGTTGAGGTGATTTGGGATTACTATCCACACCAATGGTGTTGATGATGTAGCTAGTGTTGTTGGCATTAAGTGAGTCTATGTAAACGTGCATAGATTGATTCTCGGGGAACACGGGGTTGCTTTCATTTAGAACTGACTTCCCCTGATCAATCATTCATTAAATGTCATCCTTTAACGCTAAACAGTAATCCGTTTCATGACCAAAAAGTTGGTGGTAGTCACAGAACCGTTCCAGCCTAAAATTCTTAGGAACTGGGGGCTCGTTGAGCAAAGCCAAGGAGGGGTTCCTAAGGAGTTCGTTGTACCATTGATGCCTTTTAGTTGCCTCCTCTGACATCCACTTGTGTTGAATATACCCTACCTCTAGCAATTGCTTTAGGAGTTCTAAAGGCTTGATAGGTAACGGGGTGCATTTAGAGTGATCTTTACACTCGAAATTAGGCTTAGGCTGGGTGGATGCTTTGGGTGCTGACATGGAGGGTTGAGCAACATTGCTTGGGCTGGGCGTGGGGTTAGTTGATGTAGTGGGACATCTTTTTGTTGTTATTGTTGTTGGGCATGGCCTCGTTTGCCACAACGACCACTATGGTTGTTGCATCCTTGTCTTTCTCTTCGTCTTTCTTGGTATACGTGTTTTTATATGCAACATAGGTCAGATCTTTACTTGCCTCGACCATGTCTTGAATGCTCTAGGTCTGGGAAAAAGCTTAACTAAGCATTCATGGAGCTAGGTAGTACAGCTTGGACTTAATAAAGTCATTCACTACACCCTTAAAGATGGCCAACAGATGGGCCTCCGTGATAGGCTCATGGATCTCATTCAGGGTAGTGCTCCACAGCTATATAAATTTTTGGATTGATTCTAGTGGATCTTACTTAACGCTCATTACCTGATCCATTGTAACGTCTAGTTTCAAGTTATACTTGAAATGAGTTACGAACTAAGTCAGCAGCTCCTCTAGGGTTGAGATAGAAGAGCGTGGGAGCACATGGTACCAGTCTAAAGCTTTTTCCATTAGAGACATAGCAAAGATGCAGATGATGGTATGCGGCCATTGTTGCAGTAGAAGGGACTCAAATCTAAACGTCACGAGATGCGCATTGGGATCACCCTCCCCGTTGTACTTTGTAAAGTGGGGGAGTGACATCCTGGGGGGTAAAGTGAGCGTGGGGACTGTCGAGCTGATGGGATCGTCATGGTAGAAATCCATGACTTGTACTATGTTAGAATTAGCAACTTTCAGGCACTTAATTTCTTCAGTAAGGATTTGGATAAGCTAGAATGCTTGGTCTAGACCTAGGGACAATGCCAATAGTTGTGGAGCTACAGGGGAAGCCACTAGTGGTGGCGTGGTAGGGGCAATCGCCTGGCTCATAGGTGGTGCCGTTGGGGCAGCCCCTACGAAGGGTGCTACTTATGCTATCCACCATCTAGTGGGTGATGCTTTTGGAGTAGCAGCTATTGGTGGTGCCATGGGATAGGTTGTTTATGTGATCGGTGGGACAAACCACAATCCCGTGCTTGGTTGTACCATTTGCAGGACTTGGTACACTTGATGGTGAGCGTAGTGTGACATTTGGGAAGGTCGTGAAGTAGGGGGGAAGTGAATGGGATCCACCACATGGTTGGGGATGGGCTTGTCACTAATGGTGGAATAGGTGTAGATGCTGGAATGGAAGCAGAGACTGTATGCAACTATGACGTAGGTACCATGTGCACGTAAGGTAGGGTAGTTGTGATCGGTGCTTGGTACGATGAAGGGATAGATTGGGGAATAGATTGTGAAGGGATAGTACTTGGAAATAAGATGGAGGAATAGGCATGTTGACACGCCGAGGGCATGGCATGGCTACTCATGGCCGATGAAACTGCGGTTTGCGATGGGGTATATGTAATCATAAAGGGAGCAATCGTGAAGAGTAGGTTCATCTAGAAGGTCATGGTGGGAGGGATAGTCATAGGGTTAGTTTGACCCCCACCCTCAGACTGGGAATCTAGGTCTTCTTGTCTATCTTGAAATGCCTCATCATAGTGGGATGTTGTGTCTCGCTACTCCCTAGACCTACTTGTCCATACTAGCTGATCTAAGATCCACCGATATGTTTTCATCAGGGGAATTAAAGCACCAAGAGTAGGGATAAATTTCCTCCCATTGCGGTAAAGGAACTTGAAGTTACATTTGTCTTCGAGTTCTTGGTCATCTAAGGGTAGATTTTCCTAGACCTTAGCATAGAGGAAATTGTAAGATTCATTATGTTGTACCAAGCTCTTAGGTGATCGGCTTTGGATCCTGAGAGATTGGCATGGCCCTTGCACTAGGCTAGGCAGTTTCTCGGCACCTGTGGTGCCCTGAACCAGAAAAGGGACCTCAAGGATTGAGGTAGCAATAGTAGTGGTTGAGGAAATCATTTTTATGAGGTTGAAAATGGTTTTCGAGTAATAAAAAATAGAGATCAAGAGGCAATCAAAGGCTTTTCATCCTACAGGGTTCCAAAGGAACTGTCATTGCGACCAACCTATATAACACAACATGTAAATAATCATAAGGGTGTCACATTTACGTTGATGAGTGATAGGGCACAGAGAGCATGCAGGACTACCCTTGAAACACAGAAAAGGCACTAAAAGGTCCTTCTTCTAGCACCAAAAATTGTAGTGACTGAAAATGTCAATGGCTGGAACACCAAGAGGTTGCTGGGGGAACAATTTAACCCTAGATCCGTGCGAGGGCTATGTTGGATAAAACGGAAGCGAGGCACCCTAAATGGTCTGGTTGATCAAACAGGGACTTAATTGATGTAACTTAACCTTATGTGAACATTGTTTTGAATGCAAAATATGCAAGGTAAAATCAAGGAGCTAACTAGTCTATGCAAAATGCCAACAAGCCAACTACTCTTCTAATTGTAAAATGCCAACTCTTTGGATGAAAAATGCCAACCAGAAAAGCCAAACCTTTGAAAATTGTTTGCTAGGGTATTTATAGGGCTAGGAGTAGGAGGAAAATGTTATTTAAGTGCCATGTGTCTTGGACCCCATGATATGTTGACATCCTTGTACTGCGTAGATGTGCAATGCTAGTCATAAACTTTACTACGTTGTAATCATGTTGTCAAAACTGCACATGTTGGAATCCAGTGTGCTAACAATGCAAATAGAAATGAAGTCTCCACCCCAGGAGTACGTCTTCCCTATCCTTATGAACAGGATCAAAAGTAGCAACAAATTTTGGGGGATGGACTGAGGGGTATGCCAAAGTGGAACAAAGTCACTGATCATAGTCAACTTAGTTATTGCTAACAACCTGTAGAGCTAGCTAAAGATGTCTTGATGCCTTTGTCAACTTTGCATCACTTACATTGTCTAGCACATTAAAGTAGCATAGCTACTTACTACACTGTGCTACGCTATGTAGCATAGCACATTGGCATAGCATAGCTGCTCGCTACGCTGTGCTACACTATGTTTGAATAAGAAAGCCTTGGCGCATGCAAGGTTAACCTTTGGAGCATTTTATGGGTTTGCATCTTTGCTACACTATGTTATGCTATGTAGCGTAGCAAAGTGTAGCAGCCAATGTAACATGCATTTCTATCAAAATTGCAGGGCTTCATGAGAAATCTTTGCTTGTGGTTCAAGGGCTAACTAAGACAAGGTAGTCTTGGAAGCCACAATGTTGTTAGATGCAGTCCTTTTTCCGAAAAAGCATGGTAGAAGAGTCTTTGTGTGTTTTTCCCTTGCTACACTATGCTAGGCTATATAGCATAGCATCTTGTGTTGGCTGAATTCTAACTTTTCCTTGCATGAACATCTTGCCAAAACTTGTATTCAGATGCTTGATTAATTTTTCAAAGGCTTGCTACACTGTGCAGCATAGCGTAGCGTAGCAGACTTCTCTACTAGAAAACTTGCCGAACTATTTTTCCCATCTTGAACACCGTTGACAACTCTTAGCATAGCTTCTGAGTAGACTGATAGTCGAGTGAATTGTCCAGGTGGGCAGGCCAAAGAGTCTATCGGGCCTATTAGCTCTGGAGATAGAAACTTGACAAATTGAACAGTCTAACCTTAGTGCCTATATGTTCCTACCAAACCATCATGATGCTACACTTGTGGAAGTCCTTGCCTGAATTCCAAGACCTTGGTAAAGCAAAAGGGTCTCAAAATTTTATGGTGTTTTAGGGGACTTTGTTGTTTGTGCACTAATTAGAACTTAGGAATGTTTCCATCATTGGAACAAACCCTTAGGGTTGGCTATTTTAAAATTATTAGAAAAGAAAAGAGAAAAGTATCACACACTGAAGAATTAATCATGTCTCCTTCTTGTTATGAGAGTGTTTCACTACCTAGGTCTAAGACAATGAACAATCGGAGATGTAGTATACATGATGACCCACCAATGCCCCAATAGTTTTTTGTGGTATATGTTCATCCTGATGAGTATACATCAAACTTTACCTTTATCCATCATCAAGATGAACAGCTATGTTGGCGTGATTTAGAAGTGACATAGTGCTATCTCCCGATCATTTAGTCCCCAAGCATGCTTCTTCATGCTCTCACATGAATTGGTCTGTAGCACTTACAAGTAGAGTACATTGTGCATGAACACGACTCGAGAGAGTATCAACCCATTAAGGCATAATGTCAAAGAGACCTACAATAAGAGAGACATTATAAATCTATGAAGGGTAAGTGGTCATTGGATGTCCCATATGTCATAGGTAAAAATGAGGGTAGTGAACCCACCTCAAGAGGTCTTCCACATAATGATGTTCCTCCCATTGACTTTGGTCAAGGGCTTGTGTATCAGAATCTTCACTCAACTATCCATAACCTGGATTCTAGTACCAACAAACATAAATGATCTAAAAAAGAAACATGAACAAATGACAAAGATGGACATTCTGACCATAACCGCGATCAAGGCCATGAAAACTAAAGAGAAAGAAGTAGGCACCATCATGGTGATGGTCCTCCTCCCTCTTCACCTCCATCACCTCCTTCCCCCTCTCCTTCAGGATCAAAATGCAATTGCAGAGGGAAAGACCTTGAGGATAATGGTAGGAAAAATAGGAATAATAGACAAAACAATCGAGAAAGGGGACAAGGGCATTCTAAAGAAACACACTATGAAAGGAGGGAGAGTAGGGAACAACATAGGCATCATAGATGCTATAGAGAATACAATAATGATGAACCCCTACTCGCTACCCAAAGTATGCTAGATATAATTGAGGCTATTAGAATCCCAACAATGCACCAAAAAGATAGCAAGATCAAAAGATTGGACATGAACAATATCCCACGATTTGAAGGGGAATACAACGCTGATCCTCGAAATCATTTGCAAGCATTTCACGATGCATGTGCCTTCAAAAACATAGAAAAAAAGTGGCAAAAACTCAAGTTTTTTCCATGGACATTGATCAAGGAAGTGGAAAGCTAGTACTAGTCCTTAGAACCAAAGTCCATTTGCCGATGGAGTACCATGTTAGAACTATTCAATGATAAGTATCAAACGTACTCCCCAGTGTCCAACCTATGAAAGCAAATCCAAGGATGGAAACAAGAAGGAAACAAACCCTTAGATGTTTTTATGGGCTAATATTATGCATTATTACATCATTGCCTTGGCCATATTTACTCATAGAGGAAACAACTATGTCATCTCATAGATGGACTTAGGCACGAAACATGAAAAATCCTTGGGACTTATGCCCAAGGAAGACTATCCAAGCTTAGAGCCCATCAAGTACAAAGATTGTTGAAGCAAGTTTCCAAAGAGGAAGGTGAGTTAAGAAAAAGAGAGAGTGTGGAGGAATACAACAAAGGTCCTTCCCTCTGAAAAAAGGGAGTTAGATTTTATGAGGATGAAGAAGAGTCACCACTTGAAGAGATGGTGAATAGAAAAACCTTGCCCATTCAAAAAATTGCATCAGAAGTATCGGCAAAGGTGGACCAAATGTGGGACTTCCTAGATAATAGATTTCAAACCATTCTTAAAATAGTAGAAGAGTCTAGGGAACCAAGTAGTAATTGAGAAAGGAGAAAAAAGAAAGAAACTGAATATGCATGTAACAAAGGTAAGGGCAAAGCTTCCATTGTTGAAAAGGTTGTGGATTCAGATACAGACAATGATGGTGAATGTGGGATATGTCAATATGACCATCCTAAGGGATGTTGGCTAGTAATGTCACATCTGTAGGAGTCTGGGGTGTACACACTAAACCCATGATTAAATAGTTCTACCAACCCTTGATGTATTATCCAAGTGGAACTCCACCATAACCACATGAATAGTATCAATAGTGGCAACACCCACAATCATGGGGAATCCCACCATCATATCAAAAATACCCTTACCATCAACCTGACTTATATGGATACTATGTACAACAGCCAATCTCTCCACGTGACTCTACCAGTCATGTTACTCCTTAATCTCACCACCAAATCCATGAGTACTATAGAACTCCTTCTCCTAGAGGAGAGGTTTCACAAACGTACTATGCTTCTCATCCAACTACACCTCTTCCACCCTTAGCCCCATTACCACTTGCTCCAACTATGTAGGGTGAGCTCCCTACCCAGCTGCAACAACATAACACAACAAGGGTTGTCAACCCTAAACCTAATATTGGTTCAAAAAACCACATAAAGAAGAGATCTTTCTTTAAAATCAATAGTCCAACTAAGTCCTTGCAACCACACATGGAAAATTCTCCAAACTTCTCATCACCATTCAAATCTTCGAAGCTTTCTTCAAACTAAAGATTGCACTTAATGCACACGATCATGTTGACTCATGCAATTACCAATTGGATTAAAGCTGGTTACCTTCCTAGGAAATTCTTTAATCCTGAAAGTCTTCTTATATATTTGCAAATTGCTAGGAACAAACCTTGCAAGGCTCTTTTGGATTCAAGTTCTGGTGTTAACTTAATCTCTCAAGAAATGTACAAAGCTTGGAACCTGCCTCCATTAAAAAAGAGTAACATATGTTTACATTTGGTCAACCAGTCCATCACTGTCCCATTAGGACTAGTGGAGGACATTATCACCACTATTTGTGGGTGGTCATATCCAACTAATTTCTTAGTGATTCAAGTCAAAAACTATAAGGGGGAATTCCCAATCATAATGGGAAGAGCATGGCCAAACACAATTGACGCATGCCTAGGAATACGTGATCTTTCCCTAGAAATATCAAAGACAAATACATTTGGAAATATCAAGAAGAAGAAAGTTCCATGCATCACATATAGTGACATAGGGTGTAATTGTGTGTAGAAGTCCTGGTTTGTACAACGTTTAACATTGCCTACATGCAACCAGTGTGCACCAATAACTAACATACAAAGATGCCTATATGTAGTAGCCACAAGAAAAGTAGGCACCCAATGGCTGACAATTGACCAAGAGAACGATTCAACTATATGCATGGAACCAACTGAGAGCTTGACTTGCATATACATTGATAGCATAGATACATTAGAGCAAGTTCATCACCAACTTCCAAGTCCTAACATCGAAAATATCAATTGGGAGAAGTTGGAAATCTCTAACGAGTTCAAGCAAAAGCCCTTTGAGTTAAAACCATTGCACACCGATATGGAGTATACATTTCTCAAAAATGGAAAGTTGATAATCATTAAAGCTAAGTTCACTCTTTAACAAAAAGAAAGACTACTAAAAATGGTAAATAAATGGTTGAAGTCCTTTGCTTGGTCATATCCCAAATTAACTAGAATAGATCCTAAGATATGATAACAGAGAATTTACACTGATCCCTCCATGAAACCTCAATGACAACCACAGAGGCAACTGAATCCAAAGCTTAAGCAAGTGGTTAAAGAAGAAATTGAACAACTTCTAAAAGCTAGGTACATCTATCCCATTGTTAATAGTGAATGGGTTAGTCTGTTAGTCATTTTGTCCAAAAAGGGAGTTAAATGGAGGATGTGTATAGACTTTAGGCTACTGAACATGGCAACATTTAAAGATCACTTCCTATTGCCATTCGTCGACCAAGTCTTAGATACCATTGTAGGGCATTGCTATAGTTTTCTAGATGGCTACAATGGATGTAATCAAATTCAAATAGCACTAGAAGACCAAGCCAAGACTACATTCACAAGTCCTTGGGGGACATTTGCATATAAGCAGATGCCGTTTGGCTTATGCAATGCCCCAGCAATGTTTCAACATTTGGTTCTAAGTATCTTTCAACAGCAAATAGGAAATGGTGTGGAGGTCTTTATGGATGATTTCTCCACTTATGGAGTAGACTTCAAACAAGAATTAGACCAATTAGAGCAAGTACTAAAACAATGTGTAGAAACCAAGGCTCAATTGGCAAAAAATCCATTTAATGGTTCAAGAAGGCAGTGTATTAGGGCACAAGATTTCACAAATAGGGATAGAAGTAGATCCTAAAAAGATTAAGGTCATCCAAGAAATCACTCAGCAACCTGAAACTATAAAATAAATCCAATCATTCCTTGGACATACTCGCTATTATAGATGCTTCATTGAGAACTTTTGAAGGATTGTGAAACCTTTGGTAGAGCTAACAAAGAAGGATGTACCTTTTGAATGGACCAAGGAATGTGAGCTAGCCTTCCAAACCTTAAAGTAGAAGCTTGTAGAAACACCTATTCTACAAGCTCCTGACTGTTCCAAACTATTTCACATAATGATTGATTCCTCCAACTTTGCTTTAGGAGCTGTACTTACATAATTAGATTACTAAAAATGTCCCTAATACATCCACTGTGCAAGTCAAAGTACTGTTGGTGCATAACTCAATTACACCACAATGAAAAAAAAGTTAATGGCTATGGTGTTTGTGCTAGAAAAATTTAGGCACTATGTATTGGGCTATAAGATATTTGTACATACAAATCATAGTGCAATTTAGTTCCTACTGAATAAACCAACGGTGAACCCTCGCATCATATGATGGCTCGTGATCTTACAAGAGTTTGATCTTATGATGATCGATCGTAGAGGCACCAAAAATGTTTTTGCTAATCATTTATCTCAGTTACGATGGGACAACAAAGAGGACGAATATCCAATTTTTGACTATTTCCCTAATGAACTCCTCTTTGCAAGTGTGAAAAATAATCACTTACCCACTAATACAAATTGGTATAGTAGCATTCTCACTTATCTACTTACACAAGAGACACCACAGGGGTTAGACGCTAAAAAGAAACAACAATTTCTTCACCGAGCTAAATATTTCATGGAAATCAACTAACACCTTTATAAGGTATGTCCCAATGGCTTGGTTCGATGGTGTGTTCCTAATGTAGATCAATTGCGAGTTCTCCAAGATGCTCATGAGGGCCCTTGTGGGGGGTCATTACGCGAGGAGATGAACGGCCATAAAAATCTTACTTGTAGGATATTATTGGCCTACATTGTTCTGGGGTGCTCATCATTTTTTCCAATCTTGTAAGCACTACCAATGTGATGGGGGAATGACTACTAGAATGGAGGGTCCACAATAATGGATTCAACCTTTAGAACCCTTCGACATATGGGGAATTAATTTTATGGAGCCTATTACACCAATGTTCAATGGAAAAGCCTACATTGTTGTTGTTATTAACTATTTTACCAAGTGGGTAGAAGCAACCACTATTACGAACTATACATCATCTACTACTACACGATTCATTCAACAACAAATCATAAACATGTTTGGCATGCCTTGTGCACTTATTTTTGACAATGGTACACACTTTACAAGTTTGAATTTTTGAAAGTTAATGCAACACTTAGGAGTTGAGCACAAATTGATTGCACCATATCATCCTCAAGTGAATGGTCAAGCTGAGGTCACCAATAGGGATATCACAAAAATATTGACACAAACCATTAGCAAGTATAGGCAAGACTGAAGCACCAAACTGAACGATGCTCTCTGGGCATACCGCTCCACATGGAAACTCCCTATAGGCTACTCTCCCTATGAGTTAGTGTACGATAAACCTTTGATGTTTCTTATTCAAACGGAGCTCCATACACTATCCATAGCATGTGACCTTAACCTTACCCTCAATCTAGCACAAAAAGAATGGCTAATGAACCTTAACTTGCTAGATGAAAATTGATTAGCCACCCTGTCATCTAACGAACTATACAAGGCCTTTAATAAACAATGTCATAACCTAAGGATTAGGAAGGTCAAATACCAACCAAGAGATAAGGTTCTTTATTGGAATCCCACACATGTACCCCAATGAACTAAATTTCAAACATTGTGGGAAGGACCTTATATCATTCATGAAACCTTTTCTTCAGGGGCCATGATGATCTACAAACCTAAAAACCTAAATAAGAAATTATTGGTTAACATCTAGCAAACCAAACCCTTCCATGAGCCTAAAACAACCAATACTAATGCTACCTCTATTGGTGAACAACCTTGCTCATTATTTCAGATCTCCTCCTTCTAACTCAATTGTGGGGGAGATGGCCACCAATGCTAACCATTCTAAGCTCTCAATTCCTTTGCTTTTACACATTTTTGTTTTACACATTTTTTTATCTTTACTTATTTTTTTACAACATCATTAATGTTTATACTATTTCTTTGTTTAATTTATTCTTATTCATCACATAATAAGTGCTCATGATGGTGGGTTGCATTATAATAAGTGTTGATTACTAATGTTTGGTTTTTACCTTTAACTTTCAGTGTTGATGCTAAGATATGGTTTCTTTTGATAAAACAAGTAATGAGTTCATGTCACCCAATTATCCATGCAACTCTATCGTCTCCCTTGTTTTGCAAATGTACTATCCCTCTTCTAAGAAAACTTATTAATGAATTGGTGCCTTAGTACTCTTCAAATCAAGGAAAGATTCAAATGGATGGAAAAGGGTGTTACTTAAGGTGATTCAACACATTTGCGTGAGCTATTCTCTTGGGTACTTGGATGTTTTTCATAGGTTTTCTGCCATTCCGTTCTTGACCAAATCTCATGGAGTTGACTAAATCAAATAAGTCTTTGCATGGTGTGATTCTCACATTCAAAAAAAAACTAGTGAGAATTCAAAGCACACCCCTTAGACATAATAAAGAAACATGGGCTACAAGCACTAGTTATGGCACTGGAAAGACATGTTATCCATTCCTGAAGGTTCCCTTTAACTAAGGCCCTTTCTCATTTCTTGCTTCTTCTCTTGTTGGGATGGTGGTGACTCTATGGATGCATTCTTGTTACTTTGGGAGGATGGGTTGGTCAAGTGTGTTAATGTGAGGTCACTGGATGTGGATACTTGAATCTGAATTTGAACAGAATTTTATTAAGTCACCTTAACCACATATTACACAAGGGAATTTACACTACCTTAATTCTGGAACTCCATCCCATTCTCTCTGCTCTTTCCATATTGCTTTCCACATTCCACCTCATTTCCAATTTTACGATGAGTCTATATCGTGGTTGACATATTGTTAGTCTTTGGTAAAACATGTGTGGGTAAGTTTTTAACCATTGTTTCCATATGTTATTCTGAGAGCCTACAAACTCTTTGGTTTGTAGGTTTGTCAGGGCATTTAGGGCATGAGCCTGCTTTGGGGAGGACCCATTGGCATTCCTTTTTGTATCAATTGTTAATCTCTTTCCCTTCAACATTTCTTGCAATCAACTATTTCTCATTTACTCCATCAATGACATCCACTTTTTCTTTTTTTGTATTGGCTTCACCATTGTTGTTTCTCATATCCTTCTTGTTCTTTAAACGCTTTCCACCCTATTGCTACCAGAGGTCTGCTCTTAGTCGTGGGGGTCCTATCATAAATTTTTCCATTCCATAATTATCTTACCCCTACACCTTGGGTAGTTATTAGTCATAAACCTCTCACCCGATATCTGCCATACCCACAACCTTGCCAATGTGCTTTATATCAAGGCAAGGTATCAACTACATTAGATTTTATCTACCCTTGCTAATCCATGAGTGTGTTATGTGTGTAGATGGTGATTATATGAACAATGGACTTGGATAAGAGGGAGTACTCAGGATGGACTGGAGCTAGAGTGTTTACACAAGGAACAAGTTTGGACATGTAGCTTTGGATGAACATTGGTGTGCATAGTTTCGACATTGGCAATAACACGTCTCATTTTTTTTCTCTCTCTCTCTCCAAGCTATTAAATGAGGGTCTAGATGTCATATATGTATAGTGTTCACCACAATGGGCATGAACACTAATGCTGTAATATGTTTTTTGATCTGTTCCCCGAGCACTCTAAGTCTTTCATCCCATGTCATCATCAGTTGTCATTCAGTCAATAATCCCATACCTTCCCAATATTTTATAAGGAACTCAAAGACGAGTTTTTATTTAGTCGTGGGGGTATGATAAGCCGCGATATTGCATATGTGATATCAGGGCCACGATATCATGTCTGCGATATCAGGTCCACGATATCAGATCCTACCATGCAATATCAGACATCCAATATCAAGACTTGTCTCGTTGCCTATAAATAAGAGATAGGTGCACTTGGTTTGGTAGTTAGTTCTTAGTCCCTTACCCGAACTCTTGCAGTTTCTCCCTCTCAGAGTTAGAATTATTTCTAAGTGCCCACAGTAGGAGTCATAAAGTGAACAGATCTTTATTCAAGCATTGTGTACTTGAGCACACCTTGTGTCTAGAAATAAAGATGAACTTTGTGATAAAGCATGCAGCATTTAGAATAGCTTATCTCTCACCCTTAATGCTATTTACAGTTCTTTAATGCTTTCATTAGTTAATTGATGTTGCTTTTATTGATTCGTTAATTTTCAACAAGTAAGCACACTCAGTACAACTACTTTGAGCATACGTGGAACACTTGGTAACCCAGTAACGATTAGCGTTTGGTAATCCTAGTAGTGTTACACTAGTTCAAGATGTGTATGGCAAGTGGAAATGGATGTTGTTGTTAGGACTAGTTAGAGCCTAGTTGTTTAGTTAAATTAATTTAGTTATTAAATTATTTCATTTCTCCCTTTTTAGCACCAGGACATAAAACAAAAAAAAACATAAAAATCATATACCTCAAGTTTACTTAACCATACAACCATGCCATATGAGTAAGCTTGGAAAGACAATGATCACCTAACCCATCATTGTTCTATGAAGGCACATAAGCACTTAGTCCTTGGAGTTCAACTGGATTGCACGTAATGCTCATATTCATATGGTTGAGGGTAGGGGTACCTCACCGCTCATCAATAACATAAAGCTTTTATATGGGACATGGATTACAGTGTGGTTCTATTCAAAGACATGAGTTGAGCATAGTTGTGATGGGATTGCAATATAGTTGTAGTGAGTTTTTAGTTTCTATTTTATTTTTTAGTGTGAGCCATGAAAAATTATGAGGCTATCATAATAGGATTTTTCTACAAGTTGCAAGCTAGGCATAAGACACAATGAGATCATGATGAGTAAATTATGGATTTTGTAAAGAGGTATGAGGGTAGCATGTAATGTGGCTAGGTCATGATTCTTTGTAATGAACCATTGCATGTGAGTCATGAGTCATGGTCTAGGTTGTGATAAATGCATTAACAAAATAAACTATTTCTAAATTTGAAATGTATTAGGTCTTTTACATAATGTTTATGACATGACATTTAATGATTATGATAATTTTTTTGTAGCACTAGATGCTAGGATCTATGATTAGAACTTACGCTCAAGCATACATGAATTGTGTATGTGTGCTTCTAATGTATGATTCATATGTATGTGCTATGAATGTTATGATGTTATGTATGCATATGTAAGCATGGATTATATATATGAACATTTTGTAATACATGCCATGCTAAGCATGAGATATCTAGGAATTAGGATAATACATGTAGCATTGGTTTCTTGTGGTCATCATTTGTGGAGTAGGTTCACTTTAATATGAAAATCACCTTTCAACACTAAATCTAGATATTATGAAAAGATAATATATATTTTCTAGAAAATAAGAGAACTAGCTATCTTCAATTATTCAAAGAGAATATTACAATAGGGGTTCACAACCCACAATACATCAAAACCTCTCAAAAATACTTAAATGATGCTATAGAGTATGAGGCTCTACAAGCACATAATGATTGTTCTCAATGCAAGACACAACTAATAGAGAATCTCTCCATGACATAGAACTAAGATTCAAAATCATATAAGTAAATAAGAGATAAGAACATATAAGCCAATTCACATACATTGACCCTAGAGTTTCAAGCACAACTACACTACCTTAATGTGCTCTAGCGCACTCTTGCCAACCTTTTCTCAACTCAAGAACTCTCACCAATACTTTACTTCTCACTCTCTATCCATGTACAAGCATGAAATACCAACATATTTATTGGGAAAATAAAATAAAAACCTAGGAAAATCTTTCATAAGCTCAACTTGGAGTTTTCACATTGTTTCTATCTCTTTCCACCTTCTCTTGACTATTTCCCAACTTGGAATGATCAATTCTAGTAGTTTCCCAATTGTATAGGTCATATCTATCCTTCTCAAGTCATCTTCTACAAAATTCCATCATTCAAACAAGACATCTACTATGTATGGGAGATCTTTCCTCCGTGGGTGAGATGTCTCTTCTAGCACAAGATGTCTTTCTCAAGACATATCCTCTATTATATTAGGGAGATTTCTTTTCTAAGATGTTTCCCTTCTAAAAAATATGTCTTCTCTGAGCCCAAGATGTCTCTATTAGGTCCAAGACTTCTTTTGTGAAGACTTAGTTCTTTGACAAGATGTGTTGTTAACCTCCAAGACATCTTTACAAAGCCTAAAACCTACAAAATACACATGTAGGAAGAAATAAGAGGATAAGAAGAGGTGTTCCTATAGTAGATTCCCACCCTTCAAAAATTGAACTCCTATGAACAAGGGAGTAGGGGTTGAAGTGATCCCCCACTCATGAAGTTTGGTCTCATGGACTCATATAACATCATCCATGGATTGATCTTCTAAATGGATCAAATATTCATGTCTCTTGAATCCTTAAGTACTAGAAGCTTTCCTCCTCTTTTTTATAATTACCTTTCTTTCCATTGAAGTCTTGGACTAATTAATAGCCCTGTTCAACTCATTGATGCTATCGTGTATGGTCTCCTCATCAGTTGGTCCATGATAGTACTTAATATTTGAAATATTAAATACAAAATAAATACCAAAATCATTCAGTAAATCTATCTCAAAAGTAGTATCATTAATCTTGACCTTAATTTGAAAGGCCCCATCTTATTGGCTTTCAACTTGGAGAAGTTAATACCTGTTAACTACTTCTTCTTCAAGTGCACCCAATCCAAATCACCAACAGTAAATTTAGACTTCTATTTACTCTCATTTCTCTTAAGGACTCTCTCTTCAATATTTTACTCAAGATTTTATTTAACTTATGCAAGGATATTGCTCATATCATGCAAAAAATAAGTACTAATTTGAGCTTCACCATCAAAGCTCTTCAAGGTGTCCACCATTTTTGGATAAAATTAATAGTTCACCTCAAATGAACTTTTTCCAATAGCAACATGAAGAGCTTTATTGTACAAAACCTTAGCATGAAACAACACATTTTCTCACTTGTAATCTTTATTTTTCTTCAACAAAGAAAACATAGGCTATGAAATATCACTAAAATTTTTTATGAACCATTTATAACAACTTGATAAACCAAGGAATAATCTTACCTTTCTAATATTCTCAAGAGTTGGCTAATTCCTAGTAGCCTTCACCTTGGTAGCTTCCACCCAGAATTGGTTTTTAGAAATTATATGTCCCAAATATGTGGTTGTCCTCTTGAAGAAATGACATTTCTTCACATTGATCACTAACTATGCCTCCTCCAATTTAGGACACACCATTCTCAAGTGATCCAGGTGCTCTTCCTCATTAGAGTTATATACAAAAACATCATCCAAAAAGGTAATATAATACTTACCAATCAAATCCTTTAGTACATCATGCATCAATATCATGAATGTAGTAGATGCATTCATAAGCCAAAATAGCATCACCAACCATTCAATCAATTCATCTAGTGTTTTAAAAGCAATCTTCCATTCATCACAAAGCCTAATTTTGATTTGATGGTAATCACTATTTATATTAATTTTGCTAAAAATTTCAGCATTAGTAAGAACATCAAGGATATCATCCATCCTTGGGAAACTTGTACCTCACTATTATCCTGTTCACTATCTTAAAATCAATGCATGTCCTTCATTCATAACTATCCTTCTTTGGCACTAGCACCATTAGAACTAGATAAGGTTAAATGGATTTCCTCATGAAACCATTTGCAAGTAACTCCTCTACTTGCCTTTGTAATTAAGCCAACTTATTTGGTGCCATTTCGTAAGCCCTCTCATTTGGAATGGTAGCATTATGAATGAAATCAATTTAATGTTTTATATTTTTCATTTATGGAAATCCATCCAAATCCCCCTTGAACACCTTAGGAAATTTCTCCTTTAAGCCTAGCACACCTATTGAAAGTTTAGCCTATACATCATTATGGTTAGTAGTAACTATTTTCATAACAAGAAAAAAAAAAAATCTATTTCATCATGTTCCTTGATATATTTCCTCTCTTCTAGAAGGTTTAAGGAAGTGTTTAGTGGGCTTTGCTTCCTCACTTATTCAGTTGTCATGAGAATCAACTCATGGATTTCATCAGATCTAGCTACACTTCATATATTTTTGCTTCATTAAACTAATCATAATTGTTAAAATTCCAAGGTCTAGTAAGAAATGCATTAGCATAATCTATTGGAAGTACATCATACTTCACAACATCATAAAAACCTCTAATTTTAAATTTCAATGTACATTGTTCCCTTACCTCTTGGGAAAAATCTTTAGAAAACTAATGCATCTTATATGGTTTAGGAGGAGGATTAGTTCCAAACCCAATCTAGAAACTCCCCTAGAAGAAATAACATTTTTTTTGGGTTCCCCCATCAATCAAAACTTGAGTGAATTTTCTCCTAAGTAAACATATAGCCCTAATTTGAAACAACATTTTTCTATTAGAATGATCTCCTCTATTTACAATCCCCAAGAATGCACAAGAATTTAATTCATAAAATTCCTATACTCTTGGAGCACTAAGATTACCTCTATGAAGATCCTAGCTTGATGTCTCCTCCACCTCCATGGTTTGTACTACTTTGCCCTTGGCTACTATGTGAAGTGAACATTTTTATTGCTTGTATTTCCATTCTTCACACTTGAAGCATTGGATTTTTTATGGGCTCCTACCTTAATCTTTTCCTTCCTTTCCTTTGTCCTTCTTGGTCTTATTCTTCTTATCACCTCTTTTAGTCTTCTTATCATGATTGCTATCCTTGTCTTTAGATTTGGATCCCTTCTTCTTCCCTTTGAAAGTTTGTTTGCTCTTGTTTTCAAATCCACTTAATTTCTTTTCAATCTTAAGTGCCAAATCATAAGTCTCATCAAGGGTTTTAAGCTCATAAAAAGATCATTCTTATTAATACACCATTTTGAGACCTCCTAAAAATATTGAAGCTTGTTCATATTCCTCCCAATTCACCTTAGCTTGATGGAATAGACCACAAAATTTGATGTAGAATTACTTGAAATCCCTGTTACCTTGTCTTAGGAATTTTAACTTCATAATGGTCTCTTGTATCTAACAAGACTATTCAAAATTTCTTTTCAACCTTTATTTCATCAAAGGCCAATCTCTGATGGGTTGACCATTTTTTCTTTCATAACCCTAGGACTCCTTTTCCCATTAAGTAGAAGTCATAGCTTCTAATCTAGGTTTAGTAATAGGTACCCTTAAGTTATTTGGTACCTCTTCTAACTTAAAGTACTTCTCAAGTATCTTTAACCAACTTGAAAAAGCCTTGGTACCATCTACATCATTGAAATTATTAAACTACATATACAAAAGTCTAACAACATTTTTAAATGCTCTAGTAAATCTTGTTTCATCTTCCTCATCAATCTTACCTAGAGAAGAAATAGTTATCACTGTTGAAGCCCTTGTAAGTTTCATATGAGGAATAGGATTTTCTTCCATTAGAATCCTTGGTTGATGGGTTCCTACACTCTCATTGTTGGATTTTTCTTCTTCATCATCCACTCCATCTTAATTTGGTTGTGAAACTTCATCTAAACATGCATGGTCCTCATCTCCATATGTCTAGCTATGGCTAAGATTGAAACTTCTATCTACCTTTGCACTAATTTTATCTAATTAAACAACCATCATCTGGAAGGTATACTTCATGTTCTTGATGTCTCTATTTAAAGCTTACACCTATTTCTTCTTAGGCATCATTTAAACTAGATAAAATCCTCTTCCAAATTCCATGAAAAAATAAACATAAAGCTTTGATACCAATAACACTAAAGCAGGTTCATTCCAATATTAAAATCACATTCTAATTCTAAATCTAGATATTATGAAATGATAATTTATTTTTTCTAGAAAACAATAAAACTAGATATATTTAGTTATTTTTAGAGAAGATTAAAAGATGGTTTTACAACTCAAAATACATCAAAAGCTCTCAAAAACACTCAAATGATGCTGCAAAGCACGAGGCTCTACAACTACGTAATGGCTATTCTTAATGCAGGACCCAATCAATAGAGAATCTATACACAACTTAGAACTGAGATTCAAAATTTGAGAAGTAAAAAAGATACAAGAACACATAAGCCATTTCACACATATTGACTTGGAGTTGCAACCACACTGACACTTACTTAATGTGTTCTATCACACTCTTGCCAAGCTCTTCTCAACTTAAGAGCTCTCACCAAGACTTCTCTTCTCACTCTTTGTCCATGTACAAGCATGAAACACAAACATATTTATTAAGAAGATAAGATAAAACCTAGAAAATACTTTCACAAGATAATATTGGAGTTCCCACATTATTTATATAATTTTTCCACTTTCTTCTAGCTATTTCCCAACTTTAAATGGTTAATTCTGATAGTTTCTCAACTATGCAAGTTGTCTCTAACCTTTTCAAAACATTTATATGAGATGTCTACTATTTTTGGTAGATGTCTTCTTCATGGGTAAGATGTCTCCTCTAGTAGAAGATAACTTTTCCAAGACATCTTCTCTATTGGAGGGACATCTTCCCTAAGATGCCTTCCTTTTGTGTAAGATGCCTCCTTTGAGCTAAAGACATCTCTATTAGGTCCAAGATGTCTTTTGTGAAGATTGACATTTGGAGCAATAGATCTTCACAAAGTCCAAGACTTGCAAAATACACATGTAGGAAGGAATAAGGGGATTGGAAGAGGTGTTGATACACTAGTTTATGTTATACTTGTAATATTAGTATCATATGCATGTGATGTGTATGTGTGAATTTGTGGAACCAACATGAGTATGTGGACTAGATGGTGATGATGTATCCTAGAGAAGAATAAGAAAGCCCCATTGGATGTATTAGCAAGGCTCTTATCTTAGTTTTCACATTGAGAGCTAGAGGGCATAGGCCAAGCTAAGCTTAGGAATGCTATAAGATCTAGGAACATATGGGCATGTATGGATTGACCCTCTAGAAGGTAGTGGCCTTGGGACTATATATGAGGTAGAGGGTACTAGCACTAGTAGTAATTAATTTTAATGAAATACTTGTAGATATTGATTATTTTATAACTATTCATATTAGGGATATGTTGGTTGCCATAGAGGGCCTTATGATTGTGAATCCTTGAAACACTAGATGTTGGAGCTAAATGATAATCCATGTGATGTGTTTATATGGCTAATGATGTTTGAGCAAGCCCCAGTCAGGTATTATAATTTCATAGAGTACTAGTTGTTAAGGAATGTGTGTTATGAATTATATGTTATGTTTATATTATGTACCATATGTGTGATTCATGTGATGTCATGTCTTGAGTATGTGTTAGTATTGTAATCCCTTAGAGCACTGGATGTCAAGGATAAATGTTTGTATCATATCATGCATATGTGTGATGGAGGTTTGGTATTTGATGAGTACTATTCTAGATAACTTTATTATGGATGTGATGTGATATGATATGTTTTTCTTATACATGGCATGAGATATGCTAACCCTGTTATAGATTGCTTAATAACTTTTTCCACATCTCACCTCTAGTATAACATTATATTCCACATTAATAGGGCATGTGCAAAGACTCTCAATCAATCATGTATTGACCTCTTTATATGCAAGTTATAAAGTTAGAAGCTTAGGAGGATAGTAATTCTGAGGAAGATGATGAAGGTCTTGGCTTTATGTTTGTGTACTTTCTATAGCATATTTCTTATAGATGAGATGAATGTACTTGTAGATGTTTTAGATCTAGACTAATTGTAAGCAATGCCTCATATTTATAGTATTTATATGATGTATATAGTAGTAGGATAGGTTATAGACATTAGACTAATATGGTGGGATGTTTTGTGATATGGGGTTGCTATGTACTTCTTGTGGACTTGCTTGTATGTATGGTATTATTCAAGGATGATGTTATATATAAGCTAGATGTGTGCATGCATCGTGCTTATATGGTTATATATATTTTATATTTTATAGAGTTATTTATGGTATTATAGTATGTTATG
The DNA here is from genome assembly GCA_015680685.1 of Gnetum montanum. Lineage (NCBI taxonomy): Eukaryota > Viridiplantae > Streptophyta > Gnetopsida > Gnetales > Gnetaceae > Gnetum > Gnetum montanum. Next base: position 80,262 of record MNCI01001986.1, on the reverse strand, counting down.
TTATCCACTTACATGTTCTAATTATACAATCTGCATGGTTTATGGTAGTGTTCAATCCTTACCTAAGCTGGGCTTAAGTTGGTTATGTAGGATGCTATAAAGATTTTGTTAATTTATTAGTAGATTCCTAACATATTTTGAGATTGATGAGTTATAAGTCTAATACATTAACATTTTCCTTTTACTTTAAGTAAATCTTAAGCTTGAGGAAGGAAGATTTTTGAATTTTATTTAAGATCATAAGATAAAAGCTGTGACCTCCTTCAAATGTATTTTTTCTTATTTGTTTTATTCCAATATCATCATTTTTTCTTTCTAATTAGATCATGATCTTGCATATATTTTTATAATTAATTATAATTTTACTCTATAATATCTATTTGTTTAGAATCAATCCTTGCATTAAATGGAGTAAGTTCATTAGGTATGAATCTTATCTCAATGAAAATATATCAATACTAGAATCTATCTTCATTACAAAAATTTAATATCAAGCTAGAATTGAAAGGTCAATTAGCCATAGTATCTCTAGGTTAGTTAGAAGATGCAATGACCATTATTAATAGGTGTTCCTATTATTAGAGGCATTGCAGTAGCATGGTGCATCTAGCTTGATAATAGATGATAATACTAGACCTGAAAAAGCTTGAAATTATGATCACAAGCTAACAACAAGTAAGCTATGAATCTTTTATAATTAAATTTATGATTGCGGGTTATGATCTAAATTGAAACTTAAAAACAATCAATCAAAATCTTATCGCCACTTGACCAAAATCTTTTCGTGACTTACTACAAGTCACAACTTAAATAAAATTCTTAGCATGAGTTAACTATGGGGTCCTTACAGTTGATAACAGCTATACATTTAAGTAAAATGTAAAGGCTAAAACTACTATGAGTGCTATCATAGGTATAAGATAAATATTTCATGACTTTGATCTAGCTGTGAATCAAATGCATTATCATTGCAAGCCCCTAGACCTGCTTCAAGATTGAGTTTGATAGATGCTAAGTCATTGTGGAGTTTATCTAAGCTCACATCCTAGTGGAACTAGCTACAAGTAAACCTAATTTTGAAGGATTAAATCTTTAACTATGGTTATAATTTTTTTGATATGAAAGATTGACCTTAAATTTATAAGTTTAGAACTTTAGATTTAGGGAAAACATACATGCAACATGGATTTGAGTCATCAAAGGCATTTTCCTTTTAAATATTTAACAATATAGATTAAATTTCATGGGAAATGACTCCTAAACATAACAAATAATGTGAGAAATTCAAGCATTTTTGGAATTAAGCCAAGAATGCATAATTCATAATCCAAACATCAAAGGGATATTATAACATTAAAATTCATGAAAACATGATTAAAAACTAATATAAAGATGCATGAAAATTTGAAAAAATAAATCAAATTAATATGGGAAACATAATATAATTGTGGGAATGAATCCATTTAAACTTGAGTTAATTGGTAGAGGAAGAGAAACAATTCCTCAAACAACCTTTCAAACTTATTAGACCCTACAAATTTCTTTTAATTTAAGTAATTGAAACTTCAATTGAACATAAGAGACAATGAAAACTATAAAATATCTATGCAATAATTTAAAATTAATAGAACATTTATGAGAGAAGCATGGAAACATGTAAGAACTTAAGAAACTTCATAAGAAGTGAAAGAATGTATGAGAATGAATGATGCATTGGATACATTCCATACTTTATAGGGCAATGATTATAAGAATGTAAGAAAATAAAATAAGGATTAAGTTAGGATAACTTCAAGGTAAGTACATAATGCTTGAAACACATATAAAATATGAAGGGAGAGTTTTCCTTATTCAATTTTTTCAAAAGCTTGAAAATTTTACAATGGAAAACTACACCCATATTAGACTTTTTGGTGGAGGAACTTTCATCATTTATGATGGGCCTTAACATGAATGCCTTTGACTTATTTTTATCATTTCAAAATATTCTCTCTTAACCTAATGTTTCTTTGATTTTCCTTCAAAAAAACATAACTTATAACAACCAGGATTCAACATAAATACTTCAAATAATGTAATAAGACCTATCATCTACTTATACTCTCTTCAACATGAAAATGAATTATTATGTAGGATTTAGGAGACCATACATTTATATTATTTCTAACACATTCATTTTTAGTGTGTAATGTATGAGGATCATTACATTTAAGCTACTTGAATATCTTGTACTTACTTCTTCTACCTTGGTAATTATAATGACCTTCAATAGATATTCTATCTTGAATGCTCAATTGAATGAAGACATTTTTCAACCATAGGATATGTTGAATGAAATTAGCCATGGATTTGAGTTTAACCTCACATGATGAAATAGCTATTGCAATTTTCTTCTTTGTTGATGAGACATCATTTGGGGCAACCGCGATATCGTGTACGCGATATCACATGCCCAGACGCAATATCGCGTTGTTTACTATGATATCGTGTACACGATATCGCAACCCGTCACCAATTCTATCAATAAGAGGTGGCTCTCCCTTGTTTTGCATTAGAGCTTAGTTACTTAGTGAAGCTCTGGCAATTTTTCCCTTCCAGAGATAAAATAATTTCTAGTGTTTGCCCGCAGTGTGGTGATTGTAATTTTACGGCATCCTTATTCGAGTGTGACGTACTTGGACACGCACATAACCAGAAATAAAGATTGAGATTACTTCATCATTTCAGCATTCACTTAGTTTAATTAATTATTTATTTAATTTTTATTTACTGCTTTCTTAGTTAATCTCTCTCACCCTTATCTCATGTTAAATGAGGAATGAGTACGACTTAATCATGAGCATTTAAGCGTGACTACTTAGTAACCCAGTAACATACCTAGGTCATGCACTTGGTAATACCAGTGGTAGTCATGCATGAAGACCAAGATGTGTACGGATGATTAAGGTACGGATGCTCATCATACTTAGGCTAGTTTAGACTCTCTCTTACCCTTTCCTCCTAGCTTAGTTAATCTTATTTTCCATTGGCTTCATCATACACCTCACTTTGGACTAAACCATACATGACAAAGCTAATACTAGTCTAGATGGGAAGACATCAAACTATGACCTAAGGCTAACTATCTAGATTCCACAACTAGTTTGTCTGCGGAGTTTGACTAGATCGTGCATGTAATGCCCATATTCATATGGTTGAGTGTAGCTAGTTATCTAGATTAGTTATATCATACAAGGTCACTGTAAAGGACTCAATGATATATCTTTTACAAAGAAATAATTATTAAAAGTCACACATAAATTCACACATAACTTCACAACCATGCCTCTCCTACAAGAATATGATAATGCCACACTTAGTGAGGAAGTTCATTGGAGACCCAATGAACTATATGATGATGAAGATTGGAGTACACAATTTGAAGTGGGGGTTTCTTATAAACATGAAAAAAGTAACATCATCCCAACACATGAAAGCATAACTTAAACGATGAT